>JARYHS010008074.1:35030046-35046046 GCA_031002005.1 Vandiemenella viatica | reverse complement strand
AGATATTTTTTTCCTAGACGTTTTCGTTCATTATTTCTTAGAATTACAACGATAGCATGCATAAGTCTTTACTAATGTTGTCGAAGTAACAATGCAAACTTTTACAACAGCCATTGTTGATGCAGTTACAAAACACTTCTATTCTTAAAAGTGACTAGTAGTAACCTATTTCAACATGATAACTTGAACGATACATTCAGGTATCATGATATTCTGTATTGACTAAGCGTTCATAGGGTAACCTAAATCAAATTTTAATGGTTTTTTTTACTAAATCCTAATCCAATTATTAACACCTGACTCCATTTCACTGCAGGTGAGAGGAATAGTATTAGAAGGAGAAACTAGACTACAATTGGCACCTGGAAGATTTTGTACACTTAGTAGCAACTGAATTTTTCTCCCACGAGTTCACAGCTGCACTGCTATCATCCAATTGGAATAAATAGAAGATAATCTACAACATCCAGAAAATAATGTATTAGATGCTTATAGGGACTGTGTGAATTATTTTTCTGCGAAAGTCGTAATAATTATTTCCTTTGAATTAGAAATGTCTGTTACGTAAGTAAAGTTTACGACTTGTCAAAAAGGCAATGAGAAAGCGATTTGATGACTATATCGATTACTTACCCGAACAACAAAGGAAGCTGTTGTAACAAACTACCAACTTGAAGCTGATATAGCTGCTCAGATTTTGCCATTCGAGTTAAATGAATTTATATTCATTTCTAAGTTAAATACTTACGTCCCATAATACCAAGTGAACTGTTACTTCAATATATTTCACATGGAAATTACAATGATTTCGTACTTGAGGCATAAGAAGTTTTAATAATCAAAGAAACCATTTAAAATACATCGTTCGGTTACACTAGAATTTCGTCCAACTTTTTTTCCTCGCCGCCTTCAAGGTCATCAAAAGTGAGAAAGGTCGCATGGCCAAGAATGTAAAGGAATTCGGCAATGGCAATGGCTTTCGCCTGGCATGATTTTGGAAAAACAAGGAAATCCAAGATCGGTATGGTTGGACGGAGATCCGAACCTGTGTCCGTCGGAATGCGAGACCACAGCGTTACCATTCACCCTCGACCCTCATTTTGGTCTAATGTTGGTATCAGATCAGGAAACAGTCAGGACTAAAAATGTTTTAATCCTGAATTGTCTAACTGTTGGAAAAACTATAAATCATACTGAAACAAATGTTTACCAGATTTCCTCGTAAGGAAATGGGCAAATGGATTGCAGATTACATACTCTAGAAGTGATTACTTTACGCCACTGAGCGTGGTAGATGAACGGTTAGCATTCTGGCCTAGCATTCGGGAGGACGCGGGTTCGAATCCCCGTCCGGGCATCCAGATTTAGGTTTTTCATGGTTTCCCCAAATTACTCCAGGCGATTGCCGGGATGCTTCCTTCAAAAAGGCCATGGCTGAATTCCTTCCCGTTCCTTGTCCCCAGTCCCATCCCACCTCTAATGACCTTAGCCGTCGACGAAGCGTTAAGCCATAAGAAATAAAAATACTTTACGCCCTCACCCACTCTATTAAACACAGAAATGCAACCGCATCATTACAAGACTTTTCTCTGCAGAATATTTTTTTTAACTGCTTAACGTCTCTCAACACCATGGTCTTTAGAGACGGGAAAGCATGGGGGCAAGGAATGGGAAGGAAGTCGGCCATGGCCTTTTTAAGGAAGCATCCATGCATTTGCCTGGAGTGATTTTGGAAACCATGGAAAACCCAAATCTGGATGCCCGGACGGGGATTCGAACCGCTCTACTCCCGAATGCGAGGCCAGAACGCTATCCGTTATACCACCATGCTCGGTGCAGAATAAACAATTGCGGAATGTTTTGCAGAATATTATTAAAATTTTCGTTAAATAATTATGAATATTGATAAGCAAAAGCTAACCCAGTTCCAGACGATCGTGGTAGCAAATTCTGGAAACAACTTCTGAAGAACAGCTTCCTCGTCAAACAACTTGAATTGAACCAGTCTTGATTTATAGGATTGCCTAAACTGTAGATTCCTTGCTATGAGGGGATAACCACTCATGGCCGATTTTTTTATTTAAGGCTTATGCCTCATCGACGTCGAGGTCATTATAGGCGGGGTGGAAGTGGGGACGAGGAACAGGATGGAAGTCGGCCATGGTCTTTTGAATGTAGTATCCCAGCATTCGCCTGGAGTGATTCGGGGAAATCATGGAAAATACAAATGAGTATGCCCGGACAGGGATTCGATCCGTCGCCCTTCCGAATGCGAGGCCAGAACGGTAACCGTACACCCACCATGTTCAGTCCCGATTTTATTAGGATTTCTGGAGGGTACAGGAATGGATAACATAACTAGGTCTCAAAACGTGATTTACATCACCAGATGCAAAAAAATAAAAATTAATATATGTTGTATTTGATTCACATCTCTTATTGTTTGATACAGTTATCGGATGCCCTTCATACTGTGTTCTGGCACTGCAATCATTTCACGAAATTCCATGTTGATATCACTGAAATTGTGAATGTGAATTGACCGACAGTGGTGGGTGAGCTGTAACGTTCTGGCCAGGCATTCGGAGAACGTAGGTTCGAATTCCCATCCGTAAATCGAGATTTCGGTTTTCATATTTTCCCGAAATCCCTCCAGAAGATTGTTGGAAATCCTCCTTGAAAAGCATTCCCCATCGTTCCTTGTGCCCACTCCATTCCAACCTCTAATAACCTCGTTACCATAAAGCGTAAAACCACAAGAAAAAAAGCGAATGATACTATAGATATTATTGTTATTATTTGCGCTTAAGGGCACGTCGACAGCGGGGTCATTAGCGCGCTAACAACAACCGGTTTAGCAATGAGGCTTAAAAATTTACCATATTACTGTCTGCATGGCGGACCGAAAGTAGGTCGGCCATATCATGGTGCTAGACACGTAGTATGCTTAAAATACCTTTCCTGGAAATTTTAAAACCGTGTTAACAGTTTTTTAATTAAGATTTTAATTATAATAGAAAGTGAAAGTTTATTTGGAAAGAGGTCAACCGGTACATTAGAAAAAAGTTTAATGGGTTAAATGTCATTCGTGAAATTTAATTAACCAGATACGCTTTGAATTTGTGTTGTCACTTTCTCGATTACTGGTATGTTTGTTTCATATTCAGTTATCCATCTACTTAATTTATTTACCCATCTCGGACCAGCATTCCGATACGCAAATATGTACCTAGCTGCTTCTTTGTCTATATGCAATTACACGCTGATATTCGAAATAAGTAATATTTGGTAATTAATGGACTCAAATGAAACATGAATTACGATTTGTTAAAATGAAAGCAAAACCAATGTGCACGAGAATGGACAAAAATAATGCTGCCGTGAATTTCAAAAGCAGGAAGAGTCGTGTTAGTAGTAATTAGAGAAATTTGTTATGCAGAAAACATTATTGTCAAAAAATTGTGTTGGCAAGAAACAAGTGAAAACTGTTTACTGGCCGCTTGAGTACTTAGGCTTTTCATACTAACGCGTCCATGATAGTGATTTTGGTCGAGCAGATGTGGAAGACAGACGCGATTTGGATCAGTGTACTTCAATCGGCGGACTAGAGCCAAAAAATGGCTCTAGAAACAAGTAGTTACTACAGTTTAGTGGCTAGAGTTTTCAAAAAATTTTGTGACGATTAGGAGATTCACAGAAACCTTACACCTTACTTTCCTCTTTTTGAATTGCTGAAGCAACATTTAAAGCTAATGAGAATTTGTAAAGATTTACATCTTAAATGTAACGCAGTAAGAGATTTCTGGGTAACCATGCTATCAAAGAATAGACGATATAACGATTTCGGGTACCAACATCCAAAGTAGAATTGTTGATGTGGCTACTGATAGAGAAAAGAATTTTAGAGATGGAATAAAAAAATTTCTTGAAGAATCGGTATTCAAATGGATGAATCAGTTAACGTAAGTAACCAAATCCTGCTTCATTGCGTGAGGTATGCTACTGAACGTCTTTCTTCCCTTAACTTACCTGGACCTTTGTGAGGAGATATTTAATGCCATTCATGAGTATCTTCACTGCACAAGGCTGTACTAAATGCGCAGTATTGTCAATGGTTGCTGCAGCGATTGTTGCTGGAAGTTGTAAATGAAAAGATAGCTAGTGCACGATTAAGATGCCGAAAGGATATCTTTCATTAATAGGCCTATATGTATCAGTAGAAGGAAGAGACAGTGACACAAAAAAATTTACCATACCATACAGATGGAGATTGACCGGATCAGTAAATCGGACTATCTAATTCTAGAATGAGGTATTAATGCCACAGTCGGCAATTACGATATTGAAAATGTGGTTGGAAGTTTTGGAGAGGGTTGACGTAACAAGAATGGGACTAAACTGAGGTAATTTTGCAGCTATAATAAATTCAGGATTACAAACACCTTTTTCCAAAAATAATCGATTCATATATATAAATGCAGTGCCAGAGAACTGAGATCCTTGATTGTTATGTTATTATTACCAATGGTACAGAACAGGAGGGTTTTCAGAGGTAGTGACTTATTAACAGATCTCGTTCTTCTAATAAGTAAACTAGTACTTTGGAGAAGACGTAGGACAAGTGACATAAAACAGAAAGAAGGTAAACATTCTGAAAAGTTTAAACTTCACTTGTTGCAGTAAGACAGTATTAAAGATCTATACCAAAGAAGGCTGACTAAATGTCTACTACCAACAGAAGAAGACATATATACAGAATGGCATAACATAAAATAATGTGTCACATAAATAGCAGCTAAAGTGTTAAGTAAAACAAGAGTAAACAGAAAAACGGAAGAAGGAAGAGTCTTAAGACATAGAATGAAAAAATAAAAGATGCGATGGAAGAGAAACGGAGTGCCTATTTGGCATTTATACAGAAAGTTACAGATGAGGCAAGGGAATATTACAAGCAAAAAAATTGTAGTTTAAAAAACTAAAAACACGCTTTCGTAGTAATGTGAACTAAAAGGTTAAAAATAATCTTTAAATATAAAGATTTTGTTTAACAGTGATGGGACGTCCCACAATACAGCATAAATTATTTTTTTTGAATAAGCTTAAAGAATAAAGTCACTGATTACAAAATTAACTTTAATGTAAAAAAGCATGGGGTGCTATATAAGTTGTCTTATATTTTTTGTCGTTCGCTGTTTGTAAAGGTAGAGTCACTGTCAAAAGTTGTGTAGAGAGCACCCCACGTTTTTTTTTTACATTAAAGTTAATTTTGTAATCAGTGAATTTATTATTTAAGCTTATTCAAAAAAATTAATGTATCCTGTATTGTGGGACGTCCGATCACTGATAAACAAAATCTTTATATTTAAAGATTATTTTTAACGTTTTAGTTCACATTACTACGAAAACATGTTTTTAGTTTTTTAAACTACAATTTTATTTTTAACTTTTTAGTTCAGATAGTTTCAAAAGTATGTTTCCTACTGTTGGCTTTTCTTCGCCAATCTCTCTTTGTCTTTGTGTTGTAGTTTCATTTTTAATTATTACTTCCACGAGTTAAATACAATTAAATGGCAGCTCAGCCAGAGGTCCAATAGCAGGGTAAATGTGGAAGACTACTCTTCTATAATAGTAATGTTTCGAATACTCACTATTCAACATCACGTTAAGTGACTGCAGACAGAGAAACCTTTCTGGATAGGAGACAGTGGAAGACGATCGTCAGCGTCGTCAGCAACCAAGGCTCGTAAATCACACCCGGGAAACTGGAGATGGTCAAAGCAACGAGAATAGCAGGACGTTGCTAAGAGACTGCTGTATTGTCAACGGTTCTTAAAACGTGTGCAAATTTTTTCTGTTTTTACTGTCAAAGTAATGATAATATCAAGATATAGCTATGAAATTATTGTATTGTAATCAGTTATCAAGACATCAGCAAAATTTCAAACAATTCGGACATCTGGAATTGGGTTAAAATTAAATTGCAAAATTTCACGACATTCAACCATTTTTCTTTTGTTACTGTCAAAGTAATGAGAATAGCAGGATATAGCTATGAAATTCTTGTATTGTCACCGGTTCTTAATATGTGTACCAAATTTCAACCAGCTCGGACATCTGGAAGTGGGTCAAAATGGAGTTGTAAAATTCCGTTACATTCATACATACATACATACATACAAGTCAAGCTAATATAAAGCGTGTAAAAAGAAATTAAACAAAATGCATAGTAAGGAAAGCGTATAGGGAAAGCTGGGATAAATTTTCCAGTTGGATATAAAATAACATTTATGGGCGCATGGAATCTTCATTTAAAATACTAACAAAAAGAGACACTGCATATATCGAAGTAACTGCAAGAATGGATAAAACACTACAAAAACATCTGGTTTAGTGACAAAGTGATGATAAAAGAAAACCTAACTATGAATTAATTGAACCTTTAATCAAAACAAAAAAAAAAAAACAAAAAACAGAAAAGTAGCTGAATCGGAAGGGATATTTACAGAATTACTTAAGTATAAGGCACTGCTATTGAATTATAGGCATTTACATTTAATAAACATGTGTTGGTTTAAAAGTTAAATACCTAAACACTGGCGAATAGCAACTATAATATCTATTAAAAGGAAAGAGACGGAAGCAACACAAACAATTACGGAGGTATAAGTATTTTGAATACAGGATATGAAGTCAATGCCATGATAATTAATGCTAGATTGTGACCAATAGCAGAAGCCAAACCACCAGAATTTCAAAATGGATTTAGGTTAGGACTCTCTTGTTCAGATAATATACGTATTATAAACAGAATTATAGAGAAAAGGAGGGAATATAACTTACGGCATTCATTGCATTTGTAGACTTCGCGAAGGCTTGTGACAAAGTAAACAGAAAATTGGTGTGGGAAAACCTAGATAAGAATGAATATGCAAAATATATTATAAACACACTAAAGAGTTTATTTTTTAATACAAAGATGCTCCTCGAAAAGGAAATGAACAGCAAATGTTAATAATAACCAAGGCGTGAGACAAGAGCAGTCTTTGCTCAACACTTTTTAACATATATCCTATCGATGCTATTAATAAATGGCAGAATGAATACCCAAAGAGGGGTGTAGATTTAGGAAAAAGCATGTGCCTAAATCTATTTTTATTTGCTGACGACCTACTGGTGATAGAGGATACTGAAAGTGAATTACAAAGAGCTCTCAAAAAATTACAAATATGTTCAGAGCACTAGAACCTGAAAATATCCACCAACAAAACAAAAATAATAGGTTTCTGCAGCCGAGGCCCTATTAGAGCAAAACTAATTGTAATTGGCTACCAGGTTGAACAAGTTTCGCACTATAACTACCTTGGAGAAGAGTTAAAAATATACAATATGATTGACAAGATAGAGTAGGAATTACTAGAGAGACCATTTGTATAGAGTGGATGATGCACGATTACCAAAAATAGTAAACCAATATAGATATAAAGGTAGAAGAAGTGTAGGTAGACCAAGGAAGAGATGGGAATTGTTGCTGAAACCGGATCAGGTGAAAAGGCTTAATCCATGAATGGAAAATAGAAGAAGAAGACGTTGTTCAGGAATAGATTCGAAAATAAAGCAATTAAAACAAAAACCAAGAAGTACTTTCTACTTCTTGTATAAACCACCTGGAATACCTAATTTCAATAAAAGTTTCTATTCCGCTGAAGATTCTCATAGATGAAATGACCATTCATGTTAATGAATTACGTAGTCGTGTTTGTGAACTCCAGGTGCTCATGACATTGTGTGAAAGTATGTAAGCGTGGGATAGTTAACATAAAGTTTTTAACCAAACGTAGAAGTAAAGACGTTTTTGCATGACGCAGAAGATCCTTTGCTGAATGAGGAATGTATGCCTGAGCTGACATATACAGTGAATGTACAGAGTCTCATCAATGATCTCAGTATTTTTCTTGAGGATTCTTGCACAAATACAGGTATATATATATATATATATATATATATATATATTTACTGAGAAATATGAGTAAAATAGATGCATTCAAAACAAAAAAAAAACAAATATTTGGATACAAGATGGAGATACATAAATGTTAACAGTTTTGTGAGAATCTTTTATTGCTGTTGATGCCCCATTGTAATAATATAGACATTGTCTATATAATAATAATAATAATATATACAATGCTAAGATAAAATTTAATTATCTACCTGAATATGAGAATCCTCGTAAATGAAACCTCAGGATTAATAACCCTGTATTGGAAAGATAGTAAATCGTGTGAAATTGGTTCCTATAAAATAGAAACGAAGATCGAGTTACTTTCTGAAATCAATCCACGGCCCTGCCATAAAATTCAATGTATGTTTGAGTTTTGGATATCACAAAAAGCTATACATACATCTTTGGCTTACTAAGTAGAGCATTGATTATTCGAATCTCGATCAACCATAACATCAATTAATCGAAAGTGTTTGCAAGATTTATCCAAAAAAGCAAAATGAGTGTCGGTTCTGAAGGAAAATAAAATTTTGTACTAAAAAAAAATCCCGACCACATGCGTTGTGGATTCTCAAAAACGGCCACAACACGTTGTGGTTTATCAGTATCTAACTCTTTGTGTTCACGACGAATTGGTCCAGGGTGCATTCAATATGTATGATTATTCCTACTCGTCACTTTAAATATTTTTTTTTTAAGAAAATGTGAATCTTCATGTGTGGAGAATGCGACCTGGACAAAACGGGAATTTCGCGTTGTAGCCTTTTTTCAATTAACTGCTTTTTTTTTGTTTTGTAACCGCCAAAACGCGAATAGCGTGTTGTGGCCGTTTTCAATAAACCAGAATGCGTTGTGGTCTTTGAGACTAGTATACAGTTTTGTATTTAATACGTATTACTGTCTTTTGGTTTCTTATTTCTCCTATAACACTGGTGTAAATTAGTTTGTTAATGATCTATTATCTGAAAAAATCAGTTATCTAAACTATCCCTGTAACCTTTTGTTTCGGATAATCGATGCTCTACTGTAATCGTTCTTGCAGTTTTGCGGCCAAATTTCGAAGTTCCATATTTAATAATGTTCAATTGTCCACCAGCTTAGCTTCGATTGTGATAAGATTTTGTATTTTACTGACTTCAGACCAGTTCCAAGAGAATATATATATATATATATATATATATATTAAAGTTTATCATCACAAAAACGGAAGGATGATGAACTATCTTTACTACTTACTGAGCAGAGATTGCTATTGTTGAACAGGTAATGAAAAATATAGTCAAGGTTTCTTGGGAACTTTTAGTTCCATATTTGTCGAGATATGAATTTGAAAATTAATTTATAATATGTTTCCACCTCTGATTTTGCATCCATATGAAAAAAATTCAAGATTACGGCAATCAGTAAGAACATTAAGCTAAATGTTTTGATAATATACGTTGACATGTGTTCTATATTCTCAATTCTCACTTTAATATATAACTAAAAAAAAAAACAAACAGCGTCGTAATTCAGCTGCCATTGCATCGTTAGTGATCGAGTGAAACGGGATGACGAATTTATTGCTTATTTTTTTTTTTTTAAAAAAATCTTTGATCAAATAATCAAAATTGCAATCAACGCTGTTTTGAAACATTTGTATTTTGATGCAACAGTAATAATGTGTGTTTATACATTTAAAGATTTACTTAGCCTTGCTACTTTAAGGCTGTCAAGATCATTCTTACATCACTCCAGTTGTTTATATATAATAATTAACAATTCACACAAATTATTTATTTCACATTCTTCTTAAATTAAGTTTGAAACTAAAATATTATTAAGATTCAGGTGTAACTGGGGAAACATTAAGTAAATGGCATAAATAAAATAATTACTACCGAAAACTGAATAATAAAAAGGTACAAACTAAATACTTGTGAAGGTTGAAGGAAAATATGAGAAGTGTAAAAAATTCTGAATTCAAAATAAATAGTGAAAACAGCATAAATAAATATAATAGAATTCTAAGAATAAGTGAACCATAGAAGAACAGGTTTTTCATCTAGAACTGAGAAAAGAAATACTTTTTAAATAGCCGATTTTATTAGTAGTTCTTATTTCAAGTATAAGATTATTCCAAAATCTATTTTTTTTTCACTTATGGCTTTACGCCTCGTCGACGTCGAGGTCATTAGAGGCGGGGGTATATTTGAGTTGAGGGATCTGGTGCTATGGGAAAGTCTTAAGTATATGATGTTGCAATAAAGGCGGTGGGAGCTTTAATTTTTAGCAGGCGGTGAAGGAGACTGTGGTTTCGTCGTCCATCGCAGACCCTCAACCACTGTAAGTGATGATAGGAAGACGAGGTAAACATGGTCGTACATGCGAAGGTTTTAGGTGAACCTCACAATAGTTCATAACAAGTTCAACTTTTCTTATGTCTGCCACACTTAAATTTTGCTGAAAAACATTGCAGTCATTAAGATGGGAAGCATGACGGACTGCACCAGTTGTTTTTCAAACGAGTGGAGGTAATTTTCTTGCTTTTATACTAACCATGAAAAGGGTAGAAGTCTTTGCGACATTCTGAGACAGTATTCTCAAACCAGTTTATATTACTGTCGACAAGAACTCACAGATCTTTAACCATAACGATGTAATTTAACTCTGATCCCTGAATCTTCGTTATTGAGAGTTAGAGTGGGATGTTACTAATTTTTGTACGAATCATCTACATATACTTTAAAAAATGTTATTCACTACCAATGAAGTACCCTCACCGAGTTATGTTTCTGAACGTATTTCTTTGTGTTCGTCTGAAAGCTTGAGGCTCGATAAGCTACGGGATCATGTTGTATGCATGCCCAGTAAAAGATGACCACGAGCATGCATAAGAGAGTGAGAAAATTGTATTTTGTTGCTAGGAATGTCAGGGATTGGAATAAATTGCAAAGGGCAGTGGTGAAATACTTAAAAACGCTGAGAGAATTTAACGTTGAAATTCGTAAATAGCAAAAATAGTTGGATGGAGGCATTTTTATATTTAAGGTATGTAACATAATAATAAAAAATAATAATAAAGCGTAATTATATGAGTAGGGAAACCGGAGCATGAACGCAATCAAAATTAAGTTTCTTTTTAAATTCAACAAACACTTATCGACTTTATGTTGCTACAAAAACCTTATTCTGCTCTATTAGTTATAAAAACTAAACAGAAAATTCGAATGTGTGTTAATGCCGTGCATTATATCTAGGAAATAAGTTGGAACCGCGTGTATCACATTTTCTTACAAAGATGCAACAACAAATTTCGCATGAAAACTAGTAACGTTTGATTTAATAACAAAAATAATTATTATCTTGGGTCTCCGGGTGGAGGATTTAACAAATCGACGAGGCTCCAACCGGAGACCAAGGTAATACTTACGACGAAAGCGGAAGCCTACGCAATTATTTGAACAAAATATTGTTTACATTTTTGTCTTATGGCTTTAACGTCTCGTTAAACGTCAACGACGAGGTCATTACAGGCTGGAATGGAAGTAAGGAACGGGAAGGAATTCAGCCATGACATTTTGAAGAAACTATGCAGGCATCTGCCTGGAGAAACATCTGGAAACACACAGAAAAACCGGACAGGAATTCGAACCTGCTACCTTCCGAATATGTGGCTAGACCATTACGGCTCATCAACCACGCTCGCTATGTTTACATTTGTTTTTGTTTCTGTCTCAGCTGCAAAAAATTACTTCTACTTCCGCCGGACGGCAGTTGTAAACATGTTGAACTGTGAGTAAGAGATGCCGTGATGAGCCAAGAGAGTTAGAAGTGTAATATACCGTCAAAGCTGTTGTGGATCTTATGCTGGTAGAAAAACTACTTTAAGATCAAAGTGTGGTGGTCCATGGTTTTATTTAGTGAATTACGGGAATACATTTATGATTTCATATAACGTTACCAATAGCCAGGTCAGTTGCGACAGTAAAGATAAACAGTTTCAGACATCGGAATGTGGCGACATAGAAGGCAATGCCCAGCAGAGTGGGTCAGCCAGTCAGCAGTAATAGGCAGAGATCTACGTCATTTGGCTAGGGATGACCGCATCAACGGAGACCGTGGTTGGATAGAAAGGCTCCCCTTCAAGTACAAGGTAGTGGAGGAAATAGTGACCAAAACTGGAGGACACAGAGCAGAGAGAGTCTGTCTGGTCAGTTTTGGCAGGTCACAAGTGGCGATCTTCGAGGCGAGCAATTTGCCGCCACAAGCAGCATAAAGGCGCGTTCCCACGGTGCGTGGTGGGCAGTACGCGCCTTTAATCTTTTACCGCCTGGCGGTGGGTCTAGCATATGCGGCAAAGATGAAAGGTGTTCCTACCACTCGCCGAGGGACCCGCCGTGGGAACGCTCCTTAAGAAGGACGCAGTCTAAGCCAGCATCATCAATTTAGTTTGGCGTTTCTCGTGTCAGTTTGTATGCGTATCGAATCGCCCTGTTTGGGATTGTTTGGAGCAACTTTAAGTGCGAAAGAGCAGCGTTGCCCCACACTGGTGCAGCGTACTCCAATAGCGGCCTGATAGTTGTCGTATACAACAGTCTTGCTGTAGTAGGGTGCAATGTGGTTGTTGGATTTAGTACGGAGTACAGCTCCCTCATCCTACCTAATGCTTTTGCGCGGATGTTTCTGATGTGCGTCTTCTAGGTCATTCGTTTGTCTAGTGTGACACCAAGGTAGAGCGCCGTGTTGGTCCACTTGATGTCTTCTCCAAACAGTCGAACTGGCTGTAGTAGGGGTACACTCCTCCTTGTTATTATGTTGCCTGGATTTTGGTGGCGTTGAATGCCAGCCTCCATTTGGTCGCCCAGCTTTCGATGTTGTTGCATCCCCGCTGCAGTTTGTTGCGTAAGTGCGTGGCTCTGATACTACTAGTGTAAAGAGTGGTATCATCTGCATATAGACCAGTTTCCAGTTGCTCGGTTCTCGGCACATCGGCGGTGTATAAGTTATAGAGGACCGGCCCCAAGGACAGATCCTTGAGGGACCCCAGCATGGATAGTTTTTATTGCCGAGACAGCATCCTCCGTTACCACTCTGAAGCTTCTTCCAGTCAGATAGTTTTTAATTAGTCTGACGTGTTGCAGCGGGAATCCCTGCGTCAGCAGTTTATAAACTAGGCCGTCGTGCCAGACAGAATCAAATGCCCGGGAGACATCCAGGAATACGGCACCAAAATACTCTCGTCTCTCGAAGGCTCCACTATTGACAGACCGATACAAAACCGCAGCGCGAAAGCTCTACGAAAAGACTAGGGAACATAACAACCCACTAGTCAGACAGCTAGGCTCCATGTTAGGCTAGGCTAGGTTAAGGTGGCCAATGAAACTGATAAACGAACAAGTTGGTTCCTGAACGAAAGATCAGGGCACTCTAACTCTGACACACAAAACCATCTGGGCCTGACATACCCAGTAAAGAAACCAACCAAATTTTCAGGACAAACTAAACAAAAATGGAAGGAGATGCGCACAACTATGCAAGAACTTCCCCGCACCGTAGGAGAGAAGAATCCCATGTGATATGTGTCTAAACCAGCATCATCAATAAGAAAAAAGATGGATATGATCCACATAGGTAATATTAGAATGGGATGGTTGAATTTTATGGAAGCTAAAGAGTATTGCATGCTCTGTCATTGGTCGCAGGGGTAACAGACCTGGCGGTAGCAGGATACTATGGAAGCTAATGATTAATTTGAGGTGTATTATAAATTAATCGTAAATAAATGTAATTATTCTACTTATGCTACTGGAGTGTTATTCATTGTTCTACCGCTCACATGACATAGAGTTGTACCCACGTACAGGGTGTCTCAGAATGTTTTTCGTTTTTGAATTGACCAATACGCGCCAACCGCAGGTAGCAGGAGGGGGGGGGGGGGGGGGGAGCTCAAACGCTTGGCCGGCTTGTTAAGTTTCGTAGCCATGAATTGTTTCACATGCTTACAGCGCGCGTTTTGCGTGAGAGCGTTTTATAAAAACAACGATTCCTACACTGTTGTTCGTCGTCTCTACAGGACACATTTTAATTTAAAAAGCTTAAGACATGTGCCAAGTGCCAATTTAATTAAGCATTGGGTGTGCAAGTTTGAAGAGACTGGGAATACAATGCCGGACAAATCGTCTGGACGTAAAAGGACATCAAGAATGAGCATGAACGTCGGTCGCGTTTGAGAGTCTGTTATGGAAGACCCACGACAGTCATTGAGATTGCGCGCAGCTTTTCTTAATTTGAACAAATCTACGGTTCATCGCACTATTTCGAAAGATTTACATTTTCACCCCTATAAAATTGTTATTGTTCAAGAAATGAAGCCTGATGATCCTGATAAACGAGTCGAATTCTGCAGGACAATGAAAAACCGTTTTAGGAGTTTCAATAACATCTGGTTCTCCGACGAATCGAATTTTCACATCAACGGTCATGTGAATAAACAAAATTGCAGATACTGGGCTTCCGAGAATCCGTTAGAACTGCATCAGACGCCCTTGCACTCGCCAAAAGTTGTTGTTTGGGCTGCCATATCAAGTCAAGGAATTATCGGTCCTTATTTTTTTGAGGATGACCGAGGTCGAACTCAGACTGTTAATTCTGACCGATATTGCCATATGATCCGGACTTTTTTAGCTACAGAAATGCAAAACCAGAAGGGCTACAACCGCAACACCTTTTTCCAGCAAGATGGATCCACTTCTCATGTTACAAATGACTCATTAGCTGGTCTTCACGATTTATTCCCTGGAAGAGTGATAAGTCGCCGAGGAGACATCAATTGGCCACCGAGGAGCCCTGATTTAACGCCTGCTGATTTCTTCCTATGGGGCTACCTAAAAAGCAAAGTTTACAAGCCATTGCCACTCAACCTGAATGTTTTGAAGCAAAGAATCACTGAAGAAATCAAGCGATGCTCCAGCGAGTTATTGAAAATTTTAGGTCCAGGTTAAATGAGTGTGAACAAATGAATGGTGCGCATTTGCAAACGGTTGTTTTTCATAAATAAACTTCAAGAATTGCTCTTTAAATTAACAT
Source organism: Vandiemenella viatica (assembly GCA_031002005.1). Lineage (NCBI taxonomy): Eukaryota > Metazoa > Arthropoda > Insecta > Orthoptera > Morabidae > Vandiemenella > Vandiemenella viatica. The sequence continues at coordinate 35,030,976 of JARYHS010008074.1, read as the reverse complement.
TAAATAAAATGAGATTTAATTGATATTTTGTTTTTTATTTAACATCTAAAAACGAAAAACATTCTGAGACACCCTTTATTAATGTTCCTGTTGGAAAGTGGCAGTGTGAGAAAAAAATATTCGCCCGTCCACCACAAAACTGTGTCACATGTAAGCGGTGAAGTGTGAATCGTTTTAGTTTGACATTAACTACGTGGCGAAGCCTCTTCTGGCTGTGTTGGTAGTGAACATGCCAGTGTCACAGCTCTCGGTGCGCCTGCGCCAGGTGCAGCCACAGCATCGAGGTTAATAATTAGTGATCCAGCCCGTAATTGCTTCTGCCGCCGAGATGCCAACCCCTAAATTACAAATTTACTACCGTGCGTCGCTCGTGCGGTATCATTTTCCGGGGACTTTAACTGCGACGCGCACCTAATCTATCGCGCCGTACACTGTTCCTCGACGCGCGAAATTAACGACTTGGGAGGAACATCGCAGGAGGCTAGACTAGCACGTCGCTATTCCTCACCACAGTCCTACAAATTCTGTCACACACCTCAGACGTTAGAATTATCACACGATTCAAAATTACTGACTACTTTTGGTTTTCTCGTACATCAAGAACATTCTGGAAAGTTTTCTCATCGTCCATTATACCGTGTGTTGGTTATGCTCGATCTCTATGATCAGTAGGGTTCGGATCTTTAGATCAAGTAATATTTTTTTTCCCCGAGCTGTAATGCCGAATTAAACACTGTTGAAAGATTGTATTCAGATGTATTTTATATAACATATAATAGCATATTTAGGCCATTTTCCTAGTTTTGGTCATATTACAATAGTATTTATAATCGTATGGTCATATTTTCAGGAAACATCTGGTAATTTTTTAATAGTACCGAGAATTCACTAGATATAGATGAGAAGAAATTAAGATACGAGTAATTATCC
>JARYHS010008074.1:35014056-35029046 GCA_031002005.1 Vandiemenella viatica | reverse complement strand
ACGAAGCAAATAATCAAAATTGTTTCTAGGCGGAAAAATTATGGGCCATGGATCGCACTTCAGTTGAGACGTTCACTCCTTTCACGAAAACTGAAAAAATCACACAACATTCTTATCATTGTGTTTCGTTTCTTGACTTAGGCTATTTATTTAATAAGTTCTCCGAAATTTATAATATTAAAATTAACGGTATTTGTGAATCAAACTTAATAAGCGTGAGTAATACATAATTTACTGTAAGCAAGCACAATTGTCGACCTTATTAACATCTATTACAGAATTTGCCTCTGGTACGACATGTTTGTAATCAACAATGAATGCTGCTCAATGTTAATTAAAAACGTTAATGTGTAATACATCTCCCCTACACGTCATATGGAAGTGGAATTCTGTTTTATCTCGAAAAAAGATGGTTACAATAAACAGCAACAGGTAACAATATGTATTTCTTGCATAATAACTTGTGCAAAGCTGCCTAAATTTCGAACAATTTCATTCGATTAGTGTATATTTGGTAACAACAATGTGTAAATATTCTAGAATAATATCGACCAAGGAAAATGTAACAAATTCTGGCTGCTGTTCAAACCATGGCCTGTAGAATTAATTATTCCTTGATCATAACCTTAATTTTTTTTTTTTTTGGTTGTAGTTGGAACTTCTTACATGCTATTGACGAAAGCAACAAGAAACAAATGAAATTAAAATATAACTGTGAATTCTAAAACCTTATGCTACACCGCGCAAATTATAAAACTAAATCCATCGTGTCTTATGCTTTAACACAGCATGTCAGTGTCATTTTGGTCCAGACTGCATTTTAACACCCTTCACTAATTTTTCCATTCGAAAATCATAACTTTTATATCACTTGCGCATTAATACATTCACCGTTTTGCAACCGAAATGTGACACTCTGGAACTACTTAAATGGAACTGAAATAACTACATTCAAACCACTCCACTCCACTTGGTAACGGAATAAAATCGGTAAAGAATTTCTACGAGTAACAAAGCATACGCGCGCGAAGCAGTTGGCAAATGCTAGTATGTAATAGGTCTCAAGTTTATAAATTTTGTTAAGACGGGTCAGCTTGACTGTATTACCAAGCGTGGTGGGTTAACGGTTAACGTTCTGGCCTCGCATTCGGGAGGACGCGGGTTCGAATCCCCGTCCGGGTATTCAACTTTGGGTTTTCCATGGTTTCCCCAAATCACTCCAGGCGAATGCCGGGATGCTTCCTTCAACTAGGTCATGGCCGTTCCTTGTCTCCAGTCCCATCCCGCCTCTATTGGCCTTAGCCGTCGACGAGACGTAAAGCCGTAAGAAAAAAAGACTTTTTCCAATTACATTTATATATACAGGGTGTTCGCCGGGAAACGCTACCCTCCCAGTCTGTTGCCGTCGGCAACTTGCTGGGACAGTGGTGCCAGCAACTCCCGCCACACGGCGCCGTGAATCACCGCACTGTTTAACACCCAACAGTGTTGTGAATAAACGTTTCTTTGCGGTTTGGCTGGTTTGGGGCTTCATACTCTTACTAATCTGTACCGTGTTTGAGTGTGAGTAAAATTATGGTACGTTACAGTTTGCAACAAAGAATATTTCTCTACGATTCATATGTGAAGAAGAAGTGTCGCAGTAAATTTCGTCGCGAATATCCTGGCGCTTTACTGCCAGCTAAATCAACAATTCTGCGTCTGGTTAAAAAAGTAAGAGAAACGGGTTCATTTTTTAACAAAAAGAGACTGTCGGTCAACCGTATTCTCACAGAGGAGAAAATTGACGATATCGCTTTTTGACTAGAACAGTCACCCAAAAAATCATTAAGTCAGTTAGGGCAGCAGGCAGGCGTATCTAAGACGTCAGCTTGGAAAGTAACAAAGCTAGTTCACTTAAAGCCGTACAAAACAATTGTGGTGCATAAAATTACAGAAATAGACCAGGGGCCTAGGATTAGATTTTGCAACTGGTACCTGCAGGGTGTCCACGATGGTACTGTTGATCCGCAACTGAGCATCACATTTAAATGCTTAGCACATACAAGTTTATGAAGCGTAATTATTATGAAATAGTCCGCGGCCGACGGTCCAACAATGCCGGAAGCTACCGCTCGCTCGCCGGGAGCAGTTTCTTCCTTGTAGCGCTAACAGTGGGTAGCGTTTCCCGGCGAACGTCCTGTATATAGCTATAACAGCGCTCTCTCAGCTAAATTCTGTCGTGAGGTGTGGCAGCTGATCACCGATGCCACTTCAAGTTTTGTATTCGATAACAGCAACTGAAGGCAGATAATCGCTTATGCCTTCGTCAAACACGTTACTTTATTTTATTTGACTTTTAGACTGATCGGAAGTAAGTGCTCTATTATACAAACATATAAATGTAATTCTAGTAATATTCGAACAACCGCCTCTGTACAAAGATCATAAAGTGTAAACATATTACAGAAAACATTAGACAGCTGAAGAATTCTACAACAGTAGCAATGGAATTTTTTACTAAATAATAATTTATTGTTTTGACAAGCAACTGTAGAACAAAAGACCTGATAATTACAGACAATTTGTATTTGGTTTCAAATTTTCTTCTTGTTTTGTAGATATGGCATTATACTAATGGCAAGTCAGTTTATATATTACAGACCAGTGATATTTATTTTCTGGCTTGTGGTAAATTGCTTTGGTTTCTGTTGTAAGTTCCATATATTACACGTACTTGTATTCTTCTGATAATATTATTGATTCTATACGGGTTTATGTTGAAGTATGTCATTGTGTAGTAATGTTGCTTTCTTTTTATGTGTCATATGAGTGATGGCACACTTTCTTCAAATTTTATGCCTAAGCACCTTTGCCGTATTACTGCTTTGACCGTTATTAGATGTAATCAGAAAAATACTGTTGAGTTCTTTGGCATAATTTGCTTTGGCGAGACTTATATCTTTCATTCTTTGTAACAGGTATCCCAGAACTGTCTTTCTGTAGATGGGTTTCTTTAGATGCTGAAACTGTCTTTAATGTCTATCTATGTAACTTTGATGTCGAAGAAAAGTTTTAGAATATGTTTTTATGTCTTATTCGAATTCCTCGATTCATTGTTTTAAGTTAATCCCAGTGGCAGATTGCATCATAAACGTGCTTATCCCAATTAGATGTAATGACTTTCTGGAATATTTCCGTTTCTACATGGATCATAAAGATTCTTGACAATATGCTATCCATGGATAGTTGTCCATCTTAACATTAAAAATTCCTTGTTAATAATAAAATAATTTTGTAATGTAATTATTTTCGACAATTCAGCTCGTGCTGAGATTAGTATGGAGGGATTTTACCGTAAATTGTGATACTTTTGTTCACCGTATGTGGTTTCACTGATTAGGGATTTTGGAAATATAATTTCCAGTTGAAACTATGTCTTCACTGATGTGTCAGGGAGGCGGTTGGAAATTATATTTTCTATCAGATTGTAGGTAATTATAATGATTCTATTTTTGTGATAATTGTAATGTTTTTTGAGAGATGTGTTTGTATGTATGGTCTGAGCTGATTGGTATTTGGCGCATTTCTATATTGTTAGACGCAGGTTATTAGAATACTACTTTTGCGAATTGTCGGCTCTAGTGGATTTATTACTGCCAGTTTTACAAGCGAAGTTTGGTATTTTTAACGTATTTATAACATTCGTTTGAAGCTAATTTCTGTTGTCAGACTTTGTTTTGGATATATTTGCATCTTTTATGAATATATTAATTTTCTTGATGTAGTATGTTTTTGCAGTTCTTCCTTTGTTTTGTAATTTCTCTGTTTTGGTTGTGTAGATTTCTATTTGCGTCACATATTTGTGTGTGATTATGGGCCATTTACCTCTGTCTCTACTGATTTTCTGATAGGGGTTTTGTTTACATGTACATATATTGTTCATCTATTCGCCCCATGTAAGACTTTAATTCTGGTGTTTTTACTGATTTCTCTCTTAGCTGAGTATTAGCCTTTTCTTCACGGAGAGGTTTAATTTCCGTTTATCCAAAGAATCTTTACCGTTTCTTTTAATTCTTTGCTGATATCGAATTAAATCGTAATCTAAAGTTTACATAGTTTTTTGTTTTACATGGTTCTGTTTATATATTTCTTAAATCTGATTTGATGAATATTCTGGAGTATTTTCAGATGTGACCACCTTGTTTGTAAATTTTTTTGTACCGTCCACCTTCATCATCACGTCCTCAATGTTTGCTTCTTAAATTATATTTTCAGTCTACTCAGTATTTTTATTCCTTGTCTTTGATCCTAACATAATCTTGATGAGTAGACAGCGCATCCATTTCTCGTAGCTGAAGTCAAACTCTCTACTTTAATTAATAGTAGCTACAATTCCTGGATATGTGGAGACAATTGGATAATTAATCGTAGTTTAGGAGTTTTCGTTGTTAATGCATAAGTACCCTTGAAGCAACACAAAAAGCAACGCCATTTGTTACCAACGTACCTCCAACATTGCAGGCAGATACTAAGGTTTGCCGACATTCATAAGACCGTGAGAAAAAAATAAGAAACATTAAGATTTCCATCATCTTTATTAATGAATTCGTTTAAATGGCTACATTTCATATGATTTTCCAGAACTAATTTTCAACGTATAGTAGAACTATACACTGATATAAAAAATGAAAGGTGGTTTTTTTAAAAAGTATACTTAACTCCCCCGCAGTTTCTGTTTTATTTTTGTTTGTGTGTACGTATATTCGTTTGAGCCAACTAGGACCACGTTAAGCCTTTGTTTGGCTAGAGGGGACCTACAGTTTATGGTGGAATCCGAACAACGGAAGTGTTCTGGCGTACTTAGCATTACACAGCAAGCTATGATAGAGGTGAAGGTCGAGTTAAGGGCTTATGAAAATCCCCGTCGAGACAGGGATTCGAACCGGGAACTTTTCGATCTCCAGTCAGATGCCTTAACCGCTGTGCAACCAGGCCGCTCTTTATTTTCATTTTTCATTTTTTTTTTTATTTTACTTGCTAATAACTTCCTTCTTTTCAGCATTTGAAGCTATTTACAAATAGTTTCTCACCCCCTCTTCCTTGTAACCGTTCCTCATGTTTTGTATCTTTCTCATTGGCACACAATATACAACAAAGAAGTTTACGAGCCTTTATCAAAATCTATGTAACAGCTCAAGTAGGCCACTACAAATTCTCTTCTGTTGACGGTTCACTAGCGACGCCATTCCTATGCACGTTTGGAATTATTTTCATTTATACATAGTCTAACCGTGCAATTAACAGTAACATGTGGATGTAGAGGACGCTTTACACCAAAACTATTCTCTTTTCAGCGCCTTCCTATTGTTAGTGACAAGAAGGAAGAAAGGATTCATTTAAACCGGTACGGCACCTTATTTCGCGGATCTTATCGTATCATCCGACTCAAGTACATATGGGTCAAACGTTTCACTCTATTCATAAATGTACAAATTTGGAAGGACGATACTCAGAGAAGCTGTGCGGAAACTATGTTGTCTCTCTACAAAAGAATCCCAGTCCAAACTCATTATCAATCTGTGACGTCTTCAGAAGAAGTTCACAAATCGCACGACTCTCTCTGCCAATTGTAAAAATATTCGTTACAGTATCATTAGCCTAGTTTTACGATGATCCGTCGAATGAGAGCGGTAGTGAGTTGTTAAGCTTATCTTGCGATCAGTCGTAACTCAGTTGGAAGATAACAACAAACGTGTCACGTGACTTTTTATTTACAGGACCATACTCAGAAATGAACACATCAGATTAAAAGTCGAATAAAATAAATACGGTGTGTTACTCCGATGTACAACCAACATAGAATACAAGTGGTGAAAATTCGTCAGTGCCATCAATTATACACATTAATCGCTTCTTAAAAAGAAACGGAAGATGAAAAAGGAAAATATAGCTTCAGGAAAAATGCGTATTGATATCATGTTGGGAGTGAATTATTCTTACCCAATGAATGTTCAATACACACATTCTATATTAATTAGAATTCACTAAAAATAAATAAAAAGTGTTAAACATTTTCTAAAAAGAATCAGCAACAATTTTTTTTTAAAAAAAATTAGAGTCTTTAACAAGTTTTGCAAAGTCTTTGAAATTGTATGTATAAATTAAACGCATGTAAATTCCGTCTGAAAAAACAATTATAGGCGTTATAAAAAGTTTCTAAGTATTTTGGCGGCTTTTTTTATCATATAAAAAATGACTTAAAAATATTTTATACACAAGTAGCTGTTACCGTGACTTTGTCAGCACGGCGTTTGAGGTTAATTCACAAATTAACCATCAAATAAATGTTGGTAGGGTTGAAAAAATCAGAGAAGCAGCCTTATTTTTTGAATTCCTTTTTTGCAAAGATTCTCTGTAAGCAATATTTGAAACGGTGCCGTCCGGCGTGTGTTCGGAGGGGTTACTTAACTGTTAAGTATATAGACTAAGATATGAAACATCTGATTGAATCACAAAGAAAATGTATTATTGTTTGCGATTTAAGTACACCACATGGCTCAATCAGATGGGGCGGCATTGCTCCCAGAATGCTGGGAGTTCTTACAACCTGGTAGTATGGCTTTCGTTATTGTACTGCTGTAGTTAAAGGTGTTTCTCGATTGAATTTGTCTTATCCGGCACTGACGTTGTGGAGCTTTCTGCTCATGAAGTAAGTTAACTGGCAATTGTAGGTTATTATTAAAATGGTCAGTTGTCCCTTTGTTGGCGATCAATGGGTTGCCCGACTTATTGCATCCCTCGTAAACTTTGATTGCTAACATCCTGAACCTGTTTTTGAGGCGTGGAAGTCCACTGATTTCATGCAGTCTATTGATTGGTGTGTCACTCGGTAGTTTATAGGTGTATCTAATGGCACGATTTTGTAATGATCGCAGAAGTTAAGGTGTGTATTTGCTGCACTTTCCCAAACCATTGAGGCATACACAAAGTGTGACGTGATAAAGGCCACATACAGGCAATTTAATTTAATTTAATTTAATTGCAATGGAGCGCAGGCTCCGGTGGCAATTTCCCTACACCCATCTTCCCCCTATCCTGCACCTACCTAAATTATCCCTCTACAAATTTTATCTTTAAATTCTTTCAAAGTTTTCGGTAAATTATTCATCATTTCTCTTGGTAACTCATTCCAATCCCTGACACCCTTACCTAAAATAGAGAATCTTCCCACACCCTTGTGCCTGAAATCGAGTGCCAGCTTGTGGTCATGGTAATCTTTTCCCTTCCATGCACTACTTTTCATACCTATTGCAATATCTTTCCATGCCTCATCGCCAGTATATGCCCTGTACACTCCCATGACCTTCCTCATCCTCCTCCTGTCTTGCAATGAATCCCATTCCAGCTCTATCATATCCGTCACTGATTGCATTCTGTGATAATTTCCAGAAACAAATCTAGCAGCCCTTTTTTGTACCCTCTCCAACTCCTGTATTTGATACGTAAAATTACCAAGGTACGGTTGGAGTGGAAGATGACGGGCTTAGAATGGGGTACAGTGTAGTCATACTTCCCATAGCTCTCTCATGGAGATTCCGAATATGTGTTTTCCGCATTATCTTTTATGCTTGTCACACCAAGGTACCTGGCGGTTGTAGACCACTCGATTTTCTCTCCAAACAGACCAAGCGGTTGCAGAGAGACTCGCATTTAACGCTATAGTGCGTTAGTTAACAGAGGCGATTCAAGGTCAGTCTGCTCTATCCCCACTCCACTGCTCTAACCCCTACATGCGAAGGGGAAATATACCAATCGTCCGCCTGGACATAGCGATCAGCAAGGAAAGAAAAGGAGGGAAGGGGTGGTGAGGTGAGAAGCGGGGCCAGGGAAACATGACCTTGAAACGCCAGTACGGAGTCAACAGGGTATAGTCACCGTCCGTTGGGTCACTTATTGTTCTGTGTTGTCGCACGCTTCGTCATCGCATGCGTGGGCCCGATACTCCTCGTCAAGACAGCCTTCTCTTCCACGGCGAGCGCCTGCTCTGTCCCTGGGAGGTCTCAGGTATAGTTGTTATCTAACACGGGTCCCGAGACTGAGCCCTGTGGCACTCCAGCTCTGATGGATTTCACGGAAGAGATGGCATTGAGGAGTAGTACGCGGAATGTGCGACTAGTGGGGTAGCTCTTTAGCAGTCTCATGTGACGTGTAGGTTCTCTTTGTACCAGCACAACAGTCCTTCTTGCCAGACCAAGTCGAAGGCTCGCGAAACATCAAAGAACATCCTTTCAAAGCACTCCTTTCTCTCTATGACTCCCATCGCGAATTCGACCACTCGGAGTGGCTGCTGCGGAGTGGAGTGTTTTCTTCCAAAGACGAATTCCTCATCGGGTGGTATGCCATAGGGATGGGCAAAATATATCGATGTATCGATATATCGATATTTTTTGTAAATATAATCGATATTTATCGCCGATATTTTTATTTTCGATATATCGATATCATTTTTTGTGTATCGATTTTAAGCACCAATTCAATATTTTTCTACGAACGCAATTCAGTATTCAATTTAATCGTTACATGTACATAGGAAAAATATACATACATGTCCAATCTTCTGAAAGTGTCTTAAAAAGTGAATTCGTCGAAATATAACAGTTTCATCAGCGGTGCAGAGGTTAAAAAAAGCTGTTAAATTTTAAAAACTTTGACACAAGCTGTTAGCACCAGATGGAGCTCCTGCTTTAATATGTTAGAACGATTTGTCAGAATCTCTGCAATTGTAGCTAAAATCTTAGCTACAAAAAGTCAGTCAAATGTAAACACGCCTGATGTGGTTGCAACTTCACAGCTTAATGTAATACATGTCCTTATTGTCCTTCTTGGTCCTTTCAAAGAAGCCACTGAAGAGGTTAGTTTTACAAATTATGTGACTGCTAGCTTAGCCATTCCTGTTACAAATCTGATTCTACAAGTAACGGAACAAGGTACTCTTTCGAATATTTTAGGATTCGCGGTAAAAGAGACTTTACTCCAAACAATTCAAGAGAAATTAAGTCCTTTAGAAAGAAATAGCTTCTTTACTGCAGCTACCATTTTGGACCCTCGTTTCAAACGTATACACTTTACTTCTCCAATCGGTGCGTCAAATGCGATTTCTACAATAAGTATTGATATTCGCTTGGAACTTAGACGACGAGGACAACGTTCTCCAGAAGTAAGGTCTACAGCAGCAACACAAGATATCGCAGATAACACATCAATTTGGTCCACACATGAAAAGCTATTATCCCTTAGCACTACTGTTATGCAAGACGTTCCAAGCTCTGGCTCAGTTCCTAATGAGCTTAAGCAATATCTGGACCAACCATTAATAGACAGAAAATCAGACCCAGTAAAGTTTTGGGTGAATTGCCAGCGCTCCAAGCCAGTGCTTTCGGAAATCGCGCTGAAATTGAAGTGAACTACACTTAACGGTTCCTTGAAGTTTATTACTCGGTACACAATACAACAGGTAAACCATAAACAAATGTGGGTACAGTTATCAGAAGACCGTCGAGAATTTCAGCCTGGTCCTGATCCGGGGTAGAGTGACGGCTTCTACTTCTCGCGAACTTCCGGTGGTCTTCTGTAGTTGCCGTTGGTTCAGCGGTCAGGCTGGAACTGGCGGTGGAGCGGCCGGCTACGCTTATATAGGCGGCCTGGCGCAGGAATTCCGTTGTGTGGTAGTACGGCGACCTCTGTAAGAAATAGTCCCACTTAGCTTCTAGATGATTCTATTTGTTTTCCTGGTTTGTTTTGCGCCTGTTTGGAGTCGTATATGTATCCCGGCGTGCAGGCGCGTTGTGTGTGAGGTCTGCCTGGAAGGGGCCTTTATTGTAAAGTAGGTACCTCCTGCTAGTTTACGGAAGAGGTCGTCCGGTCTCGGAAGTGGATAATCGTCTACCAGCAGATGCGGGTTGACGGTGGTCTTAAAGTCACCACAGAGACGTAAGCGGCGTCCTGGCTTCTGAACTATGACCAACGGCGTGGCCCAGGGGCTGAACCGCACCGGCTGGAGGATCCCTTCGTCTTGGAGACGTTGAAGTTCTTCCTGAAGTGGTTGTTGAAGCGCTACGGGTACCTGGCGTGCCCGGAAGTATCGAGGCCGTACGTCCGGCCGGAGTTGGAGTGATGCTTCGAAGTCCTTTGCACAGCCGACGCCTGGTGAGAACAGGTCCTGAAACTCGGTGCAAAGGGCGTCCACTTCAGGAAAAGGAACATGCTGAGATACGAGGTGTATGTTATCCTCAATTGAAAATCCGAATAAGCGGAAAGCGTCCAGTCCAAATAAGTCTGCTGTGAGAGAACTGTTAACTACTAAAAAGGGGACTGAACGATGTACAGACTTATACATGACGTTTGCTGTGAATTGTCCCAGGAGTGCTATTTCCTGTTTGTTGTATGTCAGGAGGCGCTTGGGGGCCGGCGAGAGGGGGGGCGAGCCAATTTGCACATAAGTAGTATAATTAAGCAATGAGACTGCTGCTCCTGTGTCGACTTGTAGGCGCAGAGGCTTGCCATTGACCGTAACGTCAATAAAAAGTTTGGATGCAGTGGAAGTGTCTACCTGATTGATATCCATAGGTGCGCCGCTCAACCTGTCTTGGTAAGACCCTGGGCGGCGAGAGCCGGGATTGGCATTGGTGGTGTTGGTGCGGCAGACGGACGCCAGGTGTCCTTCCTTGCCGCAACGTGAGCATTCAGCCCAACGATCCGGACAATTTTCCCTCTCATGTGCTGAATAACAGGCGGGGCAGGAGGGCAGGCGGAGCGGGCTGCGGCGTCGGCGCTGCGGGATCCGCTGCTGCTGCCGAGACTTGGTGCCCCTGCCGGAACGGGCCGGTTCGATGTCCTTCTGAGGAAGCGGTCCCCGGTTGTGGTGTCGGGAGGAGCGCGACTGGGAGCTCTGGATGGCGGCGACGTCCTGTGTGTCTTCTACGTCGGTTCGGATTGCGGCCACATCCGCCCAGGACTCCAGGCGGCGATCTGCGGCCGTAGATATTTCGAATTTGTAGGCAAGTTCGATGACCTGCTCCAGGGATGGGTCCTCTAACTTGAGGGCGTCATGCCGGAGTGCGGCATCTGGTGCAGCCTGTATGATGTGATCACGCACCATGTCATCGGCGTAGGATTCGTGGGAACAACGAGTTTGAAACTTACATTTTCTGCTAAGGCCTTGGAGTTCGGCCGCCCACTGGCGATACGTCTAATCGGGCTTCTTCCGGCATTGATAGAATTCGACGCGGGCCGCGACGACATGGTACCGGCGTCTGTAGTATGCATTCAGTGTCGTACAGATGGTCGTGAAGGTGAGGGTGTCGGGGTCTTGTGGCTGAAGTTTGGTGAGCAAGACATATATCTTCGATTGGTTCCAGGAAAGGAAATATGCACGTTGGTCTTCTTCTTTGGTTATGTGGTGAATTGCGAAGTGTTGTCTTATGCGCTTCTCGTAGGTCTCCCATTCCTCGACGTCATCGTTGAATGCTGGGAACGGAGGCGGGGCCGTGGGTTGGCGGAGATTCCTGACTTCCGCAATCAGTTGTCTCTGAGATTCGAAGAACTGATGTAGAAGTCCTTGGAAGAACTGTTGCCATTCCGTAGGTGCTGCTGGCGTAGCCATGATGGTCGAGAGTTCTTATCCCAACCTTGTCGCCACTGAAGTGAACTACACTTAACGGTTCCTTGAAGTTTATTACTCGGCACACAATACAACAGGTAAACCATAAACAAATGTGGGTACAGTTATCAGAAGACCGTCGAGAATTTCAGCCTGGTCCTGATACGGGGTAGAGTGACGGCTTCTACTTCTCGCGAACTTCCGGTGGTCTTCTGTATTTGACGTTGGTTCAGCGGTCAGGCTGGAACTGGCGGTGGAGCGGCCGGCTACGCTTATATAGGCGGCCTGGCGCAGGAATTCCGTTGTGTGGTAGTACGGCGACCTCTGTAAGAAATAGTCCCACTTAGCTTCTAGATGATTCTATTTGTTTTCCTGGTTTGTTTTGCGCCTGTTTGGAGTCGTATATGTATCCCGGCGTGCAGGCGCGTTGTGTGTGAGGTCTGCCTGGCAGGGGCCTTTACTGGCAGACTGAACAGAAATACCTTATATGTCAAGCTTCTTCTGTGTCGTCCGAAAGAGTGGCTTCTGCAGTCAACATAGCTGTACCGAACAACAGGAGCAGATTGACGGGGGAACACATAAAATAGAAAGTCTTTTCGATATCCATATCAGACGAATATTGGTTTGTTTGATAGAAAAAAAATAATAAATAAAAGTTTGTATATTCTACCAGAGTCTTTAATTTTCAGAATTTTCTTAAATATGTTGATGTATTTTATGATTTTTTAAAGATAATTACTCCCTTTAGCCAAAAATATCGATATATCGATATATCGAAATATCGATATATCGAAATATCGATATTTTCTCCCCGATATATATCGATAGTGTTTGTAAATATCGTTTCGATATTTATCGATATATTTTTTTTAAATGGCCATCCCTAGTATGCCACTACCCTGTGAAGCCTACAAGATAGATAGAGATGATGGGTTATAAACTAACAGATCGGTGCGATCTATAGGAAATTTAGTCTATCCGTGACTTTGGTATCGGCACGATCTCGGTGTTTATGTACACTGTCACCAAAAAAGAGTATATCGTTGTAATCATTTCTACTGCGAGATGGCTTGATCTAGAAAATATCACATTAATAGTTTCCATGTTCCAGGATGGTGCCGCGTCCTAGTATTAAACTATTAATTACAGAGTTGTGCTTATTAGTGGGTGTAGAACACAACCAAGTGCAATTCGCCCAAGAACAATGCGAAAGAAATTTGGTAGAAACATCTGTAATTTGATACTAGGATGAAGTACCATCCTGGGAGAGTGAAAACTATTTAAGTCAGCCGCGGAAACCTTCAAGTACCTCAAATTGTTAGATTCTATACGGAACAATTAAATTAGCGAACATATTTGTTTTTTTCACCGTGTGGTTGTCACTCCAAAACAAAACATAAACTTTGTACAGTTTTGTTGAATGGTTGTTTATTCTTATAAAATTTCCAAAATTTGTATTTTCACCACCGCATCATGTACTGAATGTGGTATTAATCTACATAAAAAGTATCCTTCTTAATAACTGATAACATAAGCTGTCCATTTGGGAAGATTCGTCGAGATGCGTTTTTTAGTTTTTGCAAGGTGCAGATGTGCAAAAATTTCTAAATTGTCGCACTTGTTTCATTGGAAACTAAGTTACTAATCTGAAAAAAGTATACATATGTTACCTGGTGACATAATCTATCAATATGTCCAATTCCGTTAAAATCTCTTCATTAGTTTTTGCTTGATGTGCCAACATATAAACAGACAGACCAAAATTACAAATTTTCCAATTTGGCATCTCAGATCCAAATTTTCTAGGGGAGGCTATACATGTTGTGCGGGCCCCTTTCCGCAGTGGCGTAACAATTTATGGGCGACCTTTTTTTTTTTTAGCTCTACTACTAACTACTGGCCTGCAGCCACTCCGGCTGTATCTAATACAGATTTCAAACTGCAAAGATGTATAGTACAGATCCGTCAAAATTCTTCAAAATTCCTTGCCACTCTTAGTGTTTTGTAATAAATTTAGCTGTTATTTTTTTTAACTGCTTTACGTCTCTCAACAGCGAGAGCGAGGTCTTTAGAGACGGGAAAGGATGGGGGGCAAGGATTGGGTGCAAGGAATGGGAAGGAATTCGGCCATGGCCTTTTGAAGGAAGCATCCCGGCATTTGCCTGGAGTGATTTGGGAAACCATGGAAAACCCAAATCTGGATGCCCGGACGGGGATTCAAACCGCCGTCCTCCCGAATGCGAGGCGAGAACGCTAACCGTTACACCACCACGCTCGGTTTTAGCTGCCGGTTTAATAATCCTTTAAAAATGAGAAAAGTGCCTTAAAATCTCATTAAATTCATGGTTTGAAATTTTTGTACATAGTATTTACCTTTCACATAGGAAGCTTTGTTTTAAAGTATTTTAAAGTATTCGCAAATGTTCAAGTAACAACGTTATACGACGTAATATGCGTAGATGCATATAAACATTGCGATTGGTTTTGATATGCGTATTTCTTTCGAAAATAAGCGACATTTAGGCTCTTCCTACTTGCTCCTGTATTTGACGGCTCACACGTAAGTAATCTGGTCTTACACGTAAAAAGTAACCAGTTGTTGATTAGCATTTTTGTTTTAATGTGGTAACGAGCTCTCTCCGAGGGGAGTCAACAGGGAAGCGACAAGGGCTGCTCGTTCCCCGTTGTTTGCTGTTTGAACTGATCGCTCCATTGTCCCCCCAACAATAGGCCGGACGTGAATGGCTCACCACACGACGCTATTCTCTACATCACAATTCCACTTATATCGGAAAAAGCAGTGGTTTTATTGCTTACGAGTATTATTCTTTTAATGCGACAGAAATTAATTATTTGCAAGTACTGTTTGGTAAATAACCGAATTAAATCTCAGTCTCGATTCGGTATCCACATACGTAGTAATTGAGAAGAGCTATGTTCCTGAAGAATATTAACCACATAAAAATGTTCGTATCCTGAAATCCGATAAACAGTTTAAAAAATTCCCTGCGAGTAAACACAATTTTCACACCCAGGCGCATCCTTACCTATCCAAGATCATATTTTATTTTAGCATTTTTTTAAATCACAACTCGTTTTGTAAAAATCTCCATTTCCTTTATCCTTTGTCAATTTCTCATTCAATGCCAAATTATCATTAATCGACTTCACATAGTATAATATTTATTTTTATTGGTATTTTTCCATTCTAGTGCACACCCGTTAATAAACTGAGCAACATGGTAAATGTCAAATTATGACCCAATATTCTATCCGTCCTTTGCAAGATTTTCTTTTGCAACTCCCATTCAGTTTAGAATTTTATAGTTTATCTGTCCGTTTAATATTT
>JARYHS010008074.1:34983470-35013056 GCA_031002005.1 Vandiemenella viatica | reverse complement strand
GCCGACATCTTTCAACCTTCGTAGTCACTCCGAATGTAGAAGCATTTAAATGTTGCTATTGAGTTCTCTACCTCTTCAAATTTCAATCACGAATGAATTTTGAAATCGTGAAAATCTCGTGAACTCTTAGGGATATGCAGTTTTTTTAATCACCACGCCTGCTTCAACTGACGGATTGGTGATTCTGTTCTAATGTGAAAAGCCATCTGACTGCAAAACGTCTAAGGTCGGGCCACACTAGACCGCACCGAGCCCGCACCGTAACTTTTCTTATTGTTGTCGCTCACTCGATTGAAGTGAGTTCAAAAGGCACCGCATGTCAGCCGACACTCGGCCGCGTGTTGGTCGTCATTAGTTTGGTTTACTTTTTGACGGTGCGGGCAGGTGTCGGGCCGGTGTCGGGCTGCTGTCGGGCTGGTCGATATGGGGAAGCGTATAGAAAGAGATCGGAAATTTCCGGCCCTTTACGACTAAATATTGTTTTCGCATTACTGATTGATTTATAAAAGTGTCCTGTTTTTTTCAGCCTCACTTCAGGTTCATCAGATGTTCGTAAACTGTAGGTAGAGTCCTTTCACGTTGGCATTCACAAATCAAAGCTTTGCCAGAGGTGAAGGTCGAAATTAAGGCCTGTAAAAATTGCATCCGACACCCGGATTTTGAACAGGTGACCTTCCATCCCCAAATCACACGCCGCAAGCATCTGAATCTAGAAATACTAAAAAAATGTGTATTCAATCATATATAAGTACATTTGTGTTTTGGGATAGCAAAAATAATTTATATAGGAAAAAGTACATTTTTTTCCGAATCACTCATCTTTGGGTTACGTCAGATCAATCACTTCTTGGATGCTTGCATTATCTTCTTCTCCCAGTATTTCTTCATTCTATCTGATCTCTTCCTTCTTTCCTTTTCTGATATTTGAATCGGTTTTTCTGGTGTTTATCGCAACTTGGAACCTCTTACTTTTGTCTTTGGTCACGGTCTTGGATGTACCATTCTTTAACATCACTTCGGTAATCTGGAATTCTCTCAGATCCTTTTCCACTTCCTTAAACCAGTTGGGCTTAGTCTTTTTTTTATAAAAGAAGTCAAAGATTTTTTTTGTTAGTCTGTTAGGATTCATTCGGAATATGTGTCAAAAAAAAGTACGTTTATTATATTATTATTGAATGTTTATTTTTCATTACATCCAGATTTGTCTCTTGACTGTGATGGTTACTGCATACGATGGTGGCACTGAAAGTCACTTGATCAAATCCCTGTCTCAGCTGTAATTTTACGAGTTTTAAAATTTACATTGACCTCTGGCAAAGCTTTGATTTCTTAATGGTAAGATGCTAGGACGTTCCGTGGTTCGAATTTCATGTTGATCTGTAGGTCTCCTTTTCAACTTAGGTGACAACGATACACGAGTACTGCGCTGTTGATAAGGAACTCTGTGACGGGAATTTTTAGATCACTTGAAATTATTATTATTTTACACAATCTTTGCGGTCTGTATTTTTAATTAAAATGTATAACAATCTTATTCTTTTTTGTTAAAAATATTGAGTGATTCGAAAGGAACCTAGACCGAAATAAAGACGTTAAATGTGAAGTGAGTGACACTGTGCAGATATACACGAGAATCTTTAAATCCATTACAGTGTTACGATATTTTTTTAAAACTGCGTTGGGATACTATTTTCGTGCATTAGAGATTAACATATTTTATTACTTTCGTAGATTATAAAGTACGCCTACGATAAATAAAGTACATTATGTGACAGAACAGAAATGTTTGCATAAGAAAATTATAATTTTGATCTCTGAGAGTAGATAAGAAACTAATAATATATATACTCTTAGAGAGAAAAAGCAATGAGATGTAAGTTGCTATGGAGATTAGGATTTGTGAGATGATAGTTGTCAGAGTAGACAGTAGATTGAATGCTCGAGAAAAACATTGCCTAAAAACGAACCTGCATCTTCTGAGAATAACCAATTCCATTGTAATTCCTAGTAGATCCGAAGATATAAAATAAATGATATATTTTGGATCTAAAGAATTGAGTTATTCATAATTATAATTACAATCAAATCAACGACAAGAGACGCTAAAGCTTACATGGCGACCGTGACAGGACTTGAATTTGTGTGAATATTCAGACATGTTTTTGGTTAATTTCATTATTTTATTAGTATTAAGAATAGAATGTGTTGTAAAATGTTTTGTAAACAATTCTTCTAGGAATAAGAGAGTTGGGGATCTCAGAAGATTGGTATGCAAGGTTATTCTTAGAAGTTTATCAATGTCTTTTTAAGTAAAGCCATGATAAACTAGAGGAGGCATGTGACAGAACAGAAATGTTTGCATAAGAAAATTATAATTTTGATCTCTGAGAGTAGATAAAAAACTAATAATATATATACTCTTAGAGATAAAAAGCAATGAGTTGTAAGTTGCTATGGAGATTAGGATTTGTGAGATGATAGTTATCAGAGTAGATTGAATGCTCGAGAAAAACATTGCCTAAAAACGAACCTGCATCTTCTGAGAATAACCAATTCCATTGTAATTCCTAGTAGATCCGAATGATATAAAATAAACGATATATTTTGGATCTAAAGAATTGAGTTATTCATAATTATAATTACAATCAAATCAACGACAAGAGACGCTAAAGCGTTACAATTACTCTAGAATAAAGTTCGGGTGGTAGTCGTAGCGAAGATCCCCAAATCACACAAAGTAATTTTTTTAAGATTAATTCTGTGAAACAACCAAGTGCATACGTTAAAGGAGACTGAAGGTCGCGAAGGAACGCGTCCGTCACACAGCCGTGCTACGGACCAGTGTGGACACGAGGGGGGCGAGTCGACACTCGGCCGAGTGTCGGCTCGGACGCGGTGCGGGCTCGGTGCGGTCTAGTGTGTCCCGACCTTAACTCGTGATCTGTATTGTAAGACTAATGTTTGTTCACGAAATATGTAGCTAATGAGGAGGAAGCTGCGGACCGTCCCCTCACTAGCCCAGAAGTCTAGAACCCGCAATAAGGACGGCGGGTATGCGGGGTCTCGAATTTGAAGTCGGGCCAGTTGTACCCACCCAGTGCCCCAGTGCAAAAAATTTATTTTGGGCCCTCAGGCCAGATGGGCGACCCTTCTTTTGCTTTATGTTGCTGGTATGGTA
Organism: Vandiemenella viatica; assembly: GCA_031002005.1. NCBI lineage: Eukaryota > Metazoa > Arthropoda > Insecta > Orthoptera > Morabidae > Vandiemenella > Vandiemenella viatica. Next base: position 35,009,878 of record JARYHS010008074.1, on the reverse strand, counting down.
GGGGCCCCCTGAGCTGAGGCTGGGGAAAAAAGGTCGCCAGTTTGCAGTGGGCCCCCTAAACTGCGCTTGGGGACCCCCTCAGGTATGCTTGGGGGCCTCTGAGCGTAGGGCCCCCTGTGCACTGCACCGCCTACCCCCGTAGTAGCTACGCCCCTGCACCCACCACCCTGATCCAGTGCAATGGCGCGAATACCCTACCACTACATTGCAAATCTGGTTGTAGGCCATCTTCCACAGTTGTTGGATAATAGATTATACATCAAAATTCCGTCTGGAACAACTGTTGATGTTACTGTTTTCTTTATTTCCATACGCGTTTCGCCCTTATGGTGTGTGGCATCGTCAGTGGCTGTGAATTTGTTTTTACATGTGATATGTTACATTTGACAGAGGAATTATAAACTATTATATACATATTTACATTGTACTTACAGCTAGGGTGATGGTTTCTACATGGCGATCTGGAACAGCACTTTATGCATCTTACAGATGTTCTATTTCACAATTATAAAAACTGTTTTACACATATTACTGAATAAACACTGGCATGTATATAATAATTTATAATTCCTCTGTCAAATGTAACATATCACATGTAAAACCAAATTCACAGCCACTGACACCATAAGAGCGAAACGCATATGGAAATAAAGAAAACAGTAACATCAACAGTTGTTCCAGACGGAATTCTGATTCATAAACCCTACCACTAGTTTATAATCAACAGAGATTCCACTGGTAAGTGCTCTCGGAATGCCCGCAACTGATTCCTTCAAGACAACTTAAAGATTCTTGGAAGCATTATTGTTTCGTTACTAGTACACAAATGCTATTATTGCATTTGCTAAGACTGCCTTGTTGCTCCCGGTTCCTTGGCGCTTCCGAACAGAAAATAAATTATATAGGAGCGGAGGCTTTCCCGGCATTGTACGAGTATGTAGATGAAATTTTCTCGGGAAACTATTCGAGTAAGAACGGTTCAACGTTTCGGCGCTCATTTTGTCTGCTGCCACTGTCACGTAACTGGGAATGGCATCACTTGACAATGGCGGCAGAGGATTTCACCGCTGAAACGTCGCGCTATACAAACGCTCTCACTCGGCTACTTTCCTGAGAAAATTTCAACTAGTAAATAAATTGTTTGCTACTGCTGATTCGCTGCCGGTGATGTATGATAATATCTGCAGGTTCGGAGGTTCCTTCTCTCAGATGAAAGAATTAACTGTTAGCCGCTCACAGTGCTCTGCTGTGTCTGATTGCTAGTTTCGGCCAGACGTAGTAGGTCGTTTCCCGCGGGAGAAGACTACTGAGTGGTTTCCGTGACCTACTTAGATAGCAAACAAGATCTGGGGCGTCTGAATGGGCCATATCATTACACGCTGCAATCCTAGCTGTCATGAATTTGAATTAGTTGTGGCATAAATTTCATAATAATCTGAAGGAGTATTTTATCTTTATATATTATAAAGATAAATGTATGTTTGTTTGTTTGTTCTTCATACAAATCCACAGTTTTCATCCGATCTCGATGAAACTTTGCACACTTATCCTTTGAAACAAGGAGAAAAATACTGTCTACATTTGGTTGAAAAATTATCTGTATAAATAACACATGTTGTCTCATAACTTCGAAATACGGCGATAGACAGACACGTTGGATATGGACGTCTCCGTACCGTGTTTCCGTGTAGTGGACTGGCAGCTCAGTGGTTGAAGCGCTTGCTTACGAACGTCGTGGTCTCCCTTTCATATCTCCGAGGAGGCTAAGATTTAAAAAAAAAAATTTCATCGTAAGAGTCAGGCCTGGGCGGTAGGTTATTCGGATTGATTGTTAAACTGTAGATATTAGTAAGTTAGGGGTACAATGCGAGGCAAATCGTAGGTAGTCTTGCAATGCTGTAGATGTACACATTTTTACGTTATAATGATCCCTCACGTGTTGTTCGCAGTCAGTGTGTGAGTGTAAACCACAGTTATATTATTATAAATACGGAAGTAAGTCTCTGTCTTTTTGTTATGTTTTGACGACTAAATGGCTATATCGTTGTGATGGAATTTTATAAGGAAATCTGTATGAAGGGCACAGGATATTTTTTCCAGTATGATTAACAGTTGTAGTCACGAAATTTTGAGACCTTATCGAATGGTGACAGAAATATGTTGGAAATTGATTCTCTTCAAGAGACAGGTTCGACGGTACAATGATATAGTGTTAGTTTTCCTGTCATATTATTCCGACTCGATATTGTTTGGGACCAATCCTTCGTTACCAGCAACTTTCTATATTTAATTCTGGCAAAAACATTCTTAATCCAGGCGTACGAAGTCGCGGGTACGAGCTAGTTTTATATATTTGTGATCTACTAGCGTCATTCACGTGTTGGGCTCTAGTATCGACACATTTCATTGAATAATGGAGATGACGCGGTTTGAATGATATTAATTGTTCTCCACTTTATTTACATAGAATGAAAACTCTGCTTGCTTATGGCTTTATGCCTCGTCGACGTCGAGGTCATTAGAGGCGGGAAAGGACTGGGTCAAGGAACGGGAAGGAATTCAACCATGGTCTTTTGAAGGAAGCATCCCGGCATTTGTATGGAGTAATTTTGGGAAACTATGGAATTCTGGATGACCGGACGAGGATTAGAACCGCCGTCCTTCCGAATGCGAGTCCAGAACGTTAACTGTTCACCCACAACGCTCGGTAGAATCAAAACAACTAGTTATTTGTTTCAGTTGGAACGGCATTCTATTTTGGTTCCGAGGTGGTTAATGGCACTATGATATGCGGCCCAAGCCCTTGCTTCAGGAAGTTAGTTTCCACGCTCGGAGAAAGATTCATTCGTGTGGTTTTGAGAGAAACAGAGATGTCCGCCAAATAGATAAAATTATGTTCGAAGGGTCTGTGAAAGTTTCGAAAGCTGTCTGTTCAGACTTTGCCTATATGGGACTGTTGAGAGAGTATAGAGAGTATGTTCTGTCGTATAGTGATGTTAAAAGTTTCAGTTCTATTGACAAAAACAAAACATTTGAATCTGTACCGAGTGTGGTGTGTGAGCGGTAACGCTCTGACCTCGCATTCGGTAGGACAATTAGTGCTTGTGGTTTTACCAACTCAAACTTGTTCAGACAACCTTACAAAGGTTAAATTATGTAACAGCCTTCTCGGCGTACCGAACAATAGTTTTTTTTTAATGCCTAATTTGCATCATGGGAGGTCAGCCCCATTTTATATATAATTCAGGCCCTTCTCTTCCAAATTTATTTAAAATAAAATAACAGCACTTTACTATTATTAAATGCCTTGGTTTAATTTCTTCATAATTAATTTACAAAGCCAACTTCACAGCTAATCTCTTAACTCTAACACACAGAGATTCTATATTCTTGTTGAATCCAACGATATTATTATATATTTACTACCTTATTATAAACACTACTGTCTGTGGAAGGCAGTTTAGAATTAAACATTTACATCTCTTTTCTTACAAATTATTTACAATTAGGAAATTAATACTCACACACAAAAAAAATCAATTAAGAATTATAATCAACAACGGTATTTGCCCCGTATACAACAGATATGTTATAATTATCACAACATTCCTTTACATATAAAGAAAAGAAAAGAAACGAGGGTTACTAAAAATAAAATTGTAAGGTTGAAAGGTTTTTTTGGTAAATACAAAAGACATGCTAATCTGAAGCCGGTATATTATACCCGAGCCAGACATTATGGAAAATTCATGTTACACATTCGACAGGGAGGTCGTGGAACCAATAGAAACAGTGTTAAATGATAGAATCCTTACAAAATGATGTTGTTTATAGAAATCGCTCCTCGAGTAATGAAACCGAGATGCAGGAAGCAAAAAGCTGCAGGCAAATAAATAAATGAAGATAGGGTAACGTTTCTCGTAGTCTTGAATTAAGTACCATTTTATGTGATGAGAAGACTGGAGGAATATAAAGGATAGACACATTGCAGAAATAATTTGATGATAGTTTAATCCTTTAGGAATAATCTGAAAATTAGTAGTAAATATAAAAACAAATCAAAAGTACGGCGAAAAGCGGAATATTTATTCATTAAAATTGGTATGAAAAATATACACGTACAGCACAAATGCAATAGGCAGCAATACAACAATAGTTCATCTTCGTCATGAGAACTACATCTAAGTCAATTTTAATAACAAGAGTACTTCATAAATCAGGAATAATAGCGCCTAAGAACTTGGACACCCACCAAAAGGAACGTTTAGCGTTTAGCAAGAATAGAAATGTGGTTTCCATGTTGGAATTTTTTACGTTAACAAACAATGCTTTCAAAATAAAGTAGGAAAAAATATACCACATTTTAAAATGCATTAAAATCATATTTTAAATTGTGCAGAATGCAATCAGTGACAGATATAATAAAAGAGATGGGATGGGATTCATTGTAGGACAGAAAGAGGATGAAGAGAGTCAAGGGAGTGTACAAGGCGTATAGTGGTGATGAGGCATGGAAAGATATTGGTGGAGGTATGAAAAGTAGTGCATGGAAAGGAAAAGGTGACCATGACCACAAGCTGGCACTTCATTTTAGGCACAAGGGTGTGGGAAGATTCTTTTTTTTAGGTAAGGGTATCAGGGTTTGAAAAAAGTTACCAAGGGAAATGATGAATAATTTACCAAAAAACGTTGAAAGAATTTGAGGTTAAAATTTGAAGAGGGCAAAAGTAGATGGGTGCAGGAAAGGGGGAAGATGGTTGTGTAGAGAAATTGCCACCAGAGCCTGTGCTCCATTGCAATTAAATTAAATTAAATTAAATAATTGTCATTAGAATTCTTCACATCGATTCTGCTCGCTGAACGCTGTATATAATCCAGCAAACGTACTTTGGGTTTTATTGAATAACGATATACTTTAAAACAAAGGAGAAGAACTTGATTCAATATTTTAAAGAATTTATTTTTCAGGCATGTGAATCACTATTAGATGTATGAAGACGTTTAGATCAAATGTGCGATATTTTGTTTGTCTAATTTGTGTTTTAGACCTGTACCGAACGTTAGGCGTTAAAAGTGTAGGGAGGTTTGATTTTCAGAATTGCATCTTTCTTATCGAGTGGTAATATAACATCATACCACAGGCTGCCGATGGTCAAGTGGATGTATATTGCAGTGGGGAGTGGAATAGACGGCAGTATTGTTGGCCTCAGGTCAAGGGCCAGATCAGACGTCTCTTAGGTGTAATCCGCTGGCAGCAGAAACTCTTCCTAGACAGAAAGTACATCAGGAATAGAAACCTACAGGAAATCAAACCACTAGAGCAAAAATTACTACTTCACCAAAGAAAGGAATATCTATCACATTTTTTGCGAACTTTATTAGAAATTCAATTGACAAGATGTGTGGTACAGCAATGGAAATCCTTTTGCCGTATGTAGTTTAGAATGTCATTTGGACCAGTCCCGTCTTGTGCGTTGACGGATCTGATAATTTTTAATACAGGTCCTCTTAGGTTATTACAATTGAAAACTTTCTACATCTACATTCATACTCTGAAAATCACAAACATTGTGGGTGGCAGAGGGTACTAAGCACCAATCCTAAACCCGCCCATTCCAATCCCGAATAGTGCGAGGAAAGAAGGAATACATATAAGTATCAGTACGGCATCTTATTTCTCTAATCTTATCCCTCCGGTCATTGCGACCTAAATAGGTTGGCGGAAGAAGTATTTCATTGCACTCGAAATTTAAATTTTTTCGCATATTCTCCAATAAATTCGAACGCAAGCTACGTCGTCTGTCTTCCAAACTATCCCAGCCCAATCTATGTATCAATTCTGTGACGCTTTCATAAGGGCTGTAACAACAAGTCACGAATCTAGCGGCTCTCCTCTGCACCCTCTCAACTGAGTCAATCAGAACCTTGCGATACGGATCCCAAACCCCACAACAGTAATCCAGATGCGGACGCACTAGTGTTTTATACGCTATCTCCTTTGTATGAGCATTACAATTCCTCAAAATACGACCTATAAATCGTAATTTAGAATTAGCCTTGCCTACGACGGAAGTTATGTGCATGTCCCATTTCATGTTGCTTTGCACTATCACCCCCAGATACTTCACGGAATCAACCGTGTCGTGTTCTGTAGAGATATTCTAAAGTCTTCCCTGTCAACTTTCACGAGATTTGTTACATACAGTGGATTCATTCAAACCAATTTGTACTAAATTTGTCTTTTGATATGCTGTAAAGTTTGTTAACTACTGCTATTTGTTCAACTTATTAATCTCGCTCAAAAATATTCCATTACTTATTCATATTCTTATCCGAATATTGACTGTATTTTGCACATCTGTCAGACTACTAAAATAACTGCAGGTGGACACTATAAATTAAACAGTCATATTTCAAATAACACATTATGAACGCTCCAGTCCTAGAAACCAATACACTTTAACGTATATTTGACTTATAATACATTTACTTAAATCTGTCTTATTTTTATGCAAAGAAATAGTCAGTATCCTAAGCATTTCGGGAGAAATCATGAAGTGACGATAACTGTGCTGATTGGGTGCGGTGGATAAAATCACCTCCTGGTCCTAATTTTTCTACAGCCAATTTCATCAAATTATCTGTGTATTCATAACATATCCCTCTATCTAAGATGGATTTGTGTAGGTGCTGGGTAACGGCACCTGTTTTAACTAGCCAACAGACGTCGTTCAAACAAATTTTATAAATAAAACACCGTTGAAGTAACGATCCTCACATGGGAGCGTCCATAAACTACATGGCTCGGTCTAGGGGGGGCGGAGGGCGGATGGCTGGCGATTGGCTGGTACGCTACGCTGGGATACGAGGGAGGGAAGGGGGTTTTCCGAGCCAAGCCACTTAGCTTTTCATTCATATTATTTGTCAGAACTGAAATGAGGTACAGAGCACACAACAGCATGTGAATATATATTTCCGCAATTTAATGTTCTCCGTATGTAATATACTGTAGTCTGACAGGAGAAAACAGTACAGATTGTCTTCTGGAATCCAACGCCACGTCTGGCTACGTGTGGCGAGAGGCACAGGAGGTCAAAATGGAGCTACATTCTTTAAGGACGCTCCCATGCCAATTTTTGTTTTGAAAGCCTTACTTTTTGGTATAATTGATGTTTTATGTTAATTTACACATTATTAATAAACATAGTCTTTTTTTTTTGTTTCATCTGAATTGTTATGTTTGTGGTTACAGTAGTGCCATACTAGTGTCATTTATTGTGTTACTGTATCTGTGTTTACATTCTGTTAAATTATTTCACTCTTATTTTGGCTGTTCGGATGGTGCCGCGCTAATTTATTGAAACCTGACGTTTCAGCCATTATTCTGCGACTTTCTTCAGAGGACTACAGTGGCTGGAATCGCTGCCGCCTATACAGGGTGTTACAAAAAGGTACGGCCAAACTTGCAGGAAACATTCCTCACACACAAACAAAGAAAATATGTTATGTGGACATGTGTCCGGAAACGCTTACTTTCCATGTTAGAGCTCATATTGTGGACGGCTGGGATACAATACGCCATTCTCCAGGGCTGCATCAGCGCATCAGGGATTCCATGCGACGGAGGGTGGATGCATGTATCCTCGCTAACGGAGGACATTTTGAACGTTTCCTGTAACAAAGTGTTTCAATCACGCTGGTACGTTCTGTTGCTGTGTGTTTCCATTCCATGTTTAATGTGATTTGAAGAGAAGTAATAAAATGAGCTCTAACATGGAAAGTAAGCGTTTCCGGACACATGTCCACATAACATATTTTCTTTGTTTGTGTGTGAGGAATGTTTCCTGAAAGTTTGGCCATACCTTTTTGTAACATCCTGTATAGTTAGCTTCCGCAGAGCGCGTTGACAGTTCGGAATGACGTCACTGTAGCTGCCGCCGCCAGCGAGGCCGGTCAATTGGGAACTTCCGTCCCGCGTTTTACTAAGCAAGCATGACCTTATGTGATCAAGTTGTATCCCACTGTCCGCGTTCATATTATCGGAATTTTTTTTCCAACGCTTCCCTGACTCGTCTGGGCCACCATCTGCTTTACTCAACCATTACACTCGTGTCACTGAATAAAATAGTGGGCCCACTGTTGTGCTACAGCTGATTTGCTAACGTCATTCTCTTAAACTGTTTTATATGTTCACTTTGCCTTTCCTTGACCGTGCACGCTGATATACATCTGGCCACAGCTGTATACACCCGCTGTATGCAATTTCTCCCTCCTGTCTATAACCTTTATGACCAGATCAGAAATCTTCCTTGGTGCCTTGTGTACGGATATTTTTCTTTTTTAAAAGACGACCAATTTTATCTGTCCCACCCTAGACTTAGGGCAACACTGCCATTGATCTATCTATTTGTTTTGTCTTCTTTTGCCGGTGTTAGAGTACAGGGAAGTGCTTGAACTTCAAGCGTTGCGGTGGCCTTATTGATAAATTCAAGGCTGTAGCCGTTGGCCAGGAACGTCTCCTTCAAAATTTCTCTTTCAGTGACTGTGCTCGCTTTTTCACTAACTAAGGATGCACGGACGGTAAAAGCTTTTACAATTGCACGTTTCACTGCTGGGTGGTGGTGAGAGGCTGCATGCAAATAGCGATTCATGTGCGTGGGCTTCCGATAAACTCCGTGGTCCGATAAACTCCGTGGTCCAGCGAGCGATCTTTATTCCACTTGACTATCACATTCATAAAAGGAGGTTCTATGTCCATCTAAGCTTCCATAGTGAATTTAATTTTATCGCGGCCATTTCTTAAATGCTGGAAAAAGCCTGGAGGAATCCTCGTCCATGAGGCCAGATATCAAACGTATTGTCTACGTATTGTAGCCATAAAGAAGGTTTCAGATTGTAATTATTGACGACTTCAGCCTCAAATGCCTCCATAAGCACATCTGCCACAACTGGAAACAGTGGGCAACTCATCGCTGCTCCTTCATTCTGTTGGTAGAAGTCATTCTTGAATTTAAAGATGGTAGTCTTTAGGCAGAATTCAGTTAGTGGCGCCCATTCCTGCGGCAGGCTGAGATTTTGTAATTGTTTCCAGATAATATTTATGGCTTCATCGATTGACACGTTTGTGTACAGTGACGTGAAGTCGAAACTTACTAGTAAGTCGTTGTCTTCGATTTGTCTGTCTTTGATTATATTTATAAAAATTGAAGAATTTCGAATTGTAAAAGCAAATCTCATAAAATTCTTTAGCTTATCTGCTAGATATGTTGCCAGCGGATGTGTCGGACATTGACACGCGCTGACAATGGACGAAACGGTGCTCCATCTTTGTGTGTATTGGGCAGCCAGTACAGTCTTGGCGTCTGGTGATTAGACGTTGTTAATTTCCTTTTGACTCCCGGTTCGATTGAGGTTGCTTCCCGTATTTTAGTTGCAATGTTACGTCGAATATTCTGTTGAGGGTTTGTTGGCAGCTCTCCATACCTTCCGTCTTTCAATAACGCCTCTACTTTTCTGTGCAGTTCTTCAGCATACATCACCCCCGAAGAATTTTTTGTCAGCGGACATCTACATCTACATTCTACATTTATACTCTGCATTTCACAAAACTGTGGGTGGCAGAGGGTGCTCAGCACCAAAGCTAATCTCTTTGCTGTGCATTCCAATCCCTAATGGTACGAGGGAAAAAAGAATTCATATAAGAATCAGTCCGGCACCTTATTTCTCTAATTTTATCGTTCCTGTCCTTCCGACTCAAATAGGTTGGTGGAAGAAGTATTTCACTACACTCAAAAGTGAAAGTGGGAGTACGCATGTTTACCAATAAGTTTAAACGAAACGTGTGTCGTCTATCTACCGGAGACTCCCAACCTAATCTACTAATCAGTTCTGTGACGCTTTCATAAGGACTGTAGCAGGCGGTAACGAATCGAGCGGCTCTTCTCTGTAGTTTCACTATACTTTCGATCAACCCCTTACGAAACGGGTCCCAAACGGCACAACAATAATCCAAATGTGGACGCACAAGAGATTTGTACGCTATCTCCTTTATTTGTTCATTACAATTTTTCAAGATTCGACCTATGAATCGCAGCCTAGAATTTGCTCTTCCTACTAACGAATTAATGTGTATGTCCCATTTCATGTTCCTTTGTACTGTTACTCCCAAATATTTCATAGAATCGACCATATCAATAACTGTATTGTTTAACTCGTATTTCTGAACAATTGGATTCTTTTTGTTAGTTATGCTCATTGTCTTGCACTTTTTACAATTTAGAGTAAGTTGCCACTCAGCACACCAAGCCAAAATATCACCACAATGTCTTCTCTCTTTCTCATTCGTTGCAAGGGATTTGATTCCCCTTGAGTGAGGTTCTGCGGTGGTGGTTTTGTAATTGATAATATCCTCGCCTTTTCACTGCGAATTTCGTGTGCATTATCTGGTGAAGGAGAGCTTTACTCCATCACCGGCAGAAGAAGACAGAACACAATCAGACACACCCATGGCAGTGTTATCCTACGTCAGGGGGGTGTCGGATGAAATAGGCCACGTTCTAAAAAGAAAAATATCTGTCCGTTATACGGGGCACCAAGAACGATTTCTGATGTGCTCGTAAAGGTTAAAGACAGGACGGAGAAATTACTGACAGCCGACGTATACCCAACACCCTGCAGATGTGGCCAGGTGTGTATCGGCGAGACTGGACGGACGGTCAAGGAAAGGCTGAGTGAACACATAAGACATCTTAAAAACAACGACGTCAGCAAATTAGCTCTAGCACAACATTCAGCTGACAGTGGGCACGCTATTTGATACAGTGTCACTAGTGTACTGGTTCAGGAAAGCAGATGGTGGCCCAGGCGAATCAGAGAAGCGTGAAAATAAAAAAAAAGTCCAGATAATATGAACCTGAACAGTGGGCTACAATTTGACCACATATGGTCATGCTTGCTTAGGAAAACGCGGGAAGCAAGTCCCCGTCGGAACGGCCACGCTAGCGGCGTTAGCTTTAGTGACGTCACTCCGAATGGTTAGTGCGGTCTTCTGAAGCTATATATAGACGACAGCGATTCTAGCTACAGTAGTCCTCCGTAGAAAGCCGCAAAATGCTAACAGAAACGTCAGGTTTCAATTAATTGACGCGGTTACACCTGAACTAACAAGATATCACCAACGGCGGAAGTCTGAACTGTTTCTGTGATTGACGTGAATTATTATTGTGTGAGTGTTTCCTGTTTTGTTTTTTTTTGTGTGTCTGCTGAATAGTGTTTTATTTGCTAAATTTGTGAATTCGCTTAGTATTGGATTTCTTAAAAAAAAAAAAAATCCCATGGATTTGTGTATTTTACAGCTTTCTTGAACTGTTAATATATGTTTCGTGTGGTTTGAACTGTTAATATATGTCTCGTATGGTTCTTAATTTATAATATTTTGATTTCTGTCTTTATCGTGGAAGGGGGGTGGGGGCTGGTTAAGTTCTATTAAATGTTGCTCTGAGGATTTAATTATATCTTATAATTATATCTTATAAGCTTCACTACCTCTTGATACGTTCGGCGCACCCAACTTTGGCACTTGGTTCTATCTCACTTTTAATTAATATGGTTGCTTTCCGGAATTTTCTACATGTCTCTCAAGGATGGAGTTTACACTGACTTAATATTGACTATGGTTTGACGATAGGGCTACCTGCTGAGGTGCTTCGTAGTTGTCATGACTCCGCACATCTTCAAAACTTCCTTAACATAATCACGCTGTCTCCTGTCTAAGCGAAAGAGCCTATCAGATGGTATTTAATGTTTTCAGAGTAAATAAATAATGGTTAACAACGATCCACGTAAACAATATTGATAAAAATTTGGCGTACAGAATTTTAAACGTGTTTTACACTTTGTTTATTCTAGAAACGATTAATGAAAGTTTTAAATTAAACACCATCTTTTAACAATTGCTTTTTTTTTTTTTTAGATGCGTTTTGTCCTTTAGATGTGGGGCATAGTCAGTAAATGTTCTTACTGTTATTTTCATATATACATAAATGGAAAAATGGTGTATATATTATTGAAAGACCTCGAATTTGAAGTTATATATACATCTAAAACGAACAAACTAATTGACTTTAATCCACACCAACGATTTTTTTGATATTCAATAAAGTAATATTTCAATAGCGACCTGAAGATTACCGACCTACACCCCATTCATTTGAATTCCAAATTTATTAATATTAACTGGCCAGAGATTGTGTTACTACATCGACCGCTAATTAATTCTCAGATATTCCTTAGCGAAACGTGTAAACTATGCACTAGTATATCCTGAGCTGTTATTTTTGTAGCAGTAAATGATGACCAAATAATGTTAAACCAACAGGAAGCTTCTGCATAATTGAACGATGCGATATAAACTCGCTTATGTATCGCGATAGTTCTCTTCAAACTGAAAATAGTAATTAGCACACAGGAAAACTGGAACCTACAAGTACACTATCTTTTCCGTTTTAGTAGGATCATACAACGTTTATTCCAAAGATTCTTCATTTACTTATGCTTATTACTTCAAATTTAGGTTTTCCTAAACGGCTATCTTATTCTAGTGAGGTGAAAAGTTGTTAATCTAAAGTTAGAGTGGCCCTACTACCGTATAGACTAGAGCGGTGGCCTAACGTATCAAGGATCGCCGGCCTGAGTCCGGTTTGGGATATGGGAGGCTTTATTATGACAATAGTAAATACGTTAATTCTAGTTATTGGATTATTTGTAAAATATTTCAGATCAATTGGACCAGGAAAGCCAAGCTGATAATGTGCCCTCAAAGGTATTGAAACAGTGAGCCAAAAAATATTGGTAAGAGAGGTTGACTGCTCTGGCATGAATCATAATGGGGCTTTCTTAGCGGATAAAATGTTTTGTGCTGTAAAACGATGAATCGGGGTAGGATTGTGGAATCAGGAAAAACAAGAGTACCGTAAGTAGAATGTTAGAAATAGTGCTGTTCGCTGATATAATAACTGATTCAGTAACTAGTTTACAGAAAGAAGTTTCTGACATGAAGATGAAATAATGTTGTGTATTACCATTCAATTATAAAATAATTATGGTTACGTGCAGTGAGATCTGTACAGAATACCTAGTTCAATTGGGTAAAGTAAGGAAAAATAGCAAAAGGCTAAAAAAAAAAAAGAATTAAAGGTTTGTATGATTATATGGTGGAGGGAGAATTGCGTGTTGATAAGTAAATTTTTGGAATATCATTTGATAATAAAGTCAGTAGGTTAGGGCACATTACAGATAGATAGGAAATGTTTTCAAATTCTTGCGTCTATTAGACGAATTGTGTGAGGAAGAGAAGGGGCTTGTTTTAATGAAGCACAGCCAGGCTCCAGAAATTATGGTATGGGATTCCCACTATCAATCTCAAGTGAATGAGATGGACACGGTGCAAATTTGTACGCGAAATCACCGTAGAACAAAATCAGTAAACATGTGTAGTTGGAAAATAGGATGCCGGTGATTGCAGGCGTGTGTTAATTATGAGGCGCGGATGGACACTGGAAGAATAATTATGAGCATTAAGGAGGAAGTAGAATTAGATTAGATGGATCTGTTGAATAATTTATTTGAAAGAGTGAAAGAGATTTAAGTAATAATTTGAGTTCTACCACTGGGGCAAGTGGAGTAATTCCGAACTGTTATGCACGGCTGCATATTCTGCGCCTAGCGGCTTCTTTGTAAAGCGGTACACTCGCGGCGAGCCCCTACCTCCCAGCAAATAGCCATACTCAAACTATTGTATTGGAAATTCTACAACAACTGAAACGGAACCGGGAACTTGGCATTACGACTACTCTGATGTGGATCCCATCTCACAGCGGCATCGAGCATAACGAACGGGTGGACGCCCTGGCAAAACAAGCTATCCATGAGGGAGAGGTAATCAACATGCAACTCCCGATCTCGGATATAACACATAGCATCAAAGTAAGAGCCAAGGAAAAATGGCAAGAGGAATGGACGATCTCCTCAAAAATCAAAGCCTCATATTATGCAACCATTCAACCGAGCATATCTCCAAAACCTTGGTTTTACAATTGGAACAGTAGCAGACGATTAATCACTACGATATCGAGAGCCCGATTTAACCACGGTAACTTCCCCAGCCACCTACACCGAATAGGGTTGAGAGATTCCCCATACTGCGACTGCTCAGACCAGGCAATAGGAGACATCAATCACATAATTTTTTCATGCAATAAATACCAACAACTCCAGGACCAAATGATGAAAGATCTTGCCAAGAACGGCTTCCCCCTTCCGATAAACGTAACCCTCCTACTTTCCAGCAACAACAAAGTAATACTTAGCATCCTCGCCAGATACTTAAAAGATGGAGGGATAGAATTCTAACCAATCTTGGAAGTTAAAACAGGAAATGTCTATACTTCAAACCTATAGCCCAAACCACAGCATAACCCCACTTCCGCGCAAGCACAACAACTAGCTTGGCAAAATTAACAGTATCCTTACCAATCTACCGATTGAGGCCAACACCAGATTGATCAACCCTCTACAGATGATTTGTCAAAGAAATACAGCGCTTTAGACTAATCAATAGAAAATAATGGATATACAGAACCGCCGATTACTAAGTCTAGTTCATGTAATGTATAGTAACGCTTTTTAGATTACGGTACTTAAGAAGGCACTTGAAATTTGAATATTGTAAATAGCGTATACATTCAACAAGATTGTAATAAGTTGTACCTAATATAGATAAGGAAATGTGTAAATAGATAAGTTACGCAAATGGATGTAAGAAGCTTTGTAAAAGTGTAGATTGGCGGTATGGTTTCTAACCGAATGCCATTAAAATAAATAAAAAAATACCTCCCAGCAAGTACATGCATAAATAAGTTTATTGGGTAAATTGCCTCCAGAACATATACAATATCGCAGTTATCAAAAAAACTACTCAATAAAGGTTAGAAAAATAAATAACTTCACATTAAATATATAAGACATAATTCAGTGTTGTAATATCTGCAATCTGATGCACTGAAACAACAGGAAGAAGATGTTACTTGCTACCAAATATTTCGCAGCAAGCTTCTGCTGCTGCAAAATTCTTATGAAATACGTGAAATTTTCAACTGAATTAATGAAGATAAGGTCTAGAAAAAGAGGCGTATACAAAATGACTTATAAGCAAAAAGCACTTTGTGTTACAGTTATGATAAAAAAATTGAACAACTAATCTTGAAATTTCTGTCTCGAATTGTGTTTTAGAAGGTGACAGAGACAAACTGCACGGGACCAAACAATATACAAAATTTAAAGGGTGGGATTAATATACAGAGTCAAATGAATCATTTAAGCCTATACCGGCAGCCATTTGAATAGAATAACTTTTGGCCTCGCATTTGGGAGGACGGCGGTTCGAATCTCCGTCCATGCATCCAGATTTGGATTTTCCATGGTTTCCCAAATCATTCCAGGCAAATGCCAGGATGCTTATTTTAAAAGTCCATGTCCGAATTCCTTCCCATTCCTTGTCCCCATCCTTTCCCACCTCTAAAGACCACGCTGTTAAGAGACGTTAAGCAGTTAAAAAAAATAGAGTAACAGAACTTCAAACGGCTTAGAGTTTCGGACATTATCCGATTTGCTATCAGCACTGAATTCATTGAGTATAATCAATAAAGTTTGTTAGTGACTATTAAGATATTTTCGAGATGGTATATTTAAGTCTACTATGATCATGATGAGTAAAACGTTTCATTGAAAACAGTAATTAGAAGCAGAACTTCTAATAAATGTCCATACTGAAGTCAGTTAAAATTTCGGAGCCAGCTTCAGTAACTGTTATGACCATAATTTAACAATATAATAAAATGAAACATGTTACCATGTTTCTATGATTTGAAGTGGTGCTTTCATAAGCAGATATATTCAGTCTCTTTTATATTAATTGTTGATGGGTATATGGCTTACTGTATTGAAGTCTGAATGATATATTTCCACATTTTTAGGGATACTTTATTCAATCAGTTGAGTATGATCTTTAGGGTGAGTTTTCGGATTATGTATGTGCTTGTGGGCTTCCTTTATTATTAACTTAAAAATTAATTTTTATATCTCGTTATGGTTATGTGGAGGTGGAGAGACTTTAACTTACTCTGTCTTTACTTTTGTATTATAATTTCGCGCATTCATTAGTTATTAAATTACGCGTTAGATTCGTAGTCCATTAGACAACATTCGTTTCAGCTTCCCGTACGCATGTACAACAGGAGCTATGCTCCGAGATATCAAGAAACGTGACCGCTTTCATCAGCAGAAGCCTCAGGCAAACAGCGAATATTAAATGAGACTGCGTCGTCAGCAATGTTGCATTCCTTGCGAAATTTGAATGTCAAAGCCTTGGACATTCACAAACAGATAGAGCATGACCAGCGTTCGAAACACACAATGCTTCAGGGTAAAGCCCCATCATTTAAGGCAGTCACAGCATTGAACATGATACCGCAAGACACTTTGAGCATGACCAACATAAAACTGAGTATTCTGGATATTATAACATATGCTACCACCCGAAATTATGTAATTATTTATCATTTAAATAATATTTTGTTAATTAATTTTCATTTAAATATTGATTGTAATGATGTAAATAATATAATTTCAAAGCTCGAAGAAGTCCACAGATTAACAAACTTTGTCAGTTGGTAGTATATCTTTGAAAAGAATCTTTGGTCTGATGAGAGATATTATTAAAGAAAAAGAAGAAGGAAAGTGTGTGTAAAATGTTGTAGGTTTTAGACTCACTGTGTCGTAGTAGAATTATATGAATATATTAGTTGTTCGAGAAGTTATGTGCTATAATTGTGTTTTGTTTTGTCTGAGAGCTTTGGATTGATTTTTATTAACAACAGCTGAGAATATACGCTAACGACTTGGAGTTGTAACTTCTGTAGAACTAGCGACAATTTCATGAGCTATTTTATTACCACTGAATATCTTTAAATATTTTAAAAAGGTGACCTCTACTCTGTGTGCGTGGATCAAAAGACGACATATTAAGGGCCACGTCGTCATACGATCTACAGAGTATCGAGCAAATTAATCCATGGGATTTGCTCGACCTCAGTTGGATGAATTTTAAATGTTTGGAGGTTACAATATACGTCAACAAAATGCTGTAAACAGATAAATTTTTGCCATAAACGAAAGGGCATTAGTCAAAATTTGCGATAGAAATAAATAAATAATAAAATCTGACCGAATGGAGAGGATATTTTTTTGTTTCGTAGTATTATCGGTCGCTGGCATCATAACAACATTATTTCGCATGAAGATAGTGAAGGAAACAAAAAACGCCTGTTAACACCTCTTCCCCTTAAATTCGATTTCTGTTCAGAACGTTTATTAGAACAATAAAGCACTGCGACAGGTATAACATTATATAAGAACGAAGTCTTTCTCGGCGTTGAGAATGTATAAACTGCTCTCGGGTGACTAGCCGAGTCAAGAGTGCGTTGTCACACGATATTTCGGTGACTTGATTCATTGCCGCCATCTTCTGGTGAAGTGACCCGAGAGCAGTTTATACAGGTATAACATTGTCTGCCACAAGATTAGCAACTGATTTTAATGCAATAATGACGAATACTCAAGAAAACATCCATTCTGTTTGCAGAGGTCGTTCCGACAAGGTGGTGGTTTCTTGGTGGTTCGAGTGCTGCTGGGAAAAAAAAAAAAAATTAGCCTTCGCTACTTGGCCATTAGGGTAGGAAAGGGGTGCACTAGATTGTGTACCAAAGTCCGGGAGTTAATTCACAAATCTTTCCGTATTACGTATGAAGCATGGGTATACAAGACTATGAGGCACTGTTGGTGATAATTCGTCCGTTGGTGCTTGTCCAAACGGTGTCTTTCGGAAGAGTAGACCAAGAATGGTCTAACATAGAGTATTATTCTGTGCGTACTTTCTAGAATGAACACTAACATGTCGCATTCATCTACACGAAACAGAATCAATTATCAATCGGAGAAGGTATAGGAAATCACCTAGTTATACGTTACTTGCTGAGGAGGTCAAAGGGAAGTTTCCTGAGAAGTATCTAGAGGGGATAAATCATCTATCAAGTAACAACCTACACTCGGACACGTCTACCAGCGATATTGTTTACGGAATAGAATATATCTTGTTGTACCAACCAATCTCGGTGACCAACGTCGCTGAAATTCATAGACTAATTTGACTTGCGTTCGGGAAATTAAAGGCGTGTCTGCCCTTGCAACTATTACTATTACTATTACTATTACTGTTCAGTCTGCCAGTAAAGGCCCCTGCCAGGCAGACCTCACACACAACGCGCCTGCACGTCGGGAGACATATACGACTCCAAACAGGCGCAGAGGCATCAAAACAAACCAGGAAAATAAATAGAATCATCTAGAGGCTAAGTGGGACCTTTTCTTACAGAGGTCGCCGTACTACCACACAACGGAATTCCTGCGCCAGGCCGCCTATATAAGCGTAGCCGGCAGCTCCACCGACAGTTCCGACCTGACCGCTGAACCAGCGTCAACTACGGAAGACCACCGGAAGTTCGCGAGAAGTAGAAGCCGTCACTCTACCCCGGATCAGGACCAGGCTACAATTCTCGACGGTCATCTGATAACTGTACCCACATTTGTTTATGGTTTACCAGTTGTTTTTGTGTACTGAGTAATAAACCTCAAGGAACCGTTAAGTGTAGTTCACTTCAGTGGCGACAAGGTTGGGATAAGAACTCTCGACCATCATGGCTACGCCAGCAGCACCTACGGAATGGCAACAGTTCCTCCAAGGACTTCTACATCAGTTCACAGCAATGCAGCAGCAATTCGCAGAATCTCAGAGACAACTGATTGCGGAAGTCAGGAATCTCCCACCCCACGGCCCCGCCTCCGTTCCCAGCATTCAACGACGACGTCGAGGAATTGGAGAACTACGAGAAGCGCATAAGACAACACTTCGCAATTCATCAAATATCCAAAGAAGAAGACCAGCGTGCATATTTCCTTTCCTGGAACCAATCGAAGATGTATGTCTTGCTCCCCAAACTTCAGCCACAAGACCCCGACACCCTCACCTTCACGACCATCTGTACGACACTGAATGCATACTACAGACGCCGGTACCATGTCGTCGCGGCCCGCGTCGAATTCTATCAATGCCGGAAGAAGCCCGATCAGACGTATCGCCAGTGGGCGGCCGAACTCCAAGGCCTTAGCAGAAAATGTAAGTTTAAAATTCGTTGTTCCCACGAATCCTACGCCGACGACATGGTGCGTGATCACATCATACAGGCTGCACCAGATGCCGCATTCCGGCATGACGCCCACAAGTTAGAGGACCCATCCCTGGAGCAGGTCATCGAACTTGCCTACAAATTCGAAATATCTACGGCCGCAGATCGCCGCCTGGAGTCCTGGGCGGATGTGGCCGCATTCCGAACCGACGTAGAGGACACGGAGGACGTCGCCGCCATCCAGAGCTCCCAGTCGCGCTCTTCCCGACACCACAACCGGGGACCGCTTCCTCAGAAGGACATCGAACCGGCCCGTTCCGGCCGGGGCACCAAGTCTCGGCAGCAGCAGCGGATCCCGCAGTGCAGACGCCGCAGCACGCTCCGCCTGCCCTCCTGCCCCGCCTGTTATTCAGCACATGAGAGGGAAAATTGTCCGGATCGTTGGGCTGAATGCTCACGTTGCGGCAAGGAGGGACACCTGGCGTCCGTCTGCCGCACCAACACCACCAATGCCAATCCCGGCTCTCGCCGCCCAGGGTCTTACCAAGACGGGTTGAGCGGCGCACCTATGGATATCAATCAGGTAGACACTTCCACAGCATCCAAACTTTTTATCGACGTTACGGTCAATGGCAAGCCTCTGTGCCTACAAGTCGACACAGGAGCAGCAGTCTCATTGCTTAATTATACTACTTATGTGCAAATTGGCTCGCCCCCCCTCTCGCCGGCCCCCAAGCGCCTCCTGACATACAACAAACAGGAAATAGCACTCCTGGGACAATTCACAGCAAACGTCATGTATAAGTCTGTACATCGTTCAGTCCCCTTTTTAGTAGTAAACAGTTCTCTCACAGCAGACTTATTTGGACTGGATGCTTTCCGCTTATTCGGATTTTCAATTGAGGATACATACACCTCGTATCTCAGCATGTTCCTTTTCCTGAAGTGGACGCCCTTTGCACCGAGTTTCAGGACCTGTTCTCACCAGGCGTCGGCTGCGCAAAGTACTTCGAAGCATCACTCCAACTCCGGCCGGACGTACGGCCTCGATACTTCCGGGCACGCCAGGTACCCGTAGCGCTTCAACAACCACTTCAGGAAGAACTTCAACGTCTCCAAGACGAAGGGATCCTCCAGCCGGTGCGGTTCAGCACCTGGGCCACGCCGTTGGTCATAGTTCAGAAGCCAGGACTCCGCTTACGTCTCTGTGGTGACTTTAAAACCACCGTCAACCCGCATCTGCTGGTAGACGACTATCCACTTCCGAGACCGGACGACCTCTTCCGTAAACTAGCAGGAGGTACCTACTTTACAAAAATTGACCTGGCAGAAGCATTTTTTTTTTGTAACAGTTTAACGTCCCTTTTTAACAACGTGGTCTTTAGAGACGGGAAAGGATGGAGGCAAGGAATGGGAAGGAATTCGGCCATGGCCTTTTTGAAGGAAGTATCGCGGCATTCACCTGGAGTGATTTGGGGAAACCATGGAAAACCCAAATCTGGATGCCCGGACGGGGATTCGAACCGCCGTCCTCCCGAATGCGAGGCCAGAACGCTATCCGTTACACCACCACGCTCGGTGGCAGAAGCATACCTTCAAATCCCTTTGGATATCCAGTCCCGACACTACACAGTCATCAACACTCCCTCTGGCCTCTTCCAACTCAACCGGCTCATGTTCGGCTTGGCCAGTGCTCCAGCGATTTTTCAACGGTATCTCGAACAACTTCTCCAAGATATTCCGGGATGCATCAATTATCTCGACGACATAGTCGTCACGGGACCCTCCGCTGCCGAACACATGACCAACCTCCGCCTACTCTTCCTCCACCTCCGTGCAGCAGGTTTGAAATGCAACCTTTCCAAGTGTCAATTTTTTCAACAATCCGTTTCCTACCTGGATCACATCATCGCTCAGGAAGGCATTTCCCCAGCATTTTCCTATGTGGACGCTATTTCCAACTTACCTCGGCCTCAGGATCTACATCAGTTGAAATCTTTTTTAGGCAAGATTTCATACTACAGAAAATTTATACCCTCGGCAGCACTAGTGGCAGCACCCCTGTACCACCTCTGTCGCAAGAATATTCCGTTTCGTTGGACCCCAGCTTGCGAGACCGCATTCCACACCCTTAAACAGCAGCTCAAGTCCGCAGCATGCCTCATGCCATATACTCCAAACCTCCCCTTGATACTTGCCACAGATGCATCCGATTACGGTGTGGGGGCAGTTCTGTCTCATAAATTACCAGATGGCACGGAACGCCCCGTAGCTTACATCTCCAAAGCCCTATCGGCTGCCCAGCTTAAATATTCTCAAATCGAGAAAAAGGCGCTAGCTATTGTTTTTGCCTGCTCCAAATTCTATTCCCTTTTATATGGGATTTCTTTTCATCTCATTACCGACCACAAGCCACTCCTATCACTATTTGATCCGTCCACACGTCTGCCTACCAAAACATCCCACCGCATCCAGCGTTGGGCACTATTCCTGTCCCAGTTCAGATATACCATGCATTTCCGTATCACCTCCAGGCACGCCAATGCAGACGCCTTAACCAGACTACCGCAGGGACCAGACCTTGCCTTCGACAATTCGGAACTTCTTGTGTTCCAGATCGACGATGACATACAAGAAGCACTGAAGACATTTCCAGTTACGGCCTCAAAAGTCGCTGCAGCCACAGTGGAGGAGCCCCTCCTCCGTGTCATCCGACACCACATCCAACACGGTTGGCAAACACGTTCCCCTCCACGCCATCATCAAGACCTCCAGTTCTACTACTCCATCCGCCACCAGCTCTCAGTAGTAGAGGGAGTGCTTCTCCGCACAGAACCAAATTCCACCCCGAGGGTCGTCGTTAAGAGATCCCTACAGCCGACAATCCTCCAAACTCTCCACCAAGGACACTGGGGAATTGCCCGCACCAAATCCCTTGCCAGACGCCATGTATTCTGGATCGGCCTTACCACGGATGTCATGGAGATGGTGCGACGCTGTACCATCTGTGCCCGACAACTGCCCCGCCCTCCTCAAAAGTTCCTTTCCTGGCCGGCACCATCCGGACCCTGGGAACGCATTCACCTCGACTTCGCTGGCCCATTCCTAGGCCACCAGTGGCTCTTAGTGACGGATGCCTTTTCCCACTTCCCATATGTCGTCCGTTGCTCCACAATCACCACAGAGGTCACCATTTCAGCCCTCACGAAAATCTTTTCCATCGAAGGATTACCATACGCCATCATCACAGATAACGGACCACAATTTCGAAGTCGGGAATTCCTATCCTTCTGTACCGCCAACAATATCCAACACCTCCTCACCCCGCCCTTCCACCCCCAATCTAACGGGGAGGCGGAACGGCTAGTCAGAACATTCAAAACCCAAATGACCAAATACACTACAAGTCACAAACTCGAAGAGGCATTGACACTCTTAATCAGTTCCTATCGAACCACTCCAGTGGGGGCTAAAAGCCCGGCGGAATTGCTGCATGGCCGCCAACCTCGCAGTCTCCTCCATCTCCTCTTACCCCCTCCCAAAGTACAGGTACCTTCGGGCCCATTCCGTTTCACCCCGGGCTCCCTAGTCTGGGCCCGCGGGTTTGGCTCCCAGGCCGGTTGGCTTCCGGGGGTCATCCAGCGGCCCCGGGGCCGCCAACTGTTCGACGTCAGCCTGGATGGCCGGGTAGTGCGACGCCATCGAAACCAACTACGTCCCCGCTACCCCACGGCACCGTCCTCTTCCACCACGGCACGGCCATCCACTTCTTCCTCTCCTTCCCCGCCCCCTCCACCACTCCTGCCGTCTAACCGTTGCTCAGGGACAGTTACAGCGCCACCACCGACGCCACAACCTGTCGGTCGCACCGACACCCTTCAGCCGCAGCCTCTCGACCACCTGCGGGGACCATCTTCAGCGCCCCCCGTACAGCCCCCAGTCATCGACGCCGACGAACCGATGCCGTTAGCTCCACAGGCACCTCCATCACAACCTGCACCACGACGCAGGTCGGCACGCATCGCCAGGGGAACAGCTCCGTACTCCCCCGGAGGTAGCCTTCATAGTCTGCTCCAGGGCGCCGCGGCAGACGACCTCGCAGACGTCGCAGACATCGCTTCCCCCCCCCCCCCCGGAAGGAGGTATGTTCAGTCTGCCAGTAAAGGCCCCTGCCAGGCAGACCTCACACACGACGCGCCTGCACGCCGGGAGACATATACGACTCCAAACAGGCGCAGAGGCATCAAAACAAACCAGGAAAATAAATAGAATCATCTAGAGGCTAAGTGGGACCTTTTCTTACAGAGGTCGCCGTACTACCACACAATGGAATTCCTGCGCCAGGCCGCCTATATAAGCGTAGCCGGCAGCTCCACCGACAGTTCCGACCTGACCGCTGAACCAGCGTCAACTACGGAAGACCACCGGAAGTTCGCGAGAAGTAGAAGCCGTCACTCTACCCCGGATCAGGACCAGGCTACAATTCTCGACGGTCATCTGATAACTGTACCCACATTTGTTTATGGTTTACCAGTTTTTTTTGTGTACTGAGTAATAAACCTCAAGGAACCGTTAAGTGTAGTTCACTTCAATTACTATTACAATTACTCCGCGATTCACTAAAAGTGTTTGACGGAGGGTGCATTGCACCTATCAGGAAAGGTAGTGGTTTGGAGCGGATATACGGGATATGGCAGGTGGCGCCCATGGGCTATTGTGAGGAACCATCCCAGCATTCGCCTGGAGCGATCTAGGGAAACCATGGAAAACCTAGATCAGGATGGCCGGAGTGCTTTATCGGAAGCTACTCCTGTCCGGTAAATCCATTCTATTCCATTCCCTAATCGCTCGTGGGAAAAATGAGTCCATAGTGAATAAATCGCATGATGAGGATGTGCAACGAATCTTGGAATTTATTTCTCCTTCGAATGTATCTTTGTGATACGTCTGCCTACTGAAATGAGGGAAAGACCTTTCAATTTCACAATGGACTCCAAATTTATCAAATAATAAACGTGATACACGTCTGTCCCAGGCATTTAACAAGACATGCTTGGCTTTTCTGTTGTCTCTGTATCTGCTAGGATTGCCGAGTCCCTTAATTTCCGGGGATTTCACAAGAAGAAACATTACAGTTATTGCGAATGCAGGCTTTCCCGGCGAATAAATGACAACAAATCTTCTAGGGTTTGCAGCCGGATTTTATTATAAAGCGACAAGCTTTCGGCTACTAGCTCAGTAGCCATCTTCAGGTCGATTATGTATCGGCGATCTTGCCTTGATGGATAATCGACCTGAAGATGGCTACTGAGCTAGTAGCCGAAAGCTTGTCGCTTTATAATAAAATCCGGCTGCAAACCCTAGAAGATTTGTTGTCATTACAGTTATTATTTGCATTCTTAATCTGTAGGAATCCACGGAGATATGAATGGTGATAGCTTAGTATGGAGAGTTACACAAGGTGGAATCGCACCCTTATTTCAGAGCTGTACTAGTGTTATTCTGCCTGGATGGTGTCCTTATCATATTTTCCCAGCAATCTTTTAGTATTGTTCGTAAGCTTGTGTCTGTAATCTGCACGATTTGTAATCAGATATCCTATTGAATTATCATTAATAGAACATCTATCTATATCTATAAAATGGAAACCGGAAAAATTTGTGATATAAAAACTCAGAGCAGATTCGATGGTGTTTTCCCGTTTTAAAGCTTACAATCTCAATTCAGTTGTTTGGCATGTCTTATGTTTCTACGTTACATAACGCAGGAGCATTATACGGAACACTGAACGTATGGTAACAAATCCCAAAGATGGTAGGATTAGATGTTGCATACTTCGCACTAAACATCTAACTATAATGTCTCTGACCATAGCCTTTAATGAAAGCAATGAGATAACTTTACAATAATAACTATTTTGCACATTAAACAAAACTTGAAGTCTTCTTTCCCTTAATTCGGGATATTCAGTTTTTAAACGTCATAGATGGCCGTATTGAATGTGAGAAACTAATAACGAAAAAGCAACAGAGATTTTCTTTGATCACAATAGCGGTCAGCACAACTGCAATGTCTCTGGCATTCGTCTTTAGCGATCTGTTAAAAATAAAATGGGGCCGCAGTTTTTGAATCCCTTTTACATGTACGGAATATATTTTAATTTTGAGTTCCAGTGCCATATGAAGTAGCATAATGATAAAATTCTCCAACAGCAGAAGAGTAATCATAATGAGACATATCTAATGTTTGATGATGTGAAAGCTTGGTCAAAATCGATTCCACAGTTTTCAGTTAATGTTAGATTATTTGTAAAATAAATGTGTTGTAACGTATTAAGACATACTTTAAATTTTAACTTTTACTCAAATCTTTTATATTGTGAAAAATCAATTCAAAACCTGCATTTTCTGCGCGATGCCGGAATAAACAGACACACTCCAGATACATGTCTAATTTCTAATATTTATGTATGTGATATGTATTAATGCGGTCCGTGTTCTGATTTTCGAGCAGCAACATTATCTTTAATTAGGTTGAAATGTAACCTGGACTAAAGTGAAATCTGACATTCCATATCAAAGCATCCAAATCACCCCATTCTTAGAATTGTGCTGCTAAATTCACCGTTTAGTTTAGTACCGGAAATGGTCGGTACGTAATCAATGAAGTTTGGTACGAATCTTTGTGGACGAATAAAAATACTGTACGGGTAAATCAACTTCAACCCACTCCATTCATGGTAAGGTTCGGGTGAATCTATGTTTGATTTAATTTGCAAATAGTATGAAACTTGGTACGCGTTTCTCATTCCGAGAAAAAAATGGTGTATGGGTAAAAGTAGTGTTGTAATAAGAGAGCAAGGACAAAAGATCTTAAGCCGGCCCCGGAAGAGACTCCACTCGTCCGCGAGACGTCACAGTTGGATGGCGGGAAATTCTAATGGACCAATGGCGGCCAAGGTCGTATGACGTCACACGATAGTTCTTCGGCCGGCTTAAGATCTTTTGTCCTTGCTCTCTTATTACAACACTACTGGTAAATCAACGCCATTTAGACCGGGCAACACCGGGAACTCTGCTAATATAATTATAAAATATCTCTTTTTTAAAA
>JARYHS010008074.1:34953058-34982470 GCA_031002005.1 Vandiemenella viatica | reverse complement strand
TTCTCTCCCCCCATTAATATTACATCCATTCATTAGCTCGACATTCTGATAATTACTGCTATTATCAAAATATTCATCCACCCTCTTTACCTCGGATTCGCCATTAGGACTGCTAGTATTCTTGTCGGACCTTGCAAATCATTGCTCGCATCTCCCACATTTAGACTAATTGCACCAGTACTGTCTGTCCGCCAACCCGACATTTTACTTGTATCTTCGAAATCACTTCCTACATTAATTTTCATTAAATCAACGTAATTACTTGCCATATTTATCAAAAAAAATACCTTGACGTACCCAACACACACAAAAAAAAAATTATTTGGAACAACAAGAAATTCTTTTGACACACAACATTTCCTGCTTTATCAAATTAAATCATTAATACCCTTAGTACCACACTGATATCAACGCCGATAACATTGACAAGAGAAACCAAGAAACCAACTTTACTTACTACTATTCTTTGCAGCTTCTGTAAAACATTTCAGAAATGCAGAACAGAATTAATCCACTCCAGAACAGAGCTGAAATTTAAATCCAAACACACACATACAAATAGAAAAAAAGTTATATAATTACTTATAAATAAATGCCCCCCTTTTTGTTCAATAATTTTCTTTTATTTCTCTGCCTTATTAATTACGAGATATCCACAGACGCCTAATTTTAAGGTAAACATTCTACTAAATTCCTTTTACAAATTTAGTTTTTAACTTCTTTTACAATAATCTATTGTTATCCTTGAATTTAATTCTTTACTATTATTAGAATTTAAAGTTGTTGCAGTTCAAATCTGTAAACTTTGTCTCTCAATCAAAATTAATTTCAACAGTTAAACTTTTACGTTAATTTTCAGTCTTTAGTTTACCACACAGCAACAACTAATTATTGTTCTCCCAATCACTTTAACTACCGACGACTCTTCTAGTAGTCCCACGTAGATTAAATAAACATAGATCGGTACTTGCCAAATGCGCCTTTCCGCTTCGTAGTTCTTCGTCCGCCACGTTGTCGTTTCAGCAGACTTGTCCACCTCCGTTCTGCAGCATCACCATCAGAAGATTCCTCTAGCCAGAAATCAATACTTACAACTTCTGCTGCTTTACCAATTCTGACAACCTGGTCCACATGCAATCTGCCGCTTCACAAAAACCTCAGATCATGGCAGGGTAAGCCACATGTAACCTCTCCTTCTCACATTTACAGTAAAACTAATTACTGTGTGAGGCTATTATATTTGGGAGGTTGTATCCTGTTTTGTACGCTCAGAAGGGCGTACTGGAAGGATTAGCTCCAAAAATGTTAACTAATAACGTAACAATTCGGTTCCAAGAAAATCTTTGCTTGAAACCCGGCGCGTAATGCTAAGCGCAACGATTTTAATGAGTTTTTTAATAAGTCTAGCAACTACTAAATAAAAAAAAACAATAGTACATAAGTATACTTCACTTTTAATATCACCACTCAACACATTTCGTTTCTAAAATTACACCACAGCCGCAGCAAGACTTTTTGTGCGTGCTTCTGCACGTATTTCTCCTTCTCTCTAAAGACAATAATACTTCCTCTCTCTGACTCTCCAAAGACAACAACACTAATCCTACTTAAAACTAAGAGCTTACAGCTACCCCAGTACAATATTAAAAAACGTCTGTGGAACTCGTTATATTACAATCTCAGAGTATTTACATTTTTTTAAATTATTAATTATTAATTAATACGAAGATATAAATAATAATATATATATACATTGATTGGAGATTAAAGGTTGCAGGGAGGACCCCCTCCTCCGTGTCATCCGACACCACATCCAACACGGGTGGCAAACACGTTCCCCTCCACGCCATCATCAAGACCTCAAGTTCTACTACTCCATCCGCTACCAGCTCTCAGTAGTAGAGGGAGTGCTCCTCCGCACAGAACCAAATTCCTCCCCGAGGGTCGTCGTTCCGAGATCCCTACAACCGACAATCCTCCAAACTCTCCACCAAGGACACTGGGGAATTGCCCGCACCAAATCCCTTGCCAGACGCCATGTATTCTGGATCGGCCTTACCACGGATGTCACGAAGATGGTGCGGCGCTGTACCATCTGTGCCCAACAACTGCCCCGCCCCCCTCAAAAGTTCCTTTCCTGGCCGTCACCGTCCGGACCCTGGGAACGCATTCACCTCGACTTCGCTGGCCCATTCCTAGGCCACCAGTGGCTCCTAGTGACGGATGCCTTTTCCCACTTCCCATATGTCGTCCGTTGCTCCACAATCACCACAGAGGTCACCATTTCAGCCCTCACGAAGATCTTTTCCATCGAAGGATTACCATACGCTATCGTCACAGATAACGGACCGCAATTTCGAAGTCGGGAATTCCTATCCTTCTGTACCGCCAACAATATCCAACACCTCCTCACCCCGCCCTTCCACCCCCAATCTAACGGGGAGGCGGAACGGCTAGTCAGAACATTCAAAACCCAAATGACCAAATACACCACAAGTCACAAACTCGAAGAGGCATTGACACTCTTCCTCAGTTCCTATCGAACCACTCCAGTGGGGGCCAAAAGCCCGGCGGAATTGCTACATGGCCGCCAACCTCGCACTCTCCTCCATCTCCTCTTACCCCCGCCCAAAGTACAGGTACCTTCGGGCCCATTCCGTTTCACCCCGGGCTCCCTAGTCTGGGCCCGCGGGTTTGGCTCCCGGGCCGGTTGGCTTCCGGGGGTCATCCAGCGGCCCCGGCGCCGCCAACTGTTCGACGTCAGCCTGGATGGCCGGATAGTGCGACGCCATCGAAACCAACTACGTCCCCGCTACCCCACGGCACCGTCCTCTTCCACCACGGCACGGCCATCCACTTCTTCCTCTCCTTCCCTGCCACCTCCACCACTCCTGCCGTCTAACCGTTGCT
The DNA here is from genome assembly GCA_031002005.1 of Vandiemenella viatica. Classification (NCBI taxonomy): domain Eukaryota; kingdom Metazoa; phylum Arthropoda; class Insecta; order Orthoptera; family Morabidae; genus Vandiemenella; species Vandiemenella viatica. The sequence goes on along the minus strand of JARYHS010008074.1, from coordinate 34,979,560 downwards.
CAGGGACAGTTACAGCGCCACCAACGACGCCACAACCTGTCGGTCGCTCCGACACCCTTCAGCCGCAGCCTCTCGACCACCTGCGGGGACCATCTTCAGCGCCCCCCGTACAGCCCCCGGCCATCGACGCCGACGAACCGATGCCGTTAGCTCCACAAGTACCTCCACCACAACCTGCACCACGACGCAGGTCGGCTCGCATCGCCAGGGGAACAGCTCCGTACTCCCCTGGAGGTAGCCTTCATAGTCTGCTCCAGGGCGCCGCGGCAGACGACCTCGCAGACGTCGCAGACATCGCTTCCCCCCCCCTCCCCCCCCGGGAGGGAGGTATGTTCAGTCTGCTAGTAAAGGCCCCTGCCAGGCAGACCTCACACACAACGCGCCTGCACGCCGGGATACATATACGACTCCAAACAGGCGCAGAGACATCAAAACAAACCAGGAAAACAAATAGAATCATCTAGAACAGGGGTCTCCAAACTACGGCCCGCGGGCCACATCCGGCCCGCGGACAGATTTTGTCCGGCCCGCGGAGAGCTAGGCGAATTGTAGACCTTTTTTTTTTTTTTTTTTAGCTCTACTGTAATTTACGGACGCCCCCTAGCAAATTAAGTTTAGTTTACTGAAGTTTTCTCAGTTTTCTCATTTTATGTTGGTTTTGGCCCTCGGAACTTACTGGAGTAATCAGTATGGCCCTAAGGCTGAAAAGTTTGGAGACCCCTGATCTAGAAGCTAAGTGGGACTATTTCTTACAGAGGTCGCCGTACTACCACACAACGGAATTCCTGCGCCAGGCCGCCTATATAAGCGTAGCCGGCCGCTCCACCGCCAGTTCCGGCATGACCGCGTAACCAGCTTCAACTACAGAAGACCACCGGAAGTTCGCGAGAAGTAGAAGCCGTCTCTCTCTCTACCCCGGATCAGGACCAGGCTAAATTTCTCGACGGTCATCCGCTAACTGTACCACATTTGTTATTGTTTACCAGTGTTTTGTGTACATAGTAATAAACTTCAAGGAACCATTAAGTGTAGTTCACTTCAAGAAGTAATAAAATGAGCTCTAACATGGAAAGTAAGCGTTTCCGGACACATGTCCACATAACATATTTTCTTTGTTTGTGTGTGAGGAATGTTTCCTGAAAGTTTGTCCGTACCTTTTTGTAACACCCTGTGTAGTTAGCTTCCGCAGAGCGCGTTGACCGTTCGGAATGACGTCACTGTAACTCCCGCCGCTAGCGAGGCCGGTCAAATGGGAACTTCCGTCCCGCGTTTTACTAAGCAATCATGACCTTATGGGGTCAAGTTGTAGCCCACTGTCCGCGTTCATATTATCTGAATTTTTTTTCCAACGCTTCTCTGACTCGTCTGGGCCACCATCTGCTTTCCACAACCAGTACACTCGTGTCACTGAATAAATTAGCGGGCCCACTGTTGCGCTACAGCTGATTTGCTAACGTCATTCCTTTAAAATGTTTTGTGTGTTCACTTTGCCTTTTCTTGACCGTGCACACTGATACACATCTGGCCACAGCTGTATACACCCGCTATCAGCAATTTCTCCGTCCTGTCTTTAACCTTTATGACCAGATCAGAAATCTTCCTTGATGCCTTGTATACGGATATTTTTCATTTTTAAAAGACGACCAATTTTATCCGTCACACCCTGGACTTGGGGTAACACTGCCATGGATCTGTCTATTTGTTTTGTCTTCTTTTGCCGGTGTTAGAGTACAGGGAAGTGCTTGAACTTCAAGCGTTGCAGTGGCCTTATTGATAAATTCAAGGCTGTAGCCGTTCGCCAGGAACGTCTCCTTCAAAATTTCTCTTTCAGTGACTGTGCTCGCTTTTTCACTAACTAAGGATGCACAGACGGTAAAAGCTTTTAAAATTGCACGTTTCACTGATGGGTGGTGGTGAGAGGCTGCATGCAAATAGCGATTAATGTGCATGGGCTTCCGATAAAATCCGTGGTCCAGGAAGCGATCTTTATTCCACTTGACGATCACGTTCATAAAAGGAGGTTGTATGTCCATCTCAGCTTCCATGGTGAATTTAATTTTATCGTGGCCATTATTTAAATGCTGGAAAAAAGCCTGGAGGAATCCTCGTCCATGAGGCCAGATATCAAACGTATTGTCTACGTATTGTAGCCATAAAGAAGGTTTCAGATTGTAATTATTGACGACTTCAGCGTCAAATTCCTCCATAAGCACATCGGCCACAACTGGAAACAGTGGGCAACTCATCGCTGCTCCTTCATTCTGTTGGTAGAAGTCATTCTTGAATTTAAAGATGGTAGTCTTTAGGCAGAATTCAGTTAGTGGGGCCCATTCCTGCGGCAGGCTGAGATTTTGTTATTGTTTCCAGATAATATTTATGGCTTCATCGATTGACACGTTTGTGTACAGTGACGTGAAGTCGAAACTTACTAGTAAGTCGTTGTCTTCGATATGTCTTTCCTTGATTATATTTATAAAAATTGAACAATTTCGAATTGCAAAAGCAAAGCTCATAAAATTCCTTAGCTTATCTGCTAGATATGTTGCCAGCGGATGTGTCGGGCATTGACACGCGCTGACAATGAACGAAACGGTGCTCCATCTTTGTGTGTATTGGGCAGCCAGTACAGTCGTGGCGTCTGGTGATTAGACGTTGTTAATTTTCTTTTGACTTCCGGTTCGATTGAGGTTGCTTCCCGTATTTTAGTTGCAATGTTACGTCGAATCTTCTGTAGAGGGTTTGTTGGCAGCTCTCCATACCTTCCTTCTTGCAATAACGCCTCTACTTTTCTGTGCAATTCTTCAGCATACACCACCCCTGGAGAATTTTTTGTCAGCGGATGTCACCACAATGTCTTCTCTCTTTCTCATTCGACGCAAGGGATTTGATTCCCCTTGAGTGAGGTTCTGCGGTGGTGGTTTTGTAATTGATAATATCCTCGCCTTTTCATTGCGAATTTCGTGTGCATCATCTGGTGAAGGAGAGCTTTACTCCATCACCGGCAGAAGAAGACAGAACACAAACAGACACACCCATGGCAGTGTTATCCTACGTCAGGGGGGTGTCGGATGAAATAGGCCTCGTTCTAAAAAGAAAAATATCTGTCCGGTATACGGGGCGCCTAGAACGATTTCTGATGTGCTCATAAAAGTTAAAGACAGGACGGAGAAATTGCTGACAGCCGACGTATACCCAACACCCTGCAGATGTGGCCAGGTGTGTATCGGCGAGACTGGACGGACGGTCAAGGAAAGGCTGAGTGAACACATAAGACATCTTAAAAACAACGACGTCAGCAAATTAGCTCTAGCACAACATTCAGCTGACAGTGGGCACGCTATTTTATACAGTGTCACTAGTGTACTGGTTCAGGAAAGCAGATGGTGGCCCAGGCGAATCAGAGAAGCCTGAAAATAAAAAAAAGACCAAATAATATGAACCTGAACAGTGGGCTACAATTTGACCACATATGGTCATGCTTGCTTAGGAAAACGCGGGAAGCAAGTCCCCACTTGAACGGTGACGCTAGCGGCGTTAGCTTTAGTGACGTCTCTCCGAATGGTTAGTGCGGTCTTCTGAAGCTATATGTAGACGACAGCGATTCTAGCTACAGTAGTCCTCTGAAGAAGCCACAAAATGCTAGCTGAAACGTCAGGTTTCAATTAATTGACGCGGTTGCATCTGAACTAACAAGATATCATCAACGGCAGAAGTCTGAGCTGTTTCTGTGATTGACGTGAATGATTATTGTGTGAGTTTTTTTTTTTTTTTTTTTTTTTTAATTCCTATGGATTTGTGTATTTTACAGCTTTCTTGAACTGTTAATATATGTTTCGTGTGGTTTGAACTGTTAATATATGTTTCGTATGGTTCTTAATTTTTAATAATTTGATTTCTGTCTTTATGGTGGAAGGGGGGTGGGGTGGTTAAGTTCTATTTAATGTTGCTCTGAGGATTTAATTATATCTTATAATTATATCTTATAAGGTTCACTACCCCTTGATACGTTCGGCGCACCCAACTTTGGCACTTGGTTCTATCTCACTTTTTATTAATATGGTTGCTTTCCGGCATTTTCTACATGTCTCTCAAGGATGGAATTTACACTCACTTAATATTGACTATGGTTTGACGAAAGGGATACCTGCTGAGGTGCTTCGTAGTTGGCAGGTGAATGACTGTAAAGCGTAGGATAGGGTGTCTTCAGAATGTCAGACATCTGACGAACTTCTTTTAAAACACAATTTTAGTGCTTTCAATTCTCTTCTTCCCTATTATATTCTTATTTATCTTTAAAACGTTAGCTATGAATCATTATTAAAAACATCAACAAAATCATTCGATTCTTTAATAATCAGCACACTATCCTCATTCAACCACTAGTTAATATGTGTAATTTTTGCAGACAGTCAGGAAAGCTTACAATTTCTTATAGATAAGAGTATCACAATGCAGCCACGAATACGGATTTGACATTAATATAAATAAGACAACAGTAATGGCCATTTGCGAAAACAACAACTCCCAATGCCATATTATGATTAACCAGAAGATCATTGAATGTGTATCAAGGTATACGTATCTTGGCACCACAGTAAGCAGCCAATGGGATCCATCTGATGAAATAAAGTCACATATAGCTAAAGTCAGGGCTACTTTCAATAAAATGAATAACCTTTTTAAAAGTCGTAATTTATCAATTATGACGAAGATGAGACTCCTGCGCTGATATGTGTTCTCTGTCCTCCTGTATGGCGTTGAAACGTCAACATTAACAGAAACTATCAGTGAAAGGCTAGAAGCTTTTGAAATGTGGCTATGTCCAAGAATATTGCGAATACCGTGGACAGACAACACCACAAATGCTGAAGTGCTCAGCAAAATGAAAAAAATCTAAGAATATGGACCTCCAAGACAACTACGGAGTTAATCCGAGCATCAACCAGCGGGGACGAGACAGGCAAGATGGTTGCCGACATCCGGAACGGATGGGGACCAGAAGAAGAAGAATATACGTCGGATGTATTATTCTATATCAATATCTTAACATAAATTGTGAAAGAATTGGATTAGCAAAAGGTAAATTTTGTCTTGATAGCTGTAATCTCGACTAAATGATAATATATCATGAGGACTGAAGAAAAAAATTGTCAAAGGTCTTTAGTTTATAACAAGATAATTTCTATTTGTAACACGAGATTCAATTATGCGGAAGAGGTCGCACAAATTACGTAGACAAGATATCCCATTATTGATAGCATTTTGTGATGACTCCGCACATCTTCAAAACTTCCTTAACATAATCACGCTGTCTCCTGCCTAAGCGGAAGAGCCTATCCGATGGCATTTGATGTTTTCAGAGTAAATAAATAATGATTAACAACGATCCACGTAAACAATATTGATAAAAATTTGGCGTACAGAATTTTAAACGTATTACACTTTGTTTATTCTAGAAAAGATTAATGAAAGTTTTAGATTAAACACCATCTTTTAAAAATAGCTTTATTTTTTTTTTAGATGCGTTTTGTCCTTTAGATGTGGGGCATAGTCAGTAAATGTTCTTAATGTTATTTTCATAACTATATAAATGGAAAAATGGTGTATATATTATTGAAAGACCTCCAATTTGATGTTATATATACATCCAAAATGAACTAACTAATTGACTTTAATCCATATCGACGATTTTTTTTATATTCAATAAAGTAATATTTCAATAGCGACCTGAAGATTACCGACCTACTCACCATTCATTTGTATTCCAAATTTATTGATATTAACTGGCCAGAGATTGTGTTACTACATCGACCGCTAATTAATGCTAAGAAATTCCTTCGCGAATCGTGTATGCTATGATCTAGTATATCCTGAGCTGTTATTTTTGTAGCAGTAAATGATGACCAAATAATGTTAAACTAACAGGAAGCTTCTGCATAATTGAACGATGCGATATAAACTCGCATATGTATCGCGATAGTTGTCTTCAAACTGAAAATAGTAATTAGCACACAGGAAAACTGGAACCTACAGGTACACTATCTTTTTCGTTTTAGTAGGATCATACAACGTTTTTTCCAAAGATTTTTCATTACATCAAATTTAGGTTTTCCTAAACGGCTATCCTGTTTCTTATTCTAGTGAGGTGATAAGTTGTTAAACTAAAGTTAGAGTGGCCCTACTACAGTATAGACTAGAGCGGTGGCCTAACGTATCAAGGATCGCCGGCGCGCCGGTCTGAGTCCGGTTTGGGATATGGGAGGCTTTACTATGATAATAGTAAATACTCATGTTAATTCTAGTTATTGGATTATTTGTAAAATATTTCAGATCAATTGGACCAGGAACCCCAAACTGATAATGTGCCCTCAAAGGTATTGAAGCAGTGAGCCATAAAATATTGGTAAGAGAGGTTGACTGCTCTGGAATGAATCAGAAAGGGACTTTCTTAGCGGATAAAATGTTTTGTGCTGTAAAACGATGAATCGGGGTAGGATTGTGGAATCAGGAGAAATGGATGTTAAGACAAGAGTACCGTAAGTAGGGTGTTAGAAATAGTGCTGTTCGCTGATCTAATAACTGATTCTGTAACTAGTTTACAGAAAGAAGTTTCTGACATGAAGATGAAATAATGTTGTGTATTACCATTAAATTATAAAATAATTATGGTTACGTGCAGCGAGTTCAATTGGGTAAAGTGAGAAAAAATAGCAAAAAGCTTAAAAAAATAAAAAAATAAAATAAAGGTTTGTATGGTTATATGGTGGAGGGAGAATTGCGTGTTGGGAGTATGGAAAGTAAATTTTTGGAGTATCATTTGATAATAAAGTCAGTAGGTTAGGACACATTACAGATAGATAGGAAATGTTTTCAAATTCTTGCGTCTAATTGTGTGAGGAAGAGAAGGGGCTTGTTTTAATGAAGCTCAGCCAGGCTCCAGAAATTATGGTATGGGATTTCCACTATCAATCTCAAGTGAGTGAATGAGATGGATATGGTGCAAATGAAGATAGTTAAATTTGTACGAGAAATCACCGCAGAACAAAATCAGTAAACATGTGTAGTTGGAAAATAGGATGCCGGTGATTGCAGGCGTGTGTTAATTATGAGGCGTGGATGGGAACTGGAAGAATAATTATGAGCATTATGGAGGAAGTAGAATTAGATTAGAGGGATCTGTTGAATAATTTATTTCAAAGAGTGAAAGAGATTTAAGTAATAATTTGAGTTCTACCACTGGGGCAAGTGGAGTAATTGCGAACTGTTATGCACGGTTGCCTATTCTGCGCCTAGCAACTTCTTTGTAACGCGGTACACTCGAGGCGAGCCCCTACCTCCCAGCAAGTACATGCATAAATAAGTTTATAGGGTAATTGGCCTACAGAGCATATACAATATCGCAGTTATCAAAAAAATTACTCAATAAAGGTTAGTAAAATAAATATCTTCACATTAAATATATAAGTCATAATTCAATGTTGTAATATCTGCAATCTGATGCACTGAAACAACAGGAAGAAGATGTTACTTGTTACCAAATATTTCGCAGCAAGCTTCTGCTACTACAAAATTCTTATGAAATACGTGAAAGTTTCAACTGAATTAATGAAGATAAGGTCTAGAAAAAGAGGCGTATACAAAATGACTTATAAGCAAAAAGTACATTGTATTACGGTTATGATAAAACAATTGAACAACTAATCTTGAAATTTCTGTCTCGAATTGTGTTTCAGAAGGTGACAGAGACAAACTGCACGGGACCAAACAATATAAAAAATTTAAAGGATGGGATTAATATACAGTACAGAGTCAAATGAATCATTTAAGCCTATACCGGCAGCCATTTGAATAGAATAACTTTTGGCCTCGCATTTGGGAGGACGGCGGTTCGAATCTCCGTCCATGCATCCAGATTTGGATTTTCCTTGGTTTCCCAAATCATTCCAGGCAAATGCCAGGATGCTTATTTTAAAAGTCCATGTCCGAATTCCTTCCCATTCCTTGCCCCCATCCTTTCCCACCTCTAAAGACCACGCTGTTAAGAGACGTTAAGCAGTTAAAAAAAAAATAGAGTAACAGAACTTCAAACGGCTTAGAGTTTCGGACATTATCCGATTTGCTATCAGCACTGAATTCATTCAGTATAATCAATAAAGTTTGTTAGTGACTATTAAGGTATTTTCGAGATGGTATATTTAAGTCTACTATGATCATGATGAGTAAAACGTTTCATTGAAAACAGTAATTAGAAGCAGAACTTCTAATAAATGTCCATACTGAAGTCAGTTAAAATTTCGGAGCCAGCTTCAGTAACTGTTATGACCATAATTTAACAATATAATAAAATGAAACATGTTACCATGTTTCTATCATTTGAAGTGGTGCTTTCATAAGCAGATATATTCAGTCTCTTTTATATTAATTGTTGATGGGTATATGGCTTACTGTATTGAAGTCTGAATGATATATTTCCACATTTTTTTAGGGATACTTTATTCAATCAGTTGAGTATGATCTTTAGGGTGAGTTTTCGGATTATGTATGTGCTTGTGGGCTTCCTTTATTATTAACTTAAAAATTAATTTTTATATTTCGTTATGGTTATGTGGAGGTGGAGAGACTTTAACTTACTTTGTCTTTACTTTTGTATTATAATTTCGCGCATTCATTAGTTACTAAATTACGCGTTAGATTCGTAGTCCATTAGACAACATTCGTTTCAGCTTCCCGTACGCATGTAGAACAGGAGCTATGCTCCGAGATATCAAGAAACGTGACCGCTTTCATCAGCAGAAGCCTCAGGCAAACAGCGAATATTAAATGAGACTGCGTCGTCAGCAATGTTGCATTCCTTGCGAAATTTGAATGTCAAAGCCTTGAACATTCACAAACAGATAGAACATGACCAGTGTTCGAAACACACAATGCTTCAGGGTAAAGCCTCATCATTTAAGGCAGTCACAGCATTGAACATGATACCGCAAAGACACTTTGAGCTTGATCAACATAAAACTGAGTATTCTGGATGTTATAACATATGCTACCACCCGAATTATGTAATTATTTATCATTTAAATAATATTTTGTTAATTAATTTTGATTTAAATATTGATTGTAATGATGTAAATGATATAATTTCAAAGCTCGAGGAAGTCCACAGATTAACAAACATTGTCAGTTGGTAGTATATCTTTGAAAATAATGAGATAGAAAATCTTTGGGTCTGATGTGAGATATTCTTAAAGAAAAATAAGAAGGAAAGTGTGTCTAAAATGCTGTAGGTTTTAGACTGACTGTGTCGTAGTAGAATTATATGAATATATTAGTTCTTCGAGAAGTTATGTACTATAATTGTGTTTTGTTTTGTCTGCGAGCTTTGGATTGATTTTTATTAAAAACAGCTGAGAATATACGCTAACGACTTGGAGTTGTAACTTCTGTAGAACTAGCGACAATTTCATGAGCTATTTTATTACCATTGAATATCTTTAAATATTTTTAAAAAAGGTGACCTCTACCCTGTGTGCGTGGATCAAAAGACGACATATTAAGGGCCACGTCGTCATACGATCTACAGAGTATCGAGCAAATTTATTAATGGGATTTGCTCGACTTCAATTGGATTTTTAAATGTTTGGAGGTTACAATATACATCAACAAAGTGCTGTAAACAGATAAATTTTTTCCATAGCGAAAAGGGCATCAGTCAAAATTTGCGACAGAAATAAATAAAAAAAAATCTGACCGAATGGAGCGGATATTTTTTTGTTTCGTAGTATTATCGGTCGCTGGCATCATAACAACATGATTTCGCATGAAAATAGTGAAGGAAACAAAAAACGCCTGTTAACACTTCTTCCCCTTAAATTCGGTGTCTGTTCAGAACGTTTATTAGAACAAGGAAGCAATGTGACAGGTATGACATTGTCTGCCACAAGGTCAGCCGCCAGAGGTAATGTATCTGTTTGTTGCGGGTCCCCTGTCCATCAATCTTTTCTGAGTCCGGCTGCATCTGGAGGGTATGGCATTTCTTTGTTTCTGATTTTAATGCAATAATGACGCATACTCAAGAAAAATCCATTCTGTTTGCAGAGGTCGTTCCGACAAGGTGGTGGTTTCTCGGTGGTTCGAGTGCTGCTGGGAAAAAAATGAAAAAAATTAGCCTTCACTACTTGGTCATTAGGGTAGGAAGGGGAAGGGAGTGCACTAGATTGTGTTCCAAAGTCCGGGAGTTAATTCACAAATCTTTCCGTATTACGTATGAAGCATGGGTATATAAGACTATGAGGCACTGTTGGTGACAATTCGTCCGTTGGTGCTGGTCCAAACGGTGTCTTTCGGAAGAGTAGACCAAGAATGGTCCAACATAGAGTTTTATTCTGTGCATACTTTCTATAATGAACTCTAACATGTCGCATTAATCTACACAAAACAGAAACAATTATCAATCGGAGATGGTATAGGAAATCACCTGGTTATACGTTACTTGCTGAGGAGGTCAAAGGGAAGTTTCCTGAGAAGTAACAACCTACACTCGGACACGTCTACCAGCGATATTGTTTACCGAATAGAATATATCTTGTTGTACCAATCAATCTCGACGACCAACGTCGCTGAAATTCATAGACTAATTTGACTTCCGTTCGTGAAATTAAAGGCGTGTCTGCCCTTGCAACTATTCAGTCCACAGTGAATAAATCGCATGATGAGGATGTGCAACGAATATTGGAATGTATGTCTCCGTCAAATGTATCTTTGTGATACGTCTGCCTACTGAAATGAGGGAAAGACCTTTCAATTTCACAATGGACTCCAAATTTATCAAAGCTCTAATTGCTTAATGATACCTGCTGTATCTATTCGTAATGATTCCATCACCGACTCACCACGGCGTGGGGAAAACGGGAATACTATCCTTATGTTCATTTGTAAATGAATTTTTGAATACAGTATTTAGTACGTTAGTTTTATCGCGGCTTTCATTAACCTCGGAACCTTCACGAATTAGTGCTGGAATGTTGCTGTTGGTACAATTAACCTTTCGTACCTACCACCAAAATGACGTGAAGGAAATAATAAACGTGATACACGTCTGTCCCAGGCATTTAAGAAGACATGCTTGGCTTTTCTGTTGTCTCTGTATCTACTAGGAGTGCCGAGTCCCTTAATTTCCGGGGATTTCACAAGAAGAAACATTACAGTTATTGCGAATGCAGGCTTTCCCGGCGAATAAATGACAACAAATCTTCTAGGGTTTGCAGCCGGATTTTATTATAAAGCGACAAGCTTTCGGCTACTAGCTCAGTAGCCATCTTCAGGTCGATTATGTATCGGCGATCTTGCCTTGATGGATAATCGACCTGAAGATGGCTACTGAGCTAGTAGCCGAAAGCTTGTCGCTTTATAATAAAATCCGGCTGCAAACCCTAGAAGATTTGTTGTAATTACAGTTATTATTTGCAGTCTTAATTTGTAGGAATCCACGGAGATATGAATGGTGATAGCTTAGTATGGAGAGTTACATAAGGCGGAATCGCACCCTTATTTCAGAGCTGTACTAGTGTTACTCTGCCTGGATGGTGTCCTTATCATATTTTACCAGTAATCTTTTAGTATTGTTCTTAAGCTTGTGTCTGTAATCTGCACGATTTGTAATCAGATATCCTATTGAATTATCATTAGTAGAACATCTATCTATATCTATAAAATGGAAACGGGAAAAATTTGTGATATAAAAACTAAGAGCAGACTTCGATGGGGTTTTCCCGTTTTAAAGCTTACAATCTAAATTCAGTTGTTGACATGTCTTATGTTTCAACGTTACATAACGCAGGAGCATTATATGAAACTCTGAACAAATCCCAAAGATGGTAGGATTAGATGTTGCATACTTCGCACTAAACATCTAACTATAATGTCTCTGACCATAGCCTTTAATGAAAGCAATGAGATAACATTACAATAATAACTATTTTGCACCTTAAACAAAACTTGAAGTATTATTTCCTTTAATTTGTGATATTCAGTTGTTTAAACGCCATAGATGGCCGTATTGAATGCGAGAAACTAATAACAAAAAAAACATCAGAGATTTTCTTTGATCACAATATCTGTCACCACAACTGCAATGTCTCTGGTAATCGTCTTTAGCGTTCTGTTAACAATAAAATGGCGCCACAGTTTTTAAATCCCTTTTACAGGTAAGGAATATATTTTAATTTTGAGTTCCAGTGCCGTATGAAGTAGAATACTGATAAAATTCTCCAATAGCAGAAGAGTAATCATAATGAGACATACCTAATGTTTGATGATGTGAAAGCTCGGTCAAAATCGGTTCCACAGTTTTCAGGTAATGTTAGATTTTTTGTAAAATAAATGTGTTGTAACGTTTTAAGACATACTTTAAATTTTAACTTTTACCCAAATGTTTTATATTCTGAAAAATCAATTGAAAACCTGCATTTTCTGCGCGATGCCGGTATAAACAGACACACTCCAGATACATGTCTAATTTTCTAATATTTATGCATGTGGTATGTATTAATGCGCTCCGTGTTCTGATTTTCGAGCAGCAACATTATCTGTAATTAGGTTTAAATGTAACCTGGACTAAAGTGAAAACTGACATTCTGTATCAAAGCATCCAAATCACCCCATTCTTAGAACTGTGCTGATAAATTCACCGTTTAGTTTAGTACCGGAAATGGTCGGTACGAAATCAACGAAGCTTGGTACGAATCTTTTTGGACGAATAAAAATAGTGCACGGGTAAATCAACTCCAACCCACACCTTTCATGGTAAGGTTCGGGTGAATCTAGGTTTGATTTAATTTGCAAATTGTATGAAACTTGGTACACGTTTCTCATTCCGAGAAAAAAATGGTGTATGGGTAAAAGTAGTGTTGTAATAAGAGAGCAAGGACAAAAGATCTTAAGCCGGCCCCGGAAGAGACTCCACTCGTCCGCGTGACGTCACAGTTGGATGGCGGGAAATTCTAATGGACCAATGGCGGCCAAGGTCGTATGACGTCACGCGGACGAGTGGAGTCTCTTCCGGGGCCGGCTTAAGATCTTTTGTCCTTGCTCTCTTATTACAACACTACTGGTAAATCAACGCCAGTTAGACCGGGCAACACCGGGAACTCTGCTAATATAATTATAAAATATCTCTCTTTTTTTAAACAATATATTCGAAGCAGAGCGAAAAATGATACAATCTTCTTTCTATCGATCAGCGCCAAGTAGAGCGCAAGATGTGTCCGTGTTGGGTGGTACTGTCTGAGAGAAGAAGCCAATAAGGAAACGGCTGAATGCGGTAGTGCTCGGAATAATCAGCGCACACCGCTGTTCAAATAAAAGCTAACTGGATTTTTCTGGAGCTTCGGTAATAACCGCTATGAACTTTAATGGTCTCCAACGAGAAGGTGCTAAAGCAGAAAAGCACTGGGGAAATCATTGACACAGACGTGAAATTTTATTCCTTTCTGTTCTTAAGACATTGTTATTACACCTCAGCGCTCGCTCGGTGAAGGCACACATTACACTACGGAAATGAGCTGCTACCGAAGCAGTTTTCTCTTCGTGACTGGATAGTTTTTTTGAATACTGGGCCACTTTATTAAAACCACTGCGCAATTATGAGTCAGCAATTACTCAATCAAAAGCTTTAACACAATTTAATAGCCCTCAAATCTCAATTAAATGTAATTGTGTTTTATAAAGTATTTGTATTAAGCTGGAGTTTGGTTGAATATGATCTGGTAGGTTTGTTTTGCAATTTCCTGTAAATTAATGTGTATAGACTTTGTTTTATGAAAATAAATTATTTAAAGGCCATTTAAGAACAAAATTGTGGAAGAGAATTGCTTAAATGTTCGTAATTCCAAGGATTAAGGCAAGTTACGATGTCTAAAGGACAATTTACTACAGCTTAAAATGATTTATGTGAATAATTTTGTGTTTAAGTATCTTTAATTTCCATTTCTGACAATTTTGTATTGATTTTAAATGATTTGGTACTAATTCTGATTGTTTTTAACATGTTTCAATTGTTTAACTATTGTTAATGTTCGAGAAATATCTGGCGGAAACTTTTGAAGTGTTCTAGAAATTTCGATAGAGTTTATATAAAGCGGTCATCCAAGATAGAGTGGTAGTTTTTCACCAACTCTGTTTGCGACGGCTGGGAACTGTATTGTCTGTGGAAGAAGTGTTGCATGCTATCTCTGGATTGTATGAATGCATGTAACCAGTATCTTTGACGATGTGTTAAAGAAAATAAACAAGTTTAAATTGAAACGTATCGTGGACTACTTAATTATCGTATAAATTAAACTACGAAGAATCTATCAACAAGTTTAAGAAGTAAAAAGGAAATAAAATTTTCATGCTACGAAAAAGATGTTAAGGCGGGACCACATGCTTGATAAACCTCGTCAAGCTTTACAAATTGAAACCTGGGGATGGGACGTTTGGCTTGGCTTCTATAGGCTTGCTAACACTTGCGGCTGATCAGATCGAGTGTCGGTTTTTTGGTACAAATCAAATAAAGTTTGCGGCAAGCGCTTGCGAAGCGTCTTTAAGTTTGTGCACTGGCGATGGACAGTCGTGCATTTCTGTTTGTTGTGATCGAAAGTGCTGCAGAAAAAATGAATAACTCATGGAACAAGGATATTTTACAATTCCCTAATTGTTAGTATTCAAAATCAGCATAGCGCATGTGGCAGAAGTTATAAAACTGTCCATATGACTCATAAAGAAGCTCATTAAATTTTATTCCACAAACTCACTGCAATGAGAAAGTAATTGATGTAGACATTATAATACCGTTAAAACAATAATCATTATTGAACTTTAATTATAAACAATAATTTCATATTCTTACATTAAACGAAATTCATACATCAAACTATATAGTAATCATAGTTACATGAATGAAATTATAACATAAAAATTACCTGGTACGTTTTTTTTGGATTTTTAACATACACCATCTTCTTAGCCATCTTTACCGTTTTTTTTTTTTTTTGTTTTAAATTTTTATGATAAAAATAGGTTGTGCCAAAAGTTATGGGTGACACAACGTCGACTTCGGTCTTGCTTGCTTCTCGAAAACATACAACCCACTCGCAAGCGTGTGGCTGTCGATGGTTGACTCCCCAAAATTAAGCAAGCATTTGTGGAGGCTTGGAATATGCGGCAAGTGCCAAGCGTGTGGACCCGGGGTTACAGAATGCTTAACTGATATATTTTGATTAACGAAAAATATTTGGGAAAAGCACCAAGGAATTAACGATGGGACTTAGTTGACATCAGAACGAACCAAACAGTGAAATGATTGTCAGGTCTCACCGACTTTGTTTGCATAGTTCAGTTTAATTGTATGCGTTTTACAGCAAATATTTTAATAGCAACAAATTGCAGGTTATCTTTGGAAATGGTAGCACAGATAGGTGATCAGATTTTTTTTGCTGTTGGAGCACCAATGATGACTGCAGTATATAGTATCAGCACCGATCAAAGGAGAATTTTGTAGATCTAAAATTCTTAACGTTTTTGGAATGCAATTGCTAAGGTCGGATTACTCTTGGAAAGTCACAGGTATTAATAGGTTCTTATTCTTTTGGTCCCTATCGGTTACGGATGTCAGCACCGAGGGTGATGGTGTAACGGTTAGCGTTCTCACCTCGCATTCGGGAAGACGCCGGTTCGAATCCCAGTCCCGGCATCCAGATTTGGGTTTTCCATGGTTTCCCAAATCACTCCAGGCAAATGCCGGGATGCTTCCTTCATAAGGCCATAGCCGAACTCCTTCCCATTCCTTGCCTCCCATCCGTTCCCGTCTCTAAAGACCTCGCTGTTAAGAGACGTTAAGCAGTTAAAAAAAAAAAAAAAAAAAAACGGATTTCGGCAACCATTTTGGCTGTTTTATCTCCACTGGTTGGCGCTCGGATTAACTCCGTAGTTGTCTTGGAGGTCCATATTAATAGGTACCTTCGACATATATATATATATATATTATAATGAAGATCACGTGTTCTTTATTTCTTTATTGCTGCATTTCTAATTAAACCATGTAATACGTTTTTGTTTGAATTGATACTTCTGTCTTTGAATAATCTCCCGGTAATTTTAATGAAAGTAAGTATTTTTTCCCCAGCCAAAATATTAATATTACTCTCACTTATTTTTTTTAAAAAAGTCTTGAGCTTACTTTCAACAAAATATATTCTGTTTCGTGACAGAGTGGTAGTTTATGAAATTTGAATTCCTGCTGCTATTCGCAACACATGCTGTGAATCTTCATCGTTCAAGAACGGGTCTCGAAGTGTAGCATGACTTGTGTCATCCAGTAAACTCGTTTAATGATCCTAACTTCTCAGTAAAGTTCCAAAAAATTTGTCAATGTATGTTTCTCATATACATTAATGATTTTTGCGACATAATAAGGGGAATGAAAAGATTATTTGCGGATGATGCTATTATTTATCGTGAAATCACAACCCAGGACGACTGCGCTTTGTTACAAGACGATATTATGAAAATAATTGCGTGGTGTAAAGATTGGCATTTGGAGTTAAACGCTAAAAAGTGCCAAGTCATGCGTGTAAGTAAAAAAGTGACACCAGTTAGCTTTGAATATACAATTAATGGTACTGTCCTTAGAACGGTAAATTCCGCTAAATACCTAGGGGTAACAATTCGTAATAATTTGTCGCGGAATGAGCATATCGAGAATGTAATTGGGAAAGCAAATTGTATGCTTCGATTTCTATGTCGTAATTTAAAACAATGCACTCCGGAAGTTAAATCGATTGCGTACAAGTCACTAGTGAGGCCTCACTTGGAATATTAATGGAGGCATTAGAGATGGTCCAGAGAAGAGCCGCCCGATTCGTGACAAGTATATATAGTTGGAGGGAAAGCGTAAGTGCCATGTTGAAGGAGTTAGGTTGGAAGACCTGGAGCACCGAAGGCGTTGCTCTCGACGGAAGCAAATTGAAAAATTCTCGACTGACGTATTTCGGAATGACAGCAAACAAATATTGCTACCAGCAACATTCATATCTCGGAATGACCGCGAAAATAAGATAAGAGAAATCAGTGCCAGAACCGATTCATTTCTCTACTCATTTTTTCCACGAGCGATTAGGGAATGGAATAGAATGGATTTACCGGGCGAGTAAACACAAAATCGGACAAGAGTAGCTTCCGATAAAGCACTCCGGCCATCCTGATCTGGGTGTTCCATGGTTTCCCTAGATCGCTGCAGGCGAATGCTGGGATGGTTCCTCACAATAGCCCATGGGCGCCTCCTGCCATATCCCGTATATCCCTTCCAAACCATTACCCTTCCTGATAGGTGCAATGCACCCTCCGCCAAACACTTTTAGTGAATCGCGGAGTAATTGTAATAGTAATAGTTAGTATACTGACAAAAAATTAAGACTTACGTGTGATAAGTTATTCAGTGTTTAATGTAAGTGAAATTTTTATATTTGAAGTTATTTATGGTAAATTTGCCATCCTTCCGTAGTTGCTTGTTACACAATTGTAAATGAAAACACCGTCTATTAGCAACTGGTTTTATTCATATATACTCGAACGCGTTTCGCCCTTGTGGAGTGGGGCATCGTCAGTGACTGTGAATCTACAAAAACATTAGGTTGGCATCACTGTAAACGGATGTAAATAAGAAAGTTCTTGCTGTTCGTCAAACACAAAGTGTAAATTTCAATAGATTTTGAAACAGTGGTATAGTTACCTACAAAAAAAGGGGTAACAATAGCTGCTCTTACAGTTATGTCGAACCACAACTACAGTCCTGGTCACAAAAAAGTGAAAATGGAGGTATTCCTGACCACCATGTAACTGTTTCAACCATAAGTCGTAAGTAGAATGTTTTCTATTATTAGGTAGTTATGTATATTAATAATATAATCTTGATAACACAAACATGTATGTTCACAATTGACAATAAATTTGGCCACCGCTGAAAAATTCTATCACTCTTATTTTGTAAAATCTGACATCAATGTCATCCCAGGAAACAATAATGTAATACTGGCAAGCCAGTATTAGTTACTGTTTCTTAGGATGACATTGATGTCAGATTGTGCAAAATAAGAGTGAAAGAATTTTGCAGCGGCGGCCAAATTTATTGTCAAAGTGTGTACATTCACAGTCACTGATGATGTCCCATTCCACTAGGGCGAAACGCATCTGAGCATATACGAATAAAACCAGTTGCTAATAGATGGTGTTTTCATTTACAATTGAAGTTATTTCTTTCGGTATATGTCCTATAATTAACGACGTTGTCAGCATAAGTGAAAATTTGAAAGAATAGTATATAACGTTTTCAATGCTTTTGTGTACTCTGCATTTGACATTCATGTAAACTAATTAAACTTTCATTGTAACAATACCTTCATTATTTTAGGTTAGTTAAAGTTGTAGTTTTCAATGTAATAACAATTTTTTTAAATGGATTTTTCAACTTCGTACGAAGCGGCTTTCCCGATAATCATAAGTCAATACAAATTATACTTATATATCAATGTGTTTTCTTAATTCTTTGATGTGATAGCATATCTTGATTTCATAGTTATACTAACCAAAGTAGAAAGTTTGCTGGGTTAGTGAAACGAGTCCCCTAAAGATACTTGTCGAGGTTTGTAGCTCCGAAGAAAAGTATTCGGCAGAAACACTCAAACTAACA
Organism: Vandiemenella viatica; assembly: GCA_031002005.1. Lineage (NCBI taxonomy): Eukaryota > Metazoa > Arthropoda > Insecta > Orthoptera > Morabidae > Vandiemenella > Vandiemenella viatica. The sequence continues at coordinate 34,960,839 of JARYHS010008074.1, read as the reverse complement.
AGATATGGTGGTCCTGAAAAACTGGAAAAAGTAGAAAGAAGAATCTTGAAAAAAAAAATACCTGGACTTAAACATAACAGTAATTGCTGTATTCAAATTTAGATCAAACAGAGAACGATATTTAAAAATAGAAAAATTAACAGTTATAATGAGGAAAAGAAGAGTGCAATTTTAAGGGCACATATACAGAATGGACAAAACTAACGAAACAGTCTACATCTACATCTACATATATACTCTGCAATTCACAAAATTGTGGGTGGCAGAGGGTGCTCAGCACCTAACCTAATCTCTTTGCTGTGCATTCCAATCCCTAATGGTACGAGGGAAAAAAGAATTCATATAAGAATCAGTCCGGCACCTTATTTCTCTAATTTTATCTTTCCTGTCCTTCCGACTCAAATAGGTTGGTGGAAGAAGTATTTCACTACACTCAAGAGTGAAAGTGGGAGTACGCTTGTTTACCAATAAGTTTAAACGAAACGTGTGTCGTCTATCTACCAGAGACTCCCAACCTAGTCTACTAATCAGTTCTGTGACGCTTTCATAATGACTGTAGCAAGCGGTCACGAATCGAGCGGCTCTTCTCTGTACTTTCTCTATACTTTCGATCAATCCCTTACGAAACGGGTCCCAAATGGCACAACAATAATCCAAATGTGGACGCACAAGAGATTTGTACGCTATCTCCTTTGTTTGTTCATTACAATTTTTCAAGATTCGACCTATGAATCGCAGCCTAGAATTTGCTCTACCTACTAACGAATTAATGTGTATGTCCCATTTCATGTCTTAGTAAACAGATACACATTCAAACCCACATGGTTCACTGAAACTGAAAAGGACATGAAAAACGCTGGATTGAAAACAGATAAAATAGACAACAGAACACTCCTTAGAGAAGTAATTCAACAGTCAGGTTTTCAGGAAAGACAGAAATACATATAGGAAAGAAAATAGATCCAGAAAGAATTTTTTTTTTTTGTAACTGCTTTACGTCTCTTTTTAACATCGAGGTCTTTAGAGACGGGAAAGGATGGGGGGCAAGGATGGGGGCAAGGAATGGGAAGGAATTTGGCCATGGCCTTTTGAAGGAAGCATCCCGGCATTTGCCTGGAGTGATTTGGGGAAACCATGGAAAACCCAAATCTGGATGCCCGGACGGGGATTCGAACCGCCGTCCTCCCGAATGCGAGGCGAGAACGCTAACCGTTACACCGCCCCGCTCGGTGATCCAGAAAGAAAACAGAACAACACTCTCAAAGAATGAAGGAAGTTTGGAGCAAAGATAATTAAAATAAAAAAAAACCATAGCCAAAGTTGATTTATTGTACCCTTTAAATGGGTTATTCGAAAGAAGAAGAAGAGATATTGTTGCAGCTGTTTCGCTGTATCGTCCGGTGGCGTTGTCGCCTCCGATGTGCAATCTGAGGGGGTGTCTCCCCGTGACCTCCGGCCGGGGTTTGTCCTAATTAGTCGGGGGCGCGCTCGACGGTGCTCGTGGCGTCCTCGACGTCGCGACGCCCGCGGCCGACGCCGTGTCCACTCTGCTGCTGTCGAGGCTAGACTGGTATGATCAACACTCAGCTGAAGAACGGACCGTCAGTATTAAGCGAGCCACAGCTGGTTTTTGCGTTATAGAGATTTCTCCGTCTACAGCACTCCGCAACGAAAGGAGATATAATCATTTTAATCTGTGCATTATTTTTATTTCTTTTTCACTACACTCTTTCAATACTTAGACATCGCTATTGATTTGACTTTTACTAATTGTCGTATGTAACATGAACATTGTCATGTTTCTGCTGTTTTGTGTGTTCACTTTGCTGTGTATTTAACTTCAAGTGTCTAACAAAATATTGAATCACTTGGTTTTGAAGACTTGGGGGAAAGATCAGGATGTGAATGCTTCGAATGGGTTTAAAGATTGATGTTCATAAACCAAAACACTACCGCTATGCACATCATTTCCTTACGGTTCCGTCTTTTTCTGTCCTTCTGCCATTCCCGTCATCTTCCTCCAGACCTCTTATTACAAGATCTATTAATTTCTTTACAAGGTATACTGAGTCCTCCATTTTTGCTTCTTTCCTTTACAGAACTGTCAAACTTCTTTTCGGCCACTGTTCTTTACTCACCCTCATTATGTGTTGGCAACATTCGTAAGGTATACAGTATTTTTTTTGTAAATTAAATATGTTAACAGTTTGGTATCGTTCACCATTTAATATAATCGAAAAATTCCCGGTTTTTAAAAGATATATGTGATTGACAAAGAGATTACATGCTTGCAGTTACGAGAAACTATTGTTACAACATTTTATTCTTGGTTGTCGTGGCCACAAGAGAAAACTCGTTAGCGCTCGCAAGCAGTACCGATACTGTGTACGTTCACTTTTAACTTAATAAGATATTGTAATACAAGGTACTGCAATCTTGTTTTTAGTTTTGAACGGAGTTTCGCCGTTAATTTTGAAATAGAATACACTTGTATGTTTTCAATTTTTGATTATTGTTGAATTTTCCCCATAGACTATGGAGTATGTAAAAAAATTCATCCCCTACTACGTGTACAAATACATTAAATAAAATCGTTTTCTCATCTTCTAGGAATCTATTTTACCGCCAGTAAAAAGATCATCCGGAGAAATTTTATCACAAATGATGCAGTGATGGATAAACTACGAGAATATCATATGCAGATTAAGGGAGCAATAGGACGAAATTATAAGAGTACAGTTTTTGTAATTCTGGATACGAAACATGAGCTCTCCCCCAACGCAAAAAATTTACGAATTTTTTAGGTTACCCCAGAATCTATACTAGATCTGTACTAGGTGAATGAATTAAAATTATTATATTTAAATCTTATATCTTTAAACGAGCAATTCTTGTATATATATATATATTTCGGATTTCTGAAACGGCTGTGACGATTTGGATGAAATTTGGTATTTAGATAATGTTTTGACTTTTAAGATTACCTGAATAGTTTTCTTCCCTACTAAAAAGCGAGTTTACAAAATATGAACAATTTTGTCACTCCGTATATCGAAAACGGCACTAGCGCCATCTCGTAGACAATTCAGGTACCAGAAAGCCTACAAATAGAGTTTCTTTGATTCCAAAGAATAAGTAAACGAACAGTTCTTGTATACTGGCTGACCCGTGGAAATATTAGCACTGCAAGTTCAATTGTAAAACATTTAAAAAGAAAGATAATTAAAAATTTATCAATGGTTTTATCAGAGGTGATAACTTTACAGAAACTTCTTTGAAATTAATATTACCGGTACCAGTTATAAAGTAATCATCGTTTACTTTTTGACTATAAATAGTGGTTGTTAGTTAGCCATTAAATACTACCACCCAACATCTTTCGATTTCTGTTCAATATACAAGATTTCGGGTAGAGTTTGATAATAAAGTGCATAATTAAATATTAATACATCTACAAATTCCTGAAAAGCCGCGTGCGAGTGCTTTATTGTTTATAACGAAGGTTACTTCTTATGGGAATTGTTTTATTATCATTTTGAAATGCTGATCAGAAGATGTGAGATTACTGCGATGTATGAGCATAGTTTTATCGGAGTGAATAAATATAGCACAGATGATGTTCTATTGACGTCACAACCTGATGATGAATTCTCATAGTACTCGATGAAAATAAATAATAAATTTTCTTGGTTTTCGAGACATAGCATGTCCAGGCCGTATTTCAACCTAACAAAAACCACTAGGTACAAAATAAAACATTGAAAGTACATTTCCACCATATAGACATAGTGCTTTTGGTGGATTTTTTTCTGGTCCAGGACGGATCTAATCCTAACCTCTTCACTTTTGAGATATAATATCCCCAGAACTAAGTGAGATATCAGAAAAATAAATTCCTTATTTTCGATTTGTCTCGATGAGTTTCATACGAATTCATCAAACTTGGCTATGGCGAAATTTGTCTTCTGGTTCAGGTCGCATTTCAACCAACCACGTCAATTTTGAGATACGATATCTCGAGAACTAAGCGAAATATTTAAAAAAATATATATTTTTTACCTTCAATTTTTCTCGTCGAGTTACATAAGAACCCATCATCAAGGGTTATCGTAGAATCCTTTGAATTACCACAAATCTCGCACCATTAATTAATACCAAACTGGCATTAAAATTTCTGTTTAACATATTAATAGAATTTTTTTTAAGCTATTTGTGAGGCCGTCTAGCAAATGGGTCTAGCGATTTGGATGAAATTTCAGATGTAGATAACGTTTTGATTTTCAAGTTTTTAACACGATTTTTTTTTTTTTAAAAAAAAAAAAAAAAAAAATAGGAGCAACTTTTGTATTTGGTTTCTCGAAAACGGCTCTAACCTCATTACGTAGAAGGTTCAGGTACCAGTAAGCCTACTGATGTTAGTTAAACTTCTCTTTGGTTAACTGTGCACCTCAAAACGCCTAGGAAGCCTTCAAGCCTTATACTTTAATCAAACTTTACTCGAAATCTTGGATACTGAACAGAAATCGAAAGATACCGAGCGAAGATCGGTCACCCAGGTACTATTTATAAGACAGAGACTCTGATTCCAATTATGTTGATGCGGTGGTGTATGGTATACAGGAAGTTGTTTTTTTTTTTTTCTTTTTTTTTTTTTACGTTTCTCAACAGCGAGGTCTTTAGAGACGGGAAAGGATGGGGGCAAGGAATTGGAAGGAATTCGGCCGTGACCTTTTGTAGGAAGCATCCCGGCATTTGCCTGGAGTGATTTGGGAAACCATGGAAATCCCAAATCTGGATACCCGGACGGGGATTCGAACCGCCGTCCTCCCGAATGCGAGGCCAGAACGCTATCCGTTACACCACCACGCTCGGTTATACAGGAAGAGAAAGGAAGGAGGAAGTTGGTTGAGTACCCCTCATTCCGACCACTTCGTCCAGTCGAGATCCTGTCCCCCCTTTTTTTGTTTTACTTATGGCTTTACTCGTCGTCGATGTCGAGATCATTAGAAGCAGAATAAGACTGGGGATAAGGAACGGGAAGAAATTCGATGAAACACTATTGAGGGAATCGTCCCGGCATTCACCTGAAATGGTTTGGGGAACCCATGGAAATTCCAAATCTGGATGTCCTGGCGGGTATTCGAACCCACTTCCTCCAGAATACGAGGCCGTAGCTTACCGATCACCCACTACGTTCGGTCCCTTTACCTCCAATGGACTTTTTCGCTCTCCTATCTATTTCAATCGGTACAGACGACCTCTTTGCATTTACTACAAGGTTTACTTCAATTCTACCTGCGTTCCGCAGGTTTTCTTACCACTTTATTATGTTTAACTTTAATGTTTTCACTTTGAATGCAGTATAATATTTTCAAAACTTACTTCTATCGTTCTTTAAATAGGCTAAAAATGTTGGCCCCAGTGGATTTCATACAAAATGATATTATTTTGTTTCACTCCACAAGACAAAAGAACGGAAGTGGTGTCTAAGGACAATCGACATTCACTGAATCGTCCTTTAGTCGTTCGACCAATCGCGTCCCTTCCCCACGCCGTGAGGGTAATGTATTTTACCGCTTCAACTTCTCTGTGTTGATCGTTTTGCACCCCGCTGTCCTCCATTTTGTAGCGTTTGAAAACAGCCGTTTAAAAGTGGACAATTTTCATCACCGTTATCATCATCATCACTTTCCTGCTCCAGTCTCCTGTGTGTTTGTCACAACCAATCTTTACATCTTCCTATCCATGAATAGCTGATGTTCATGAATAGTACTCCAATCATGTTTTCCAGATCCTTCTTGATTTGGTCTATCCATTTCTTTTTCGACTTTCCAACGCGTCTTTTTTTAAAATTGATGTTCATATTAAACCAGGGGTTTCCTTTCTTCTTCCATCCTTTGAACATATCCATACCACCTCTGGCGAGACCGCTGTAAGGGTTTTGCTTGAGTGATTTCATTCTTTACTTTGTCCTTTCGTGTGATCTAAAGCATAGTACAACACAGACTTCGTTTCAGAGGCTTGAAGTCTACTATTTTCTGTTCTGGGTGGGGTACACATGTCTAGTGCGTAAGTCAGTATGGGGATACCTTCCCCAAGTATTTGGGAGTCGTAATAGATCACACCTTGTAGTACAATAAACATCTAAACAATCTTGCAACAAAACTAAGAACCAGAACTAATATTCTGCAGAAATTAACTGGCACCTCATGGGGAGAATCCGCCTCCATACTTCGCACATTAGCACTTACGCTTGTGTATTCTGCAGCTGAGTACTGCTCATAGTACTTAGTTTTCATAGCACAGAAAAGAGCTATTAGGTTTCTGTGTAGGGTAAAACCAAGAACTTCTTGCAGACAACTCTTTCAAAAACTCAATATTCTTACAATGTATTCTCAGTATATATATTCTCTCATGAGCTTTGCCATAGAAAATTTTAACCTGTTTACACCTAATTCACAGGTACACAGTTTCAATACAAGAAACAGAAATAACTTGCATAAAACACAAACATCTCTGTCATTAGTACAAAGAGGAGTTAATTATTCTGGGATACATCTGTTTAATAAACTACCTAATCGTATAAAACAGCTTTCAGATAATAAAGATGTATTCAAACAAAAACTTAGAGATTATCTAATTGGCAACTCCTTCTACTCCATTCAAGAATTTGAAGAAAATAATTAATTGTACTCATTATGACGTTTGCAAAACTCAGTTGCAAAAATGTATGTTTATTATTATTTCTTGTATTTGTAAAGTATGTATATATATATATATATATTTACTATGATATGACTCATATTATGTGTATATGTATCAACAATGACATGTTTCACATCCCAGAGGTACTTCCTCAGGGATCCATGGAACAAGATTGATAAATAAATAAATAAATCTGTTGGATCAATAGCACCGACGTCAAAAATATCAACATAGTTTTGAACCAGACAATGCGGATAATTAGGTGACGTATCAAGACCACTCCACTGTACTGGCTGACCGTTTTGTGTAACATCGAACCGCCTACGATAAGACGACACAATCGCCTAATTGCTCAATATAATAAGATCTGTCATAACATGGATCTGCCCATCCACGATGACATGGAATATCAATTTCAGAGACTTAAATCAAGTAGTCCAAGCATATAAACTGCAAAACAGATTATATCTGATAATTTTAACGGGAGAGAAGCATGGAAATTGTAGTGGATAGCCTCAGCCCCACCAGAATGGCACTCCCTGTTTGACAGTCAACAGGCACTAAAGGGACTCGACCTTCCTCGCAACAGAATTAGGTCTGGTCATGGCAGATCTGTTTCGGCTCTGTACACATGGGGTATGAGAGATTCACCGAATTGCGAATGTGGTGACGAAAGGCAAACCATCCGTCACATGACATTTGACTGCCTACTTCGAGCCTTCAGGGGATCACCGATATACTTTATTAATATTTCAAATGAAGCTCTACAGTGGCTGCACCATGTTGATTTTGAATTTTAATTATAATTTAACGTTATTATTATTCTCGAATCATACACATCAGATACACAGTTAAATACATTGTACAAATTAACAGCTTTATACACATTTTGTCCAGTACTTCGCAACCTCAAGTGCAATTTAATGTTACATTGTATTATTGATTATGTGCCATGCCCATAAGATAAATAAATAAGTATGTTGATACAGCAGGTTTTGAATAGCGTATGTTTGGATATAAAATACTACTGGATTGTTGTTTATGTTTGTAAACTCATATTTACTTGTGTCGTCTTT
>JARYHS010008074.1:34925058-34952058 GCA_031002005.1 Vandiemenella viatica | reverse complement strand
TGAATATAATACAAGCTACTTCTCACTAAGACGAGTGTCACCTATACGATATGGCCAAATCGAGTCAACGGCAGCACTGCCTACCTTCTCGAAGCAATACGGATTTTTTTTTTTTTTTTTTTTTTTATACCTCAATTTCTTCCATAATATTGAAGTTACAGTCTATCATACATTAATATCAGCAATGTTGGCAAACATTCTAAATTCTTTTCGTTACTGTTATTAGTTTGAATCTTATTAATGGACAAATTTCACCGATTTTGTCACTCATTCACGCACTGATGATTGTCAATTCTCTAAAGTACAACCCCTTGTCGTAGAAAGCTGCAAATATGGTACACAGATAAGAGTTTACCTCCATATTTTAAGAAAAGTCTGAAATTCGTAAATTTCCATATATATATATATATATATATCCCTTATTTACGACTAACATGAAATCGCTTTCTATCCCAATAATTTTATAGACCTCAGATTTTCAATATAGACGGTGTTTACTAAGTTTAACTTAGGTGTTAAATTTTACTTCCTTCCTCTTCTTACTTTGAAAGCTGGGGAAATTCAAAATTTTATTTCGACCATGACACTCAGACATCCAAATTCCACTGTACTTCCAGTAGTCATACAAACAAGTAATTTGGTACACATATATGGTTTCACCCTTAAATCATAAGAAAATTCGAATATTGGTATTTTCCCCTATTTATTTAATTACAATCCCAAACATGAAAAATACTGCCACATTTTTGCAGGTTAATTGCTTTGCTCTGAATGAAGCTATACGCCTGAGATTTATTTAGTACATAGAGATCTGCAAGTTTAACTTAGTTCTTAATTTTTTACTTTCTTCCTACGTCTAGTTTGGAAGTTACTCGTTATTTTCTTATGGTGGTAGCTAAACCAACTGGAATCTGAATTGCTCAGCTACATGACACAATCATTGTTACAGAGAGTGGGGCATTGTTGCTAAGGTATATTGATTCTTCAATTATGATTCAATAATTTTCAAATGGGATCATTACATTTGAGCGACGATTCAGAATAAACAATTAACATACACAAAGAAATGAGATCCCACAAAAACAATTTTTGTAAAAATAGGACAAGTCTCCCGCTTGTGCAGTAACAACAAGATATGAGATCTTATTCTGAGTCAAGTCTATACTTTGCAATGTTTATTCACTTCACTTTCTGAAAAATAATGGTTTTCTGGGTATTATATATCGTTTATTTAAAACAAATAAAAAAAAATAATAAATAAAAAAAAGAATCTGGTGATTTGGCCATTATGCATACAGTGTTTTAGAAAACCTAAATAAATACATTAAATGTGTTGCTTTATCAAAGTTACTAATACATAAAATCCAAGACTTCCCTCACAAATCTTCCGGGTTTGACAAGTCTTAGGATAAATCATAGGTGTCAAACTCAATTTTGCAATGGGCCGTATATTAAATTTAGAATGTGCAGGCGGGCCAGATTCAAATAAAAAATATGTACTCCCGTAGATCGTAGAGAAATCGAGAGAAGCCTAAAAGGTCTAAAAAACATGATTCTTCTTTCTCTGTCACATTGCGATCGCGGGCCGTATTGATAGGGCCCGGGGGCCGGATGCGGCGCGTGGGCCGTATGTTTGACATCACTGCGATAAATCATATATATTATGCCATTTCAGTAAAAATTATGACGTGCAACATGGCCAAGTCACCAGATTTTTTATTTAATTTAATTTAATTTTGGTGGAGGGCATGCTTCGGTGGCAATTTCTCTACAAACCCATTTTCCCCCCTTTCTTGTACCCACCTACTTTTGCCCTCTACAAATTTAAACTTTAAACTGTTTCAAGATTTTTGGTAAATTATTCATCAATTCCCTTGGCAACTCATTTCGATCCCTAACCCCCTTACCTACGAAAGAAAATCTTCCCACACCCTTGTGCCTGAAATCGAGAAATTCTAAATAAACGATCTATAACATAGAGAGAAACCGCTTTCAGAAAGTGAAGTGAATGTAAACTGCAAAGTATTTTCTTTTCTCAGAACAAGTCTTGTATCTACACGAGCTCGAGGCTGATGAGATGTCACATGCGCTAGAGCCCGTAATCAAGAATAGCACACGCATATGTATGAGAAAGTGTAGTAATAAATGGGGACGAGAAATACTAAGATGTTAAACAAGCCGTTGACATCGTCTGTTTGTATGCTACATGGCGTGAATTTGTGCACATACTACGAGTAGTCTTCTGTTATAACGTAAGCGCAGGAATTTACTACCTGGACGTCATAAATGGCGTTGTGCTATGTTTTCTCCTACAAGTTTTTACTCAATGAACCCCAAATAAGAAACGAAAATTAGATGCTTTAGGCTGTTAGTAAATCCAGTACTTAAAATTAATTCTTGTAGAGCATATAAAAATGTATTTTATTTCATCATGTTCATTTATTCGACGTTGGGAACCATTACTGCTAGTCGGAACAGATCTCCCGTACCAAGAATGCCATTCACGTCAGAGAATTGAGATTCAGACTTTCTCCAACTAACACCAGGCAGACCTTTGATATTTCCATCCTTTGTGTCTTTTTCTCTTCTCAAAACGTGATACAGACATGCTACCTTTCAACGTTTTATCTTGGTTAGTATTCTTCCTCTGCTCATTGGAGTACATCTTCCATAGTAATTATAGAAGAAAGCTTAACCCACTTTTAAAAGGACTTTCCTAATGACTACATATTTTTATTATTCTTAAAAAAATAATTTCTACAATCAGAGGTCAAATCTTTATACAAGGATATATATAACATTTTATGAATCTTTGTCGCAAAATTAAAGCTATTGTCCTGAAACAAGGAATTTGTCGAATAATAGAATGTGCGGTTTCTGTGCGATATCAGATTTCTTCGTTGAATCAAAATCATCAGCTATGAAAGAAGCAAAGTATTTAAAGATTGTACCCCTGTGAGATTTTCTTAAACCAATTACAGGTTTACTTATCAAACAGTGCGCAGCTAAACACCATAAAGTTTGTCATAGTTTCATTGAATTACCGAACAACGAAAATATTAGTCGCATAATGTCAATGAAATACATATAGTTTTTGTCTTTTTTACGCTTTGAGGCATTTAAAAGTAAATACAGCATATCTTACAACAAAATAAGAACGTCACAGTTTTCAAAGAAATGAAACATTAAATAATGCGGAAGAGTAACTCATTTTCAGAAAAATGAAACAGCAAAAAATTGAGATGACTTTCATTGCATTGTATCAAAACTGGAGAAAATGCTTCAAACTGCTCAAACGAAACTGTCAAATACATTTCTGTAGTTGCAATCCATAGTGAGTTACTTTTCGAAGCAGAGTAAAAGGGCAAGGTGAGTTTCGTTCGTTCCTTTCTTATGGTTCTGCCTCTTAAACAATGAGGTTATCTATAAAAACACGGTCTTAATTGCAAACGAACAACCATCATTTTACGTTTGCGTGTGTCATTCCATTGCCTACACGCAGTTTGTTTTAACATAAACTTAGAAAACTTTTAGTGGGACGTCTTTTGATAGCAAAAACTCTAGTTAAAAACGTGTTTAACTTATTTTTCTGTAATGAAAAATTTAGTAAAACCTTGTTAAGTCAACTCTCTGCTTTGCTAATGTTTGTTTTGCATATATACTTTTTGATTGATTATTTCACATTGCGCCTTTGCGAAACATCATATCCAAATACTCTTAGAAGTAAAGCGATTTGCAACTACATTTGTACTGCATTGATCTTGCTACTTTTCAATGGGAGTTGTATTATAATTGAATTGTGTTGATCTTGCTCTATTATAAAGCTACTCAGCGTAATTATTAGAGGCATTAAAATAGAAGGAAATGTTAGAATTAAGTCTTTGATTTCGAGTTGGAGGTTATGAAGTTGACAATCATAGACTTAAAAGCTGGACTGTTGTCACACACATAGCCGTTGATGTTTAAACTTTTTTAATCCACTCTGATACTACACTAAAAATGGCGGAAATGATGACTGAAGGTTCATATAAAGAAGACAATTAAATGCAATGAACATGTACGCAACTATCGAACGGCAGGGGCAATGCATGATTATTTTTAAATGTGGTACACTTATTTGTGGAATTCGACATTATGAAATTTGCACGATTAGAAATATTTCTTAATAGTTTGCTGTTAGTAGTTCAAAATTTATTGTAATCCAGGAATCATTTGAAATGTATGAATTTTTAACTTTGTAACTAATTTCTTTTCTGAGACGTAATATTTGAATAAAAAGGAAATGTAAGTACCGGAGAAGAAGCTGGAAGGCTGCCCTGCCAGCATATTCCTATATGTCACTGTCTCCTTGTCACCTGAGCAGCGACGTTTGTTAACACTAACAAGCCACATCTGTAAGCCTTTCAGGTTCCAGATTTTTGAGACAGCCTATTTGATGGAAGAATCGGGAAACATACCAGAAGTGGGACAAAATTTCTTAAAGTTAAACACTATACACTTATTTATAACTAGCATTTGCTTGCAGATGTGACTACTAGTCCAGTCATTTAAGCTTAAATTAGGTAAGAATCTCGGAATTCGAGATACCCAGCTGTAAGTCTGTAAATACTTGTATACTGACACCCTAAAAGTTGTCTCAAAATCTACATATGTTAGGGTGTACGCAACTATTAAATTTCAAGGTCAAAGGTCACAAAAATCTGTTTTTTGCGCTTTTTTTTGTAAATATCTCATTTCCTATGGGTTTTTTGCTATTTGTATTTATTATCAATATTGTAGAATACAAAATTCTCTACAAATTTTGTCTAAAAAAATTTTTTATACGGTGAACCGTTTTCGAGATAGAGGGCGGAGAGCGCGCGGTCACAGCATCACTTCAGGTCAACCGCTGCCTCCGGTCGAAAACGCGCCATATATAGTTGATGAACTATCGATAAATCAATGATTATAAATACTTGTCAATTTTTATTCTCTATTATATTATATTTTATCATTTTCTTCATGCATAAAATCTATATCTATTCAATAATACTGATAACCGTTTCCTAAAATTAAAAAATAATTAAGGGAAAAACTTAAATCATAATATAATTATATTCCCATTTACACTAATGACATTTTAAATAGAAAATAATTAAGTGCATCTTCTTAAAAATCTGTAAATTTTAAAATCCTTCCACTACGTCAAAAATTATACCTGGGAATTATAAGGGCCTTTCTATTTATAGCCAGTAGGGACAGATGTTCAATTGTATTGTATAGTTACGACCGTCTTCTCTTTCTTTCAGTTTGAATCGTATCTTGGTAACTACGGACGTACAATTTCGATAGCTTCTGGAATTGTTGGAAATGAGCAAATTAACTGCCACAGAGCTTACGAAATTGGATTCGAGTCTATGAAGAAGATCACCGGCTTATCATTTAATGAAATAAAGTTGAAACGTTCCGAAAAAGTAATGCCGCTTTCCAGTGTTAACAAATCTGTAAAAATAAATGATTGTAAAGTTGCAGTGGATCCATTATTACTCTTCCAAAGAATTACTGTCAGCAAACAATTTGAAAGTAATCTTGAAGAATATCTTCAACATGAATTGAGTCCGTATCCAACAGCTCTATTTGATAATGATGGCATGAGAAAAACAACAAAATCGTCATTGTATGACAACATGAGCCCAATTGATTTTGTTCTCAATGAAAATAATGTGACGTTCATTATTGATGGCGGATTTCTTCTTCATCATGTTGTATGGAGCAGATAAGATACTTTTTCTATTATTTTTGATAAATACATGAATTATTTACAAAGGCATTACAGTTCCAAAATAATTGTTGTATTTGACGGAAATTCAGACTGTAGTAAGAACGTAAAAGCTATGGAGCAGCAGAGAAGAACTGCTGCACTTTCAAAAACGTATGAAGTCTGTTTCGATGAAACAATGGTTGTACCAGTTACTCAAGAAAAATTCTTATTAAATTGAAATAACAAAGATATGCTCATTAATATGTTAATTGAAAAATTACAAGCTGCAAAAATTACTACTAAACAAGCCAGAGATGATGCGGATGTTCTTATTGTTGAAACTGCAATTGAAGAATCAAAGTCTGAAAAACTACAGTTATAATAGGGCATTTTAATTGGGCGTACACTGTATTACGAACAAGAAATTTTCTTCAAAAAAGTTGGGAAAGGAAATGTAATAACGGAGATATACTCGACTAAAAGTTTTGATAATTATCCTCATTCCAAAACACATATTTTATTGCTGCACGCATTAAGTGGCTGTGACACAACTTCAGCGCTTTTTAAAAAGGGAAAAAAATCATTTTTAAAAGTTTTTGAGAAACTGACAAATTTGGATGAACTAGCTGCAGCATTTGAGGAAGAAAATTGTTCGGCCCAGAGATTATTAGAGAGTGGAACTCAAACCTTATTGGCAGTGTATTATAATGCTCAGAAATCTGTGAAAAGTCTCGATCATCTTCGTTATATGCATTACGTCAAGTCTACAAAACTTAATAAACCTGTGCAGCTTTCAAATATTCCACCAACAAGTGCAGCTGCTCATCAACATTTCAAACGTGTATATTATCAAGTTTAAACTTGGTTAGGGCATGATTTGGAACCCCAGGTATGGGGTTGGGCAATGCGAAACGATTTTCTGGAGCCTATCATGACAATTTTACCATCTGCTCCAGAAGATTTGCTAAATACAATTTTCTGCAACTGCAAGAGTGGTTGTGGTTCGCGATGCGGATGCAGGAAAGCGGGCTTGCAATGCTCTTTAGCTTGTGGCTAATGTAATGGGCAAGCTTGTCTCAATGCTCTACCATATCAGAGCGACATTAACGAAGATTGAACCTTTGACCCCGAAATCCTGGAAGAACTTGAGACAAATGTCGTTGAAGACGATAATGAATACCAGTTTGAAATTTACCAGCAGCCGGAAGACGACGAAGAAGAGGAAGAAGATGATTAAAATTATAAATTGTAGTTTTTGTACCCTTTATTCCATTTTTTTACTTTTAATAAAAGTAAATGTATTGAATGATATTTTTTAATAAAAAGATTAATTCATAATTTATTTGTTTTTTTTCTCATGTAAGAAGTTATTAATATTAATTAGGTTAAAATTCAAATATAATTCCTATATTTTCATTAACAATTCTGCAATTACATGGGCAGGTAAGTGTTGTTAAATAAATTAATACTGAATAAAAAGTGGATAGGTTAGGAAAAAATAATAAAAATTGACAAATATTTATAATCATTGATTTATCGATAGTTCATCAACTATATATGGCGCGTTTTCGACCGGAGGCACCGGTTGACCTGAAGTGATGCTGTGACCGCGCGCTCTCCGCCCTCTATCACGAAAACGGTTCACCGTATAAAAAATTTTTTAGACAAAATTTGTAGAGAATTTTGTATTCTACAATATTGATAATAAATACAAATAGCAAAAAACCCATAGGAAATGAGATATTTACAAAAAAAGCGCAAAAAACAGATTTTTGTGACCTTTGACCTTGAAATTTAATAGTTGCGTACACCCTACCATATGTAGGTTTTGAGACAACTTTTAGGGTATCAATATACAAGTATTTACAGACTTACAGCTGGGTATCTCGAATTCCGAGGTGAACTTACTATAATGACTGGACTATACATAAATTAAAGTATTTGAGGGGAAATTTTTAATATATTTAAGTCAAATTAAAAACTTTGAAATAGTGAAAATTGCCCCTAAATGCCGCAAACTATAAAAAGTAAATTGTCTCTCTCTCTCTCTATCTCTTAAAAAAAAAAAAAAAGAATTACCATTGTATATTCTTCAGTTTCCCAATTTTTATTTTGTAAAGGAGGACAGTTTCATTAAGTTGCAAACATTTTTAATTCCAAGCAAACGAATAGAGGCACAAAAAGTTATTTGCGTTATGTTGTGATGAATTTAGATTAGATTTCTTTTCCCGGATGGAATAGAAAGTTTTATTTCAAACAATTTGTCCATAATAAACTATCATTAATGTACGAAAGTCGCCAAGCAGATTTTAAGCCTAATGTTTGAAAACTGTTAAACAAATCTTAAGTCAAATATTATACTTTGTAGGCATATTGGGTCTGGCCGAGATGTATTAAGAATCTTTGGCGCAGGACTCTTCAGGTTGCAAACAGCTTATCATTTCCTGCTCTGTCCTTCCATCATTTACAGATATAAGATATAACACAGTTTTTCAGCTAGACCACTGTGAAAAAATTATCGTTATCGGTTCTGTATTTTTTGCGTAATGCCTGTTCAAAGAAACAGATCTGTATATGTAGAGAAGAAATGAAGTATAATATAGAAGGAATAAAGTGTAACAAAATGAGAAAATTGTTTTGTTTAAAAACTTGTTTCCTCCAATCCCAATATTATACGCACAATAATCATATCTGAGTCATTTTTCTGTCACAAATATAGCGTCGCGATTTCTATAGCTACTAATTATTGTACTGATGTAGTGAGTTTTCTTTGGTTCGTGTTCCTATCTGCTTGACGCGGTTGTCATAAAATTTGTGACTGATGTGTCCATGATGAGACAGATCTTGAATGAATCAGATCCATAAAAATTTAAAAGTCAGATGCGCCAAATTAATATTTTAGTTCACAAAGCTTGACTATCCGAAATTCCAGTTCTCATTTGTTAGTAAGACGTCAAATGCTTACGTAATTAAAAAACTCTTTAAAAAAGAAACATGCATCCAATCGTTCTTACAAAGCACGCTGAAACCAATATGCGATCATACAAATCGGTGAAAATAAATTTGTAGCTTCAGAGATTGAATGATCTATTTGCTAATCTTTTACATTAATTTAAAAAATTGCTTCTACAATTTCAATCAAATTCCATTCACTTTTCCTTATCTGAGCTAGGCATAAACAGATTAATTTGGTAGCCGAACAAAGAGTATACAAACTTTTTTTTTTTAATCGAATTATTCGGTTTTGTTATAATGTTTGTTAGTGAAACATTCAACACAGGAATACGAACCTTATCTATACTAATATTATAAATGCCAAAATAACTCTGTCTGTCTGTTTGTTACGATTACGGCTAATCCGATCGTGATGAAATTTGACAAGGAGATGCTATTTCGGATTAGGATGGACACAGAATACTTTTTTCTTTATAAATAATACACACTGTCATATGATTTTGAAAAATTACTGAATGGCGATAGACAGACGTATAGGATAAGTACGTCTTTGCAGTACCTGCCGGTATAGCGGCTTGGTAGCTCAGTGGTTAATGCGCTTGCCTACTGATGTTTGGAGCGTGGTCTCCGGTTTAATACACGGTGGAAGCCAAATTTTTAAACATTGTTTTTGATCGTATGCGCCACGCCTGGATGGTCAGTTGTAGGATTCCATGTTAAACTATAGATACCCCAAATTTATGAGTGCAATGCTTGACAAATCGTAGGGGTCTAACAATGCTGTATGTGTACACTTTTTTACGCTATATTGATCCCTCAGGCGTTGTTTCTCTCGCAGTGTGTGTTTGATCTGCACTAGTAATATTATAAATGCCGAACAAAGTCTCTGTCTTTTTGTTACGTTTTGACAACTAAATGGTTATACCGATACTGATGGAATTTGACTAGGAAATACTTTTCATCTGTAGGAAGGACACAGGACATTTTTATCGGTGAGAATAACAGCCTTAGTCACAAAATTTTGAGAACTTATCGAATAGTGACAGACAGATAGATGCGTGTGTTAGTCTGTAATGCTACGTGGGTTGCGCAAGCTGTGTTTCTCGCGCAGTCTTTTAATGTATGATTTGTTAGTAAAATTGGTTTGGAGACAAAACTTATTATTTAGTATAGATATCGATTTTCTCTGCATTGTACTAGTACTTTGTATCTGCCTAAAGTTTCTGGCACCATTTTATTTTGTCTTCTATTTTGACATGCCTTGCGGGTGTTAAGCTGGCCTAAGCACGAGCAGCTAAAGTTATTGGTACCCAAGAATCCGATGCTCATACTGAAGAAAGAAGGAAAGACCAAGCTGAAATAAAGCTGCCCTCAGTTAACACACACCCCCCTCCCCCAAATCCCCCGCACTATCGTTTGTTTTTCTGTTCTTAAATGTGATGAAAATAGATTCTCTTCAAGAGGCAGGTTCGACGGTAGAATGATATAGTGATGGTTTTCCTGTCATATTATGCCAACTCGGTGTTGTTTGGGACAAATCTTAATTTATTAACAGTTTTCTATATCCAATTCTGGCAATGAAATTCTAAGTCCACGCGTACGAAGTCGCGGGTAACAGCTTGCTATTCTATATTTATCTGACGCGACATTGGTCTCTGTGGGATCACGTACGTTCTACGGAGCTCCAACTAATTCCCACTAGGCATTTTGTATGCGTGACAAGATATTGAAGGATTTCGTTTTCAAAACTGCTTGGGAGATGTTGTTTGAAAATTCAATGTAGTAACATGATCATATAGACCAGAAATGAAACATTATCAAGTCGATTTCATTTTTATATATATTCGATGAAGGGTTAGAAGAAATGTTTCTCTTTTCTTTCCCGACTCCCATTCAAAACATTTGGTCCTTGATCTATGGCTCCATAACGTGTTTGTTCTTCTAAATTTTTTTACCAAAAAATTGACGTGTAACCATATTCCTAACAGATCATTTTTCATAATAGCAACTTGTCAGAGGAAAATTGTTTATTGCAATTGAAATAATGCTTTGGGGGTAAACAGAACTTTATATGTAATACTTTTTAATTTTGTTTTTACAAACTGTTTAGACTGTGTCTTACAGATATTTAGTATAACAGCTTCATCAATTTTGCACCAATTCAAGTATTTTCGCTGAATCTACTAAAGAAATTCTTGTGACCTATATCTCATCTCATAGCACGGAAGATACATAAGTACTTCGTAAACGTAATGTTTTTACATAACCACCGATAATCCATTTAAGGTTATTCATATATTCTCATTGTTTTCAATCGAATCATAGAACGAGTCTGCAGTATGAAATTATGTTCATTGAAAGTATACGGTAGTCATTATATTTCGTTAGCCATCTACCAGTCCTGAAACTTAATAAGAGATGAAAATAGTTGTTGAGAAATGGGGATATCTTAGGGTCAGTATGACTTAAACTGATCAGGAAATTAAAGCTCAGTACTGGTATACTCACGACTGTTCTTCGCCAGCAATAGAAAAAAGATTTGAAATATAATTTCTAGAAATCCAAAACAACATTTCTTGTCACAGTCACATAACTCATATCCAGTTTCTAATTGTGTAATAGTAATTATGCAACTTGAAGTCTGAACCATTATCTGGTGCAGTTCAGAAAGAATCCTTTGGAAAATGAAAAAGTCAGCATATCGCCTTCACAAGTCGGGTTTCTGTTCATTCAACCTTCAGCAATCACGTCGTTTGAGCCATCTTCTGTGACTTTCATGAACGATCACTTCACCTACATTTTTAAGATTTCTGTTAACAGTCCCTTTACAAAGGATTTCTGAATCAAAGTGGATTGTACCGAATCAATTATTATCCTAAAAGTGCCTCAACTCGTCGGGAAAACGGAGCCGATACGACAATATTGCAGGAAACTCATTTTTTATGAATAATTGTAACGTCAATGCAATTGAATTTGTTGTTTATTTTCCGAACACGTTTCGCGGTTCTGCATGTTTAATCTGTCCTATGTTACAATTTACACATGGAAATTATG
The DNA here is from genome assembly GCA_031002005.1 of Vandiemenella viatica. Taxonomy (NCBI): domain Eukaryota; kingdom Metazoa; phylum Arthropoda; class Insecta; order Orthoptera; family Morabidae; genus Vandiemenella; species Vandiemenella viatica. The sequence continues at coordinate 34,940,309 of JARYHS010008074.1, read as the reverse complement.
GTATAAATAGATATAAGCTTACTAACATTTTTTATTGCTCACATTTGCTTGTAATTGCACAGTATTCGCTACTACTGATACTGCTGCTGCAAAAATTCTGCGCAATTACAAGCAAATGTGAGCAATGAAAAATGTAAGGAAGCCTACATCTATTTATACCATAATTTCCATGTGTACATTGTAACATAGGACAAATTAATTACGTGCATAAACACCCCAACAGACGGAACCACTGAAGATGCTTCAGAGAATGAAGTGAAACACGTTCTGAAAATAAACAACAAACTCAATTGCATTTACGAGACAATCTATATATATATGAAGATGAATGTATGTATGTTTGTTTGTTTGCTGGTTTATTTGTTCTTCAAACAAATCCACAGTTTTCATCCGATTTCGATGAAAGTTTGCACACTTATCCTTTGAAACAAGGAGAAAAGTATTCTACATTTGGTTGAAAAATTTTCTGTATAAATAATACATGTTGTCTTATAATTTCTAAAATTTACTGAACGGTGATAGTCACGTAGTATATATAGGGCTCTGTACTGCATTTCCATATAGCGGTCTGGTAGCTCAGTGCTTAAAGCGCTTGCTTGCTGCTGTTTGGATCGTGGTCTCCGGTTCAAATATCCGTGCAGACAAAAAATTTGAAAAGTTGTTTTTGATCGTAACTGTAGATATCACAAATTTAGGGGTTCAATGCGAGGCAAATCGTAGGTTGGTAGTCTTGTAATGCTTTAAGTGTATACTTTTTTACGTTATAATGATCCCTCAGGGGTTGTTCCCAGTCAGTGTGTGTGTGTGATCTGCAGTAATAATACTATTATAAATGCGGAAGTAAGTCTCTGTTTTTTTGTTACGTTTTGACGACTAAGTGGCTATATCGATATTGAAGGAATTTGTCAAGAAAATCTGCAGGAAGGGCACAGGGCATTTTTTTCCCGGTATGAATAACAGTTGCAGTCACGAAATTTCGAGAAATTATCGAATGTTGACAGAAATATGTTTCCGTGGTTCGGTTTCATGTAAAACTGTAGGTCCCCTTTACCACGTAGGATTGGCGAGTTAGGTTACAAGGACAGGAACTGGCCATCCTATATCTGATGCCAGGCTTAATATTTCTCCTTCTGGAAGTTCGGGCTGAGGACAACTCTTAGCTTGAGATGCTTGAATCATTTTCCGTGAATGAAAACTTATCTTGCGTTTAGTAGGCTCATATACTCACAGGTTCATCTTTAGTTTCGCCCTATGAAAGAAACTGGAAATAAATTTTGAAGCAACGTATAGGTCCCCTACAACCCTTCCGTTGTCTAAATATGCCACCTGTGTGATTTTTTTAACTTCCAATCGGGTTCTTATTGAAGTTACTCCTGTTCAAAACGCGTCAACAAACTTCCACCGTTACTTAATTTTTGGTAAGAATAGTTAATAATAGAATAGAAGGGTTTAAAACAGGAATAATAATTTCGCACTGTCATTAAGCAACGTAAAAATGTTGATGATGGCAAATTTTTTTGATAGGACTGTGGTTCATGGCATGTCAGAATCTTATGTAATATTTGCTTCACGGCTAGGTTGAAACAATATCTTGTATAGTTGAGTAAGATAGATAGATAAGTATGTTCGCTTTGATCCTAATTGAGATATGGAACAGCAGATACACTTATCAATAATATCAATTATATTACCAGCAACTGATAACAATTCAGCTGCTTACCAACCCATTATTATAATCTGCATTCAATGTAGTTTCCCATGTTAGTTACTACATATTAAGAACAGTGTATACACTTGTTACCAGCATCTAATAACCACTTAATTTCTTACAGACCAATCAACATAATAAGTTTCCACTGTAATCTGCAACTACATAATATCATGTTAGTTACTATATATGTGGAACAATACATACAATTATTAACAAAATCAATAACATTATCGACAACTGATAACCAGTCAATTATTTAAAAACCTGTTAGTATGAAAATTTTCCACTGTAATTTGTAAATGCATATTATCCCATGTTAGTTACTATATATTAGTGAATTTTTCAAAACAGTGTAATTACTTCATTTGTCAATAGTTTCAATAGAAATAAAAACCAATATATCATAAGTAATTGCGGATAACTTCGTAATATTTACCCTTCCATACACCAAATATATAGTATTTTCTCAGCCATTCTTAGTTACCAAATTTCAAGAAGAAAATTCTTTCACGGAATAAAATGGATTCTGAAGCAAATCTCTTCCAGTTTGGACTTAAAGTAGTTAGGGTCTCGTAGATAACATTTTATTTCTTTTGGTAAGACATTGAATAAGGAAGCTCCAGTAAATGGTATCCCTTACTGTAAAGATGTGATGCTTGTACACTGAAGAGGATTATAGTGCTATCCGCGGATAGCCACTGACCTACATACGCGTTTCCATTACAGTATTTGACCACACTCCCGTTAAATACGTTCTGGCGCGATATTTATATCCAGTCTTTATTCCACGTTGGTAGTGTTAAGATTGTCCCTTTGAGTAACGCGGGGCGATTTCTGCTGAGCTGACGTCACTTCTGGTTTACAGGTGTAACCCGCTTCCGGGCGGGTCTCAGCCGGCAAGGTCACGTGGTATGCTGCACGGCATTGATTGCACAGTAGCTATGACGTCAGCTGTGACGTAGCCAACCGGCGATGTGCGAGAATTTAATGGCCGGGGTGACTGTTTGCAAGGGGCCGTGTGTTTACTATTGGGACCGTGACAGACTAGCGGCAAGCTTCAAAAGGCTTGACGCCTGCCTGCCTGCCTGTCCAAGTCGTCTTTGCTCTCGAAACATAAATTACTGTATCAAGGGTGCAGCACTCGTTAGTTTTATGAAACCGCAAATGAGACTTTATCGTCTGCAGTGTCTACCAACTACTGCCTATATGAATGCATTGGAAACATTAAGAACAGTCTGAGCAATCGGGGAACCATTGGGTATAAACGTTTCTGCACACGTTCTAATAGGCTTCCCACATCGCCTAGCCTTTGACTCAGGCGTTCTCTAGTAAATATCACTTTGCAATCATTTGTTTCCAATTTTTTTCTTCTTAAGGCTCTACGCCCATTCGAGATCGAGGTTCTTAGAAGGTAAGTATTAGTTACAAGAAATAGGAATGGATTTAATCATCGCATTTTGAAGGAACTATACCAGCATTCACCTTGATTTATAGTAAAAAAATGAAAACTAAAATCTGGAAGGTTGGTTCGGGATTTTAACCCGAGATCTCCCGAATGCTAGCACCAAGCGTTACTGCTCAAAAACACATCTGGGTACCAAATATTCAACTAACTTGAAGAGTGTGTAATTTTCAAGTGCTGCTGGGCATTTTCATCTTGTCTGAGGTAGGCTGTCTTCTTTACATTCCTCTTGTTTAGTCACATGCTAGATGTGAATGGGAATAAATTTTCACACTGTGTTTCTGTTCAAGAATATTTATACCTTTATTCCTTTGGGCTTTATGGTTGCTCTTTTTTGTGGTTACATTACAGCCTGGAGATTGAAAACGCTTTCGGCTTTTCAACAAACAAAATCGGGTTTTGTCTGGTACTTATCGTAAAACAATGTATAACCGAAACAAAGCAACCGGTCTGGGTATCAAATCCGCGTCTACTAACACTTACATAAAATCTAGCAGCAACTTGAATAAACTTACAACGTGTCACAAAAATCATCTTTGGTAAAGCTGTAGTCCACTTTGACACTGTCACTTCCGAGCTTATGACAATGTTGAATCTGCAGGCTGCAGGAGCACCTTTTAAATCAACACTTATACTAGTTGTGTCACACCTTATGTGTACACAACTCCTCATTAATTTGATAATCATATGGGTAGAAAAATAAAAGCTGAGATAAAAATAAAAGATGTTGGGACGTTTTTTTTTATTTCTTAATCAGTACGAGTATTTTGGGAAAAACAAAAAATATATATATTTCATTTCATTCGTAAACTACTTACCCGAAAAACATTTTAAAATATCCTGTAACGTATAGCTTCCTAAGGGAACAAAGATTTATTACCAGAGTTTATAGTTTCTGCAAAATAACTAAATAAACAATTGTAAGAATGTGTTAGTGTAGCAGAATTTTTTAGAGGAAAAAATATATATACCATTTTGCAGAGTATTTCGTGAAATTGATAATAAATATGCAGTGAAAATATATTTAAAATCTCAATTATTATATTATTATTTAAGAAAAAAACAGTGAACACAAAAAAAATTTTAGTGGTAATTTTGAAACAAAATAATTAGGTGGTATAATAAGCTTTTTTTGTATTTCCCCAGACATATTCCAAACTACAAAAGGAGAGGCATAATGAGTACCTGGAAATGTTGACTGCTGCCTGCCAAAGTTTGAAAGCTAATAGACTGATGATGCACTAGTAAATATTACCAGAATGGGAATGTGTGTTATAAAACAATCTACTAGATAAGATATTGCAATTTTTAAAATATAACAGATTATTAAATAAATTTCCATATAAACGTTTAGTTACTGTCATTCAGTGTTGGTACAAAATCCCAACTTCCTCCGCATTATAGATCTTGAGTAATGTGCATTAAAACGAGGCGTAAAAACGCAGTCTGTTCACGTCCAGGTACCTTTACACCGGCTATAGGTGGGGACGTTTAGGCGTTATACCGATCTTTATACAGGATGATACAAAATAACTTGGACAAAATGACATAGTAGATCAGTCATACAATAATAGTCAAAAATCGCATAGGAACAGAGGGTCTCAACTGCGATCCGGAGCCGCTACAGGGCGTCTAAAATAATACTGACACAAAGAGAAGAAACAAAACCATTACAGATCATTTTATTGATAATTACTCACTGATATGTGACTAATGCAAGCCAAATGTTGAGCCTACAGCAGATGCTAAAAGTTTTTGCCAGATGCATCGAGACAAGCCCGGCATCTCCGTTGCATGGAACGGCGCACCTTCTCAAAGATACCAGGTGTATCTCGAACACATCCGGCTGCCGCAACGATTCTTCCTACCAAGTCTTCCGGCGTTTCAACAGGTGTTTCATACACAAGTCCTTTTAAAAATCCCCACAAGGAAAAATCCAAGGAAGATAGGTCTGGTGATCTTGGCTCTAGCGCCCTCTACAGGCGTTTGCGACCCTCTGTTCCTATGCGATTTGTGATTCTTATTGTATGACAGATCTACCATGTCATTTTGTCCACGTTATTTTGAATCACCCTGAATGAGAGCCTCGCTCCAGTGAGACGGCCGTCGCGGGACAGGTCAGCTTGTGGCGGAGTCAGCGAGTTACAAAAGCAACGCTTGTGCTTCCTCGCCTCTGCTAGGACTCACTGTAGCTCTGCGTGGTGGACTATGATTGCGACAGAGCCTTATGGTTGTGCGGCAGTGTTCTGTCCCTGCATTCGGGAGGACGCTGGTTCGATTCCCCGTCTGTCCATCCAGATTTCGGTTTTACATGGTTTCTCCAAATTAATCCATGCGAATGCTGGGAAGGTTCTTTCAAAAGACCATAGCCGAATTCGTTCCCCTTCCTTTTCTCTATCCTTTCCCGCCTCTGTAAACCCCAATGTCCACGGGCCATAAGTCTAGAAGCAAATAAGAAAAAAATGATTGCTACATGTCTAACAACCAGGGAGGTATTGTGCTGAACCATTTCATGTCTATGGTAATTGCTATAATCATATTTTTGTAAGATAATGCAAAAGGCCTTTTCTTTAAAATTAACAACAGAATCGACTAACAATCGGGAGGACGCTAGTTCGAAAACCCGTCCAGCCATTCGGTTTTTCATGGTTTCCCGAAATTTCTCCATACGAATTCCAGGATTATTAATTCAAAAATGCATGGCCGAATTCCTTCCCGTTTCTTGCATCCTTACCATTCCCTCCCCTAATAACGTAGACGTGGAAGAGATGTAAAGCCATGTAGAAAACCACGAAGGCTTTGCGGAACGCGCTAAACCAACAAATTACTAGTTCAGAGCCGATTTAGCGTCAGTCAATCGTAATTGCTAACCCATACTATCCTTAATTGAACTCATACTGCTAGCGAGATATGGGCAGGACACTGTCAAAGGTCCTTAGCAACGTGGGTCACGATAGGATCTTATGATTATAAAATATGATCTGCAGCCAACACACTCATCTATTTATAGATAATAATAAAATAAAAACTTTTTAATGTAAAATGTTTTTATAGAGGACTAAAAACTATAAAATAATTTATCTAATTCTTATGAAGGCTAAAACAACATACAGATTTCTAACATCGTCTAAATTGTACTGAAAACATATACTTGGAAATTTTTGATAGCTATTGAAATACTTGTAAGATTAATGACAAAAAACATAGGGCGCATGCAACAGATAATTGATGCACTAAAAGCTCTACTAACAATTTTACTGCACCGAAAGTAATGTGAACTGATATATAAGTTCTTTCATTGATAGCTACTCTAATATGTGTGGTGGCCACTAAGGACTCAGTGGGAAGCATGTGGGAGCATGGTTATAAAGTGCAAACCTTGTTCAAACATTTTACTACAAGAATCATGGTCAACGATTAAACTTATACAGAATATCACAAATAATATAATACAATGTAATACATAAGAAAGCTTCGATCTTGCAGATTATGATCTTAATAAATCCCGTACCAATACAAATATATGTTAATGCGATGACAACCTTCTTAAGCCATGACAATATCCCTAATCACAATATCTCCACTTGTATTAAACATCCAAACAGAAAATCCTTACGTGCTTGGAAACGTAATACAACAGGGCAGGCTCTTACCAATTTACCATCATATAACAAATTTACAGCTAGTACCAAACTCAAATTTGTACACAGGAGGCAAAATACAGTAATTATTTTAAACAAACAGGAATCAGTTTACCTTAGCGTCCTTCAGTTTAACCTTAAGAATCAAGTTCGTACCAAAAGGTTCTGACACACTGTAGTGTGTACACGCCGGCGCATAAGTCGTTACCACCAACACACACTGATAAAGTAGTGGGAACGATTAGCACCACATATCGGGGAATTTTATCCATCCTCGTAACAAAATTATTAAGCACAATTAACAAGAATGCAGTAAGCGACGCACTTTGTAGTCGGGATCATCAGGTATACTACCTCAAATTCCCGACAGTGCTAGAAAATGGCAATTTATCACCTCGAAGCCACCGCCAGCCCCGCCCGCTGCCGTGCTCTCCGATCGGCGGAAAACCACTCACGAACATAGAGCGCAGCGGAGGAATTCCTTCGATTAATGCGAGCGAGGAACGGTCTCGGTCGGGTCACAAATCCACATCATGTGGTACTTCCAGGCAGCCGGGCCAAATTACAAGTCCTCGCTTATACCAGCAGACCTCTAACGTCGCAGTCAATTAGGGAAAATATTAGGCCCAACGAACCAGTCCGCTGGTGCCAACCGACTGTCTTCCCGGATTCGTGTCCCCGAAAACCAACTTCATCAGCCGGTAGAGGGCACCATCAGAGCCACAGCGCGCTCTCACGGGCGAAACTAGCACGTGGGCTCTGCAGGAACCAACATCAGAAGACAATCGAGGGCGGGGAAAACAAACAATGCCAGCCGAGCACGGCTCATACTCTCTATATTTCTTATACTTATGTATTGCATGCGCCCAATGTTTTTCGTCATCAATCTTACAAGTTTTGTAATAGCTATCAAAAATTTCCAAGTACAAGTTTTCAGTAAAATTTAGAAGAAGTTAGAAATCTATATGTGGTTTTAACCTTCATAAGGATTAGATAAATTATTTTATACTTTTTAGTCCTTTATAAAAACATTTTACATTAAAAAGTTTTTTATTTTATTATTATTATATGCATTTTAGAGTTATGTGAGTGAAAATTTGGTACATAGAATAAAGAATTTCAGTTTTCTCTGAATTTTCCAATTCTCCGGACAAGTTTTCCAATTTTTTATTAACTAATAACCTTACTCGGCCTATTACGAACATTTACAAAAACAGCCAGATCGGTTCATAGAAAACAGTACTTTCAGTTTTTCCCGAATTTTCAAATTTCCGGGCAACTTTTCCCATTTTTTTTCACATTTTCATGCATTGCCATCCAGTTCTGAGCTATGGTCAAAATTTCAAGTGTGTAGTTTCACCCGGACAGACAAAGCCCAAAGCGAGTTAGTTTTCCCGATTTTTCCTGGAAACTTTTGCAATTTTTCTTTGTTTAAAAACCTTATTCGAACTATTAAGAACATTAAAAAAATATCCAAATTGGTAAATAGAAAAAAAGTTCAGTTTTCTCCGAATTTTCCAATTTTCCGTGCAAATTTTCCAATTTTTTATTAACTAAAAACCTTATTCAGACTATTACTAACATTAAAACAAATTAGCTAAATTGGTAAATAGAAAAAAGCTCAGTTTTCTCCGAATTTTCCAATTTTCCGTGCAAATGTTGCAATTTTTTATTAACTAAAATCCTTATTCCGACTATTACTAACATTTAAAAAAAATTAGCCAAATTGGTAAATAGAAAAAAGTTCAGTTTTCTACGAATTTTCCAATTCTCCGTGCAAATTTTCCAATTTTTTATTAACTAAAAACCTTATTCCGACTATTACTAACATTTTAAAAAAATTGCCAAATCGATCCATAGAAAAGAGTATTTTCAGTTTTTCCTGAATTTTCAAATTTGCCGGACAACTTTCCCCATTTTTATGCTTTGTCATCCAGTTCGGAGCTATGGTCAAAAATTCAAGTCTCTAGCTCGTCGAGAAGTTAGTTTAAAATCAATTACTAAATTCCACCCAGATACACAAAGCCCAAAGCGAGTTAATAAAAACATTGTTAAAATACAGGGTGTTAAGAAAAAGTGTAAAATATTTTATGAGGTGATAGTATGGATCGAAATAAGACAGAAATTTCTAATAAACATTGGGCCGCAAACGCGTTAGCAACAGGCCCGCAGCATTTCGGCGTAAGGAATCTTGCACTCTTTGAAACTGTCTTGGTTGGTCCTGCAGTAGAATTATGGAGCATGTCATATGCTCTAACGTTATGAAGTTTCTGGATGAAAATGAGTTACTTACAGCAAACCAACATGGATTTCGTAAGAACCGTTCGTGTGAAACGCAACTGGCTCTATTTTCGCATGACGTAATGAAGGTTATCGATGCAGGATCACAAGTTGATGCTATTTTCTTGGATTTGCAGAAGGCTTTTGACTCTGTACCACATATTTAAACCGCCTTTTGGCGAAGATTCGAGCGTACGGTATATCTGATCAGATCTGCGAATGGATACGCGATTTTCTAACTGGTCGGTCGCAGTATGTCGTTGTTGACGGGGAAGCCTCTTCAAAGCTAGATGTTACTTCGGGCGTTCCTCAAGGAAGTGTAATAGGACCACTTCTTTTCTTAATTTTTATAAACGATCTCGGTGACTACGTTAATTGCAGGATGCGATTTTTTGCTGATGATGCACTTATTTATAGGGAAGTGGGGTGCTCTGACGATTGCTTAGAAATACAGCGCGATCGGGATGTTATTTCGGAATGGTGCCGTAAATGGCAGCTTACACTTAACTGTAAAAAGTGCAAGGCAATGCAAATAAGTAATAAAAGGACCCCGTTTGCTCAGGAGTACAAAGTTAACAATTCAGTTGTTGACACGGTCGATTCCCTGAAGTATCTAGGCGTAACAGTACAAAGCAACATGAAATGGGACTTGCACATAACTTCCGTCGTAGGCAAAGCTAATTCTAAACTACGTTTTATAGGTCGTATTTTGAGAAGCTGCAATGCTCATACAAAGTAAATAGCGTACAAAACACTAGTGCGTCCGCATTTGGAATACTGTTGTGCAATTTGCGATCCGTATCGCAAGGGATTGATTGACAAGTTAGAGAAAGTACAGAGGAGAGCCGCTCGATTCGTGACCGCTAGTTACAGTCCTTATGTAAGTGTCACAGAGCTGATACGTGGGTTAGGCTGGGTTTGTTTGGCGGACAGACGACGTCGTTTTCGTTTAAATTTGTTGGAGAATATGCGAAAAACTCTAATTTACGAGTGCAACGAAATACTTCTTCCGCCAACCTTTTTAGGACGCAATGACAGAAGGGATGAGATTCGAGAGATAAGATGCCGTACTGATACATTTATGTATTCTTTCTTTCCTCGTTCTATTCGGGATTGGAATACTCTAAAATAGGATTGTTGCTTAGCACCCTCTGCCACCCACAGTAATTGTGAATTTCAGAGTATAGATGTAGATGTAGATGTACGTCTTCAATGCATGTCATCTCGTACAGGACCAACCAAGACAGTTTCAGTGAGTGTGTGATTCCTTACACCGAAATGCTGAGGCATGCAATGCCGTGGGTGGGTATCACATTGCGGACCTGTTATTAACTACGAAACTATATGTTTGCAACCAAATGTTTATTAGACATTTTTACCTTATTTTGATGCATAATATCACCTTTTAAAATGTTTTACAATTTTAAACACCCTGTATACCTCTACACATTAGGTTTGACTTCTACAGTAGTTAAAATGTAAATGTTTACAGTAGTACCTTTCCATTAAAATTAACTTCTGTGGAAATTCTGTAGCTGCTCAGTTCGTTCTCAGTAGCAGAAACAATTTCTGTGAAAATTGTGGAACAACATTGTGTAGAAGGGTGAAAAGTTGACTGACAACAAACATTGACCCTCTGAAATGACAATGTCAGTTCTTCTGATCTTTAAGTGACTGTCAGCAACCAAGTACTGCTAAACAGATATTAGCAACCACTATCAGATGTCTCTGAACATTGTAAGATAATAAATAAAAAAAAACACTAAACAAGCTGTAAACCTGTTAACACTGATCTATAAAATTCATTTTAAATTTATTTTAGGTAAAATAAGTTTTCGCCGCTTTTAATCTGTATTTCCGTAGGATCAGTGGAGGTAGAGCTGCGCTTTCTTATTTCCTGAGCATAGGGACTGGAGAGGACGTGAGACATGGTGCGACCCTTTTTCTTTGCCTTCCCGCGGAGTTTCCGCGCGGTACTCATTAGACAGCAGCTTGAGTTGGTCTGGAGGGCCTTTCCGTACATTCAACTTACTTGGAACCATCAGACCTGTTCAGAACGGATTTCGATCCCCCGAGTATATGTTGAAGGGTAATAACTCCATATGTCTGTGTTACAATTATTTCTTCAAAATGAGCCCTAGGTATCGAGATATTAACACGCAAACATTATGAATATTTTATAAATATTATATGCTATGCTAAAGATATTATAATTTTAGTAAATTGTTTGATAGTTTCAGCGTGGCTTATCGCTAGCGTATTTGATTCCCATTTGGCGAACCCGGGTTCAAATCCCCTCACAGGCAAATATTTTTATTTCTTTTTTTTATATGCAGTAATCATTAAGCATTGATTTTATTTCATTTACAAATTTTTATTATGCGAAATAACTTTTAAAACAAAATATTACAGAATTTACAGTCCCAACCTTTTTATATATATATATATAATCATTATTTCATTGTTTATTGTTGAAACTTTTTTTTATGAAACAGGTATATTTCATGTTCTACAAAGGAAATGGAACATTAACAGAATATTTCTTTTATGGTCGTAGCATTGTAATAAAAATTGTTTATTGGATCTGTTGTAAGTAATTTATATTACTGTAAGTAATTATATTATTGTAAATAATTGTATTATTGTAAATAATGTTTTAAAAGTTATTTCGCATAATAAAAATCCGTAAATGAAATAAAATCAATGCTTAGTGATTACTGCATATAAAAAAAGAAATAAAAATATTTGCCAGTATGGGGATTTGAACCCGGATTCGCAAAATGGAAAGCAAGAGCGTTACCGATAAACCATTCTGAAACTGTTAAACAATGTGCTAAAATTATAGTATTTAAACAATATTCACAAATATTTGCACGTCATTTTTTCGATACCTAGGTCTCATTTTGAAGAAATAATTGTAACACAGACATATGGAGTTATTCCCTTCAAACATATACTCGGGGATCGAAATCCGTTCTGAACAGGTCTGATGGTCTCCAAGTTAGAGGAAGTATCCTCGGCTTCCTAGGGGATCGAACCTGGGTCGTCCGGACCGTTTTCAGACGTTCACCGCCTGGGCTACGTGGTTGCCCTATTTTAGGTTATAAGTAGACCCTACAAAAATGTTAGTATAGAAACATTTTACACATTGAACTTATTTAGAAGAGTTTGTTTTATTAAGCATCTGCATATAGACAGCATGAGATTTAATATCCTCAAAGATGGACCCGACTAGTGGCAGGTACTGCCTATGTATCTTGTCTCCAGGAAGGGTCCATAACCAGGCGGTTGTTTAAAATCTACAAGAGGTCTCCTTGAACGGAAACTGTAAGAAATATGTCACTCAAATAGATCAGTTTTTTTAGAACCTTTAAACTCATACATTCTTTTAAAGTACCGGAATACGTATTTACTCTATTAGGGGAATTGTTACTGTGTGCTCACTCGTTTTATGTATTTTCTTATCAATTAAGTTGTAGCTCTAATTCATAACTAAGTACTCATCAGAAATAAGCGGTGCTTGTCACGCAAGATGTGGTTAACTGGCAACTATGTGCCTAAATACGCAAATAAAATGAAATACGTTTTGATTCCCTATTGTAAAATTTTAGTCTTTTCACATATACCGATTTACGGACCAGTTGACACCCATTAATACGTAAAAACAATAAAAAGAAGGTTTAATTAAAGAATTACATCCCTAAAAGGAAAAATTCCTGTTTTCACTGCATTATATAAAAGATCACATCCAAGTTGCATTAACTCACAACGTATTGTAACTGTTTACTTACTCACTTTTGGTTTTTTACTTTAACAGAAAAGTTTTAAACCTTCAAGATACATATTCCAGACTTTCTTCAGTATGTCATTTGCAAATGTGTCCAATACGTTGACATGAACGGTAGTGTAATAATAGCTTTCTTGTAGAGTTTAGCTTCATGCTTTTGTAAAACGTTGTCTTATACCACGAAGTTTAAGTGTTTTATAAATCAAATTAAGTGCAGTTATATGATTTATAAGAAAATTAAATTAAATTTAAATTTTGTGACGTTTAAGCATAGTTCTAAATATGCAAAGTGTAATGTATGATCATAGTTTAAACCTTAAAAAAAATGATATTCCACAATTTTCCACTGGTTAATATCGACATCAAGTTTAAAAAAGGTTTACAGAAATTGGGTCTGTGTACTAAGACTTACAGAATATTAATATACATCCTAAGACAAACAACAAGGATAAAAAGTAATTGTTTTTTGATTACTGAAATTACTATGACAAAAAAGAAATTCTCAAGAAACTATGCAAACAATTAAAATGCTTTCATTTTCACAAATATGTATTTCTGTGTGGTGCCTTTAACTTGTGTTATCAATATTATTCCGGTAACAGTCATTCATTAACAGTGGTCATTCTGATGATACCATATAACCCGGTAGATATAATACAACCGAGTCCCGTACATGCAGCAGTAACTTTGGATTTATCTCCACTGTCTGACCTTTCTAGTTCCCTAGCGAAGTTATGCCCCGCCATAAACGAAAAAGTATATATTGGAGGTATTCTGCCTTTGGGGGGCAATTAAACTTCTCACTGTAGATGTAGACAAAGCAAATACTTCTCAGTGAATTAGACCTATATCATTACATGTGCATTCAAATACTACAATTTAGGCCTGAAATTTGGATATCAGTGTACATTAGTTCAAATTACAATACGTTTGTCGGTTAAATCTATTTGTTAAGTACTAATTTCCATAAATTTCATTCGAACTCTTATTTCTAACCTATTTGATATGCTTAATAACAACCCAATACCACTTCAATTCTTTCAAAAGCTCAGAAACTAGATTTATGCTCTAGAATATTTTGGTTTTAGTTACAACCCTCCGCCTCTTTTTAAGTAACTTGAGCATTGATCTGAACCTGTAAATGGTGTTCTCAATCTCACGTATTCTTCCGAAACCTGGTTACTGAAGATGAGGGATAACAATAAGTTAAAAGAGAGTGAAGTTAAGTTCTCAGAACCAAATTACGGACAAATTGTAATAGGAACTTCTGCGGGAAAGGATAGAGAAGATAAGTTTCAAGTAGTATGAAATGTTAAGAGAATAAGGAAAATACGTGAAAGAAAATATAACATAAATAATCAAGTAATGTAAGAAGGAACGTGTGGCTGAGAATCGTTCGCAAAAGAGATCAAAATGGATACTCTTGAGTGCAATGTAGACCCTGCTTCAGTGACTTAAGCACTTGCTATTATGCATCTCAATCGCGTTCACATATAGCCGATATAAATGTAAGTACTGTTGTCCAATATTAAACACAAATATCTAGTGAATGATAACTCAAATAATTAATTTTTGTTTTTTCGTTTTTGCGGTTGTTACGACAAATATTTATTCCTTACTTTTCCTCCAAACATTCAGAAATCATAATAATCCATTCCTTCTGCACGTTTACCTTGTGACATAACTGTAATCTTGTTTCCCATTTACTACCATACCTTTAAGTAATTGAGTTTGTGTGAAATAAATGAAATGATTCAGTTATTGTTATTATGTGAAATAATTTCATTAATGAGTTGTATTTAGCTTCGTATTTTATGTGAAACTGCATTAAATGACTGTGACATACTTTAAGTGTGTCAAATGGATTGCAGGAATTTAAATTGAAGGAAATTAATATTTCATGCTATATATATATGATAGTGTATGATGTGTAGGTAATATTTGAACTTGTTTCCTAGGTATTGAAATTGTTTATATTGGTCTATGCAGTGTTAAAAGCTTGTATTTTATAGTTTCGTTTAAGATTGTTTCTATTTATTTTCAAATAGCGCTTGCCCACGACGTCTTTCGTGTAATCATGTTTGCATAAAAAATCGTTTGTCGTTCCGAAATTGGGAAGCTGATCGTTTTTGTCAAGTCTTGAACGGTCTTCTTTGCATAAAAATTTTTCCACAGTCAGAACACGAATTTTCGTAATGTGCTTTGTAAACCTACGGAATATAATGTTGATTTTAAAGTCATTTCTGCAAAAAGAGTGGAGTCTGCTTATATATACACTCTATCACCACTGAGAAAGTTAAAAACTCTAGTGGGAAGTCATATTCACTTGGCGACATCGTCTGCCTATAATTCTACAAGATTCTTAGAACT
>JARYHS010008074.1:34716430-34924058 GCA_031002005.1 Vandiemenella viatica | reverse complement strand
CATTCTTCAAGTATCCCCATAAAAAAAAATCAGGCGAAGTGAGATCTGGTGATCTTGCAGGCCACGGCACTGGACCTCCTCTTCCGATCCATCGACGATTGTACAGACGATCTAACACTTCCCGCGATCTTACAGCAAAATGTGCTGGACAACCGTCATGTTGAAACCACATTGTTTGTCGCACGTCTAAGGGTACGTCTTCAAGCAATGTTGGCAGTACGTCCTCTAAGAGTTGTTGATATTTCTCCCCATTGAAATGTCCATGGATAAAATGTGGACCAATAAGTTTGTCCCCAATTATCCCACACCAAACATTTACATTCCACGGACGCTGATGTTCAACTTGGCGTAACCAATGCGGGTTTTCCACACTCCAATAATGCATGTTGTGTCGATTAATGGTGCCGTGGTTAGTAAAAGTGGATTCATCCGAAAACAGTACTCGAGCAAAGAAATGGGGTTCTTCTTGTATTTTCTGTAGCGACCATCGGCAAAATGTCAATCGATTATCGAAATCATTGCCGTGAAGTTCTTGATGCAACGAAACATGGAACGGATGGTATTTTCGTTTGTTTGTGTGCACACTTCCCTCCTGAGTGAACTGTTGGATAATACGGTAAAAAGAAGCGCGCGATCGAGGCTGGTCTGGAAAACGATGAGCATAAAGATCAACAGCATTATCGATATTCTTGCGACATTCTCCATAAATGTAGACCATTTCAATTTTTTCTTGCAACGTTATAGCCTGCATTCTCATTGACACGTGCAACAGAACGAAGTAAATAAATCAGAGATGTTATGAACGCTATGAAAGTACATCAAGTAATGAGAAAACTCTGAGAAATGAGCGACGATGTGAACGCAATGGAAGTACATCAAGTAATGAGAAAACTCTGAGAAATGCAGCGCCATCTATCGACCAAAATGACTCGAATTGGGGGTCAAATAGGGGTAGTTTTTTCCGGGAATCAGAATCTGCAATAAAAAATGGGGGTTCCTATTTAAGTTTTTTTTCTCCCCCTTCCCCCACCCCTAGGGGGTGGGGGTGGGGAGTCAAATTTGGTATCATCGGATGTCCCCCGTCGAGACGAACAATTTTTATTACCCACTTTTTTTGATCGGATTTGTAGTTTTCGAGATATTTAGTTGTCTCAAGATAAAAAACTCACTTGGTATAGTGCATAATCATTATCGTCCACCTACAAAGAGAGCAAAATTCCTCTTGTAAAAAATTTCTTTCTGAAACGCGATGATCGTTCTACTGTGAAATAATTATTTTGGACACATGTGTGTCTTTTGAAAAGGGACAGATGATATGATTTCGGCGCGGCTTGAAACCTGTGTAGATTTTCGTCAGTTCTGCCGCCGCAAATCTTTCATGCTTACGTTGGCTATTAGTTACGAAACATTGGGTAGTTTCGCAGATCTTTTTCGTATTTCCTGACGCAGTTAGGAAAGAATCATGGATACCTTATACTCATAAGCAATGTGCAGTTTTGATACGCTTAAAAAGAAAATACAAGTAATGATAAATTTCAAAATTAAAAAAAAAAAAAAAAAATAAGAACTACTTGGATTTGAACTCGGAACCGCTCGCTCAGAAGCCCGGAACGCTAACCATAGGACCACTGGACGCTCGGTGCTACTTTCCTCGTATAGGTGTATACAACGCAGCGAAGTAAGACTGTTTCATTCAATCCATCTTGGAGAGAGACAGTTCCGAAATAATTTCTTGTTTCTGTTTTTTCGTAGTACTAAAAATTCTACCTAATGGAACATGATTATCCCTTGGTTTGTGGACTGACCAGATATATGAGTGAAATATTATCCGAAGGAATTATCAAAATGAGTATAACAATCTTATCGTTATAGTTTTATGGTAATCAAACCGTAGTAATATATAGCATTGAGCCTGTTTCCTGCCTCACTTTAATGCAACCCCCTTAATTACAACTTGTGGGATACGTTTCAAGATCTGAATTTTGGTAAAGTATTATAGAAATATAATGGAAGGTTGATGAACTGTTCTGCCAATAAGAATCGTCAGTGGGAGGAGCTTAATTCCTACCTGTTAGCCAATTGTTTCCTGCATTGACTTAAGGAAATGAAAAATCTGCAGTATAGATGGCTCTGAATAAAATATCCACCAATGAAATTGCGAGGAGGCGGAGCCAGTATTGCGTTCCTGTTGCCTGGGATGACATTGATGCCAGATTGTGCAAAATAAGAGTGATAGAATATTTCAGCAGCGGCCAAAAGTAATGTCAAAGACTGTACAAGTGGGCAATGCTAGAGAATCGTTCTTGTGGATGCGGTAACTATGAGCAAACAATTCACCACATCGCCATGAAATGCTCTCTTAGAAGATTCAGTGGTACAGTGCATCATATTTACAAAGCAACCACACAAGGAATTGAACGGCTGCAATCGCTGGACATTAGTCTGTGGTAATAGTTATATTTATTGTAATTTAATGTAGTTACTGTTTTGTATTTCTGCCATACGAAATGAATAAATAAATTTCGTGCCCGGTGTTAATGGAATGGTGAACTACGGCAGGTCTGTAGCTGTTTGTTATATTTATTCTGGGGGATATTTTCCTTAAGTGGACCATATCCATCACTCGTGGCCTCAACGTGTGAATGAGGCAGCTGAAATTTTAAAGAATACCAACAAAATCAACGAATATAGCGGCCTTTTACTCTGCGATGCTTGACGCTCGCTGCTATATCAACATAAACAGTTTCTCTTACGATCGCTGTAGAATGGCAGCCGAAAGCTCAGATATGAAATAAACAACGCCGCACTGAGGCGGAATAAACAACGCGGCATACCCAGAAAATCTATTAATCATAAAGGGTTTTTCAGTTACACATTTGGTTGAAAATGAGGGCGGAGACAGATGCCATCGAAAGGTCCCATAATTATGGATGGAAGCCCGAGAAGAGTTTATTTATTCATCATATTTCGTTTTTCCCAAAACAGCCACTCTGTATCCTCAACAACGGGGCCTACATCATCTCCCAGAAGAAGCTTCGGTCTACACTGCTGAATTTCAAGCCATTGGAAAAGCCTTAGACTACGGCCTACAGTTGCGGACAGACCGGCTGGTTATTTTATCAGATTCTCAGTCCGTGCTATCCAACCATGCAGCGGACAACGGAAGAAGCTGGTTAGTATACGAGGTCCTACAGTTGGCAGCAAGGCTTAGAGAAAAGGGCTCGGAGATAACATTTATCTGGACTAAAGGTCACGCCGGAATATAAGGCAATGAATTAGCTGATCGGCTGGCTAAGGCAGCACCACATCACGGCATAAAAATAAAACATATTCCGGCCTCTGACTTGATCCCCCTACTCCGTAATAAAGCTAGAACGGAATGGAACAGAGAGTGGAGATTAAAAGACCTACACAAAGCTAGTCATTATAGACAGATCCACCCAACAATCCAACGGACCCACTGGTGCGACAACACGCCAACTACGAGGAAGGTCACATCCTTTGTCTCCAGACTGAAATTCAACCACGGTCGCTATCCGAGCCACCTCTACAGGATCAACATGGTCAACTCCCCCATGTGTGAGTGTGATGGTAGAAGCTTAGGGGATATTGACCACATATTTTTTGCCTGCAGACGACATTGGGATGAATCACCAATATTAATAGCAGAGTTGTGCAGTCTCGGTACAGAACTGCCAACCAAGGTGCAGACCCTCCTTCAAAAGAATAAACTCTTCAAGTTTGAAGCGAGGAACAATATCGAAATATGACACCTGAACAAACCGAATCAAGAATTCACACGGGCGGACCTTAAACAAAACCATATACAATCAACAAAACAACAAATCCTATAACAACGCTGACCAACAGAATAATCAGAGTGGTTCCAACTAAAACATTTTAATTTCTTGCATTTTAAATGTTGTATTTTATAAATTTGTATGCCATATATCTATAAATGCATAAGCACTTATAAATTGTAAATCTGACCCTGTAATTAATCAAAGGATAATATGTATTACTAGTAGGTACCCACGACTTCGTTCGTGTTTATAAAGAATTTGGATTGACAGCTACCGACATCTAACCACCATAGTGCACACACAAACGCCAGTCACCTGCGCTATTTAGTTCAGGCAGAAAAGTAAAATATACGGACACACATGTCTTTGGTCGAAATACGAAAATATCCTTGATCGGCCAAATTCAACCACCATATCTCCTACACTACTACAGTTACCGAAATTAGGCCAACGTTGCTATCGACGGGTGACTCTGTGCTACTACCACACAGAAACATCAGTGATCTGAGCTAGATAGTTTTGGCTGAAAAGTGATACCACCATGCTACATACGTTTTTGCTAGAAATATTAAAGTGCCGCAGGTCGACCACTTTCAACCACCATATCTCAACACACCCCCATAGCTACCGACATCTAACCACCATAGTACACGACAGGAGACACGATACCACTACCACACACAAACACCAATGGTCTGTGCTATGAAGTTATGGCAGCAGAGTGACATATACGGAGACACATGTCTTTGGTCGAAGTACGAAAATGCCCTGCATCGACCACTTTTAATCATCATATCTCCCACATCCCCACAGCTATCGACATTCGGCCAACGTTGTGCACGACAGAAAACTCCATGCTACTTCCACACACAAGAACCAATGATCTGTGCTAGGTAGTGGTGGCTGAAAAGTGAAATATAGGAAAACACACGTCTATTTTTATATACAGGGTGTTTCAAAAAGGACTTTACAACTTTGAAAATGCATATAAATTTTATGAAACAAGATAGAGAGCTGGTTTTGGTGTTGTTTCAAAGGAAAACACTTCAAGTTTTGACTCGCGTAGTCCGCTATTGCCTAATCACGCCGCACAAGCGCTAGCGGCAGTTACATTAAAGATTGCTGCCTTCATTGGGCCCGAGCGTGCTAGCTGTGTGTTTTGGTTTGAAGAATCGAAGTCTGCGACAACAGTTCAGCGTAATTTTCGTACCAAGTACGCTAAAGATCCGTCTAGTAGGCCTACAATTTATGAGTGTCATGGATGTTTTGTAGAAACAGGGTGCTCAGTAAAACATAAAAATTCCTCAGGTCGTCCAAGCACATCTGACGAGGTCGTTGAGCAAGTGAGAAAAAGTTTTGTCAACAGCCCTACGAAATCGACCCGGCGCGCATCTCGTGAGCTGCAAGTCCCACATACGACGATTTGGCGTGTGTTGAGAAAACGTTTGCATTTGAAACCATACCGATATTCGCTTTTACAATTAAAGACACTGATAAGATTGCACGTAGGAACATCTGTGTGGATATGTTAAATCGAGTGGATGATGATGAACATTTCTTGGACAATATAATCTTTTCTGACTAGTAAACTTTTCACTTAAGTGCCAAGGTTAACACACATAACTGTAGGATTTGGGGCAGTGAAAATCCACATGAAACATTGCAACATGTTCGTGATAGCCCTAAAGTGAACGTTTCTTGTGCGTTGAGCAAGAGGAAAATGTACGGCCCCATTTTTTTCCAAGAGAGTACCATTAACGGGATAGTGTACCTTGATATGTTGCAACAATTTTTGATAGCACAGATCGATGAGAATGACAGAGAACGAAATATTTTCTTTATGCAAATGGCGCACCATCACACTATCTGATTGACGTCCGGGATTTTCTCAATGACCGCCTTCCAGGTCAATGGATTAGCCGTGATGCGCCAATTGCATGCCCCCGCCGTTAGCCAGACCTGACACCGCTAGATTTTTTCTTCTGGGGTTTCATAAAAGATATCGTGTACGAACCTCCTTTGCCGGCCACTCTACCTGAACTTAGAGCTAGAATTTACGCTGCTGCTGAGCAAGTTACACCTGAAATGCTAGTGCGAGTCTGGGAAGAAATCGACTATCGATGGGATGTCTGCAGAGTAACCAACGGAAGCCACATAGAATATCTTTAGTTTAAGGTAAAAAAACTTGAAGTGCTTTCCTTTAAAACAACACCAAAACCAGCTCTGTACCTTGTTTCATAAAATTTATATGAATTTTCAAAGTTGTAAAGTCCTTTTTAAACACCCTGTATATATAAGATTTGATAGGATGTAATCCGCTGGCTGTATTGTACACACCAAATGCCAATAAAAAAATAAACAAAACGAGGACGCCTAACGAACAGATGTGTTTCCCAATTTGATCAAACTGGAAAGTTACAATTTCTGTTTTGTAGTACATTTTGGCGTCCCACACATTATTGAGACTAATACAATCAAAGAATAAAGCATAAAGTTAGATAAAGGATCACGATACAATTTCAAATGTAAATTTAAAAAAAAACATAAGTCCAATACTATCGCACTAAAAAATCTCAACTTCGTACTTTCAGGGTGCCACCGAATCGCGAATCGGTTTTAAGATCTGCCAGGTAATTCGTTCTCGTAAAGACTCCTTTCGCGTGTAGTTTATCATCTCCGCGAGTAAATTTTTGTTTTCTTTACGTCCTGCGAATTTGTGTTATTGTTCGAGATGCTTCTTAGCGTAACTCAGCAATTTTTTTTTTTTTTTTTTTTTAAATTTCATTTAGCTAGAGAACTTGCGGGAGCTAGACGCGGCTGCCTTTATTAAGGTTCTTCTTTGCGGTAAATTCTTTGTTGTGTTATCCTAGTGGGCAGGCACAGGTAAACATCGCCGGCAGCAAAGTAGATGAGAATTCCTGGTTTTCTGATTGGAATCCGCGGAGGTTCGGTTCTTTGGGCCGCCAGATGAAAGCAATGCCCACTTTGGAAGGCATTGTGGTGGCCGCGCCATTGTGGCCCGCTAAGTAATTGCTGGCGCACACCTTTCTGCGGTATTACCGTCGTGCGCCGCGTGCGTGCGCGGCTAAGCAGGCGCCGCATAATTAACTTTCGGTCGCGCAGACGGCGCACCGCACAAAGATCGCGCGCCTCATCAGGCGAAATGGATGGGACGGCCCGGCGCCAAGTCTAGAACAGTTTTTTTCGAAATGGGGGCGACGGGGTGTGTCCTTCGCTGAGCCTCTTTCACGACCAATAGTGGGTGATTATGTTAAGAGTAATATCTTTCTGAAATCAGAATTTGTTAACTGTACCGAAGCTAAATAGGACTAGTATTTTTGAATAATTATTTATTTAATTAATAAATTATAGCACTCACGTAGCTCAACGGTAGAGCACCTTACTTTGACTCGGACGACCGCAGTTCGATCCCTGACAAAGAAGAGGATTTTCATCGAATATAAACCGTTCAGAATTGATCCCAATGGCCTCTCAGCCTTATTTCTAATGAGTACCGTGGAGGAACTCCGTGGGAAAAACGTTTGGCCGGAGCATGGCTCCTACCTAGGGTTGCCAGATACAGCATTATAATTCCGGGACATTTCTGAGGTTAAAAAGGTTATTAAGTGGTACAGGATTATAATTTCCGGGACATTTATGGGGTTAAAAAAGGTATTTTAGTGGTATGTTTAAGGAGTGAACAAATATTCAAATTAATTTTAAAGGTGTATTTTAGGTAAAAACTATGCTACATAACACACACAAACACACACACACACACACACACACACACACACACACACACATATATATATATATATATATATATAATAATAATAATTCAAATTTGGTTGAAAATCACTATGTCATATTTGAGCAGTCTGTATATACAGGGTGTTACAAAAAGGTACGGCCAAACTTTCAGGAAACATTCCTCACACACAAACAAAGAAAATATGTTATGTGGACATGTGTCCGGAAACGCTTACTTTCCATGTTAGAGCTCATTTTATTACTTCTCTTCAAATCACATTAAACATGGAATGGAAACACACAGCAACAGAACGTACCAGCGTGACTTCAAACACTTTGTTACAGGAAATGTTCAAAATGTCCTCCGTTAGCGAGGATACATGCATCCACCCTCCGTCGCATGGAATCCCTGATGCGCTGATGCAGCCCTGGAGAATGGCGTATTGTATCACAGCCGTCTACAATACGAGCACGAAGAGTCTCTACATTTGCTACCGGGGTTGCGTAGACAAGGGCTTTCAAATGCCCCCATAAATGGAAGTTAAGAGGGTTGAGGTCAGGAGAGCGTGGGGGCCATGGAATCGGTCCGCCTCTACCAATCCATCGGCCACTGAATCTGTTGTTGAGAAGCGTACGAACACGTCGACTGAAATGTACAGGAGCTCCATCGTGCATGAACCACATGTTGTGTCGTACTTGTAAAGGCACATCTTCTAGCAGCACAGGTAGAGTATCCCGTATGAAATCATGATAACGTGCTCCATTGAGCATAGGTGGAAGAACATGGGGCCCAATTAAGACATCACCAACAATTCCTGCCCACACGTTCACAGAAAATCTGTGTTGATGACGTGATTCCACAATTGCGTGCGGATTCTCGTCAGCCCACACATGTTGATTACAGTACATACTAACGAAACTAAAATGAGCTCTAACATGGAAAGTAAGCGTTTCCGGACACATGTCCACATAACATATTTTCTTTGTTTGTGTGTAAGGAATGTTTCCTGAAAGTTTGGCCGTACCTTTTTGTAACACCCTGTATATAAACAACAATAATTCAAATTTGGTTGATAATCACTATGTCATAGTTGAGCAGTCTATATATATATATATACATTGTCTCTGGTCGTCGGTAAGGTGGAGCACTCCTCTACCTCCCGCTGCGAGCGTGGCATGCCCACCGTGGTATCTTAAGTTTGAGAAAAGAACTGGTATACGGGAATTCCGGGACAGTAACGCTTAATTCCTGGACACGGGACCAGACACAAAATTCCGGGACCTTCCCGGATTTCCCGGCCATCTGGCAACCCTATGCCTACCCCATCACTTCGAGCTGTAGCACCAAGATCAATCGGGAGTGAATCCTGCGGGATGACTAGTAAAAGGTATAGCTGATGGGAAGGAGGGTTCATTCGCTATTGATTGATTGTTTCATTTAATAACAAGAAAATAGTTATTTATTATGGAAGAATATCTTTGGTTGTTGTCTTAACAAGTTACGTGTATCGGTGCCAAAATAAGTCACATATTTGTTCGGTTTTTCTCAGTAAACTGCATAAGGATCGTGAGTGTTAAGTATCTGATATTAGTGTGCAGTCGTAACCTCAATGCATAGCTGTTGTTGTGTTATCAACGACTAGATTAAGCGTTTCCAACAGTAAAACACAAAACGAACAATTTTGTGACTTGTAATTTGTGTGTGTGTTTGTGTGTGTGTTTGTGTGTGTGTTTGTGTGTGTGTTTGTGTGTGTGTTTGTGTGTGTGTTTGTGTGTTTGTTTGTGTGTGTGTATGTGTGTGTGTGTGTGTGTGTGTGTGTGTGTGTGTATGTGTGTGTGTGTGTGTGTGTGTGTGTATGTATCGTATGCGATAGAAGACAATTTGAACATTATGGAACCATGTGTGGAGGACTGGAGTGGATAACTGCACTTCAGCCAAAAGTTACAGTCTGCATGGTGATGCATTATTAAAACAAAATCCCAAAGGCCTGAAATTGTATTTCACGCTTTTTTGTGTTGTGAAAGGTTGTATCATCCATAATGCGGACTCAGGAAACCTAGACGAAGAATTATTACAGGAAATCAAATCTTCTACACGTACATTCTTAAAACTCGATGTGCAGTGGAATCTAATGTGCAATACGTTAATGTATGTTACTGTATGTTTAAATTATTTGAGGTATGAGCTCATAAGAAAGAAATATAAAAGTCAGCACTGTTGTGCAAAGTAGGGAGGCAAACATCCATCAACTGAATGTAACCAAGTAGGTTGAAATTGCGAAGCAAGTTACTCTGGCCTACCAGCTTAGAAACGTTATTCGGGGCCCATTCTTTGCAATGGAAAGTCTCAAGCATTCCATAGCAGATTCGGACGACGGTTACACAAATTAATATATTCTAGGGCGAAGTCACCAGAAGATGGCGACAGAGTTTCCGATCGCCGAAATATCGTGTGAAAACACTCGGCTAGTCACCTGAAAGGACTACATTAATTCGCAACATCGAGAGAAACTTCCCTCTCATGTCACACAAATTGATCTCAACCGACGTCATAAAATTAATAATTGGTAATACTGCCTAACATCGACAACGTCAGAAAGAAATATTTACAGCGAGTTATTACCAGATTGTTATGCAGTGAGCGGTATGGACAGCAGTACCACCACGTCACAACGCACTAACAAGAGCAGCAGCATTCAGATCAGCCGCATCGTCGAATCCACAAGTATCAGTCGCCCAAATGACAGGAAACAGCGAAGCACAGGCAGTATGGTGCTGGCCTCCACGTCACGGTGAGTCTAGTATACTGCCCATAGACAGAAAGCACCCTATCCTCCTAACCCTTATAAGCTACAAACATCATCATTCGATATTAAAATAGATGAAATTAGAGACTTAGCATAATCTTTTATTAATATGGCACTATCCAGAAACATCCAACAAGATACATTATGTCTATTGGGAAGGTAGTGTAAACTTGCCTTTGGCGATAAGAAAAACTGATTATTAAACTCTACAATATAGTCAGGAGTGTTTGGGTTGGTGGATGTGACGAAGCAGCCCTGCTTGTTAGATGTGACCAAACGAGCGGTACTCATTAGATCATTCAGTGAATAGAACTAGTTCTTTTAAACGGTTCACTATTTCACTAGCACACCTTAAATAAAAATAATGGTTATTTCCGTTTGTAGTGTAGTATCTGTATGTTTTATTTACAATTAGACTAATTTCGTACTTTAATCTCACAGAGGGATTTTTTCTTTTATTTTTGTATTTATACTGAAAATTTTTTCGTTCTTAAATACTATCGGATTATTTTCGCGCACAAAAGGCCATTTCAAAGCTTCAATGAAATACTGTTTAGGTTGCTGGGAATATTTGAGAGGTAGTTTGATAATAATAAAGCGTGGATTGTTTTGCATTAATTTATTTACCAACACAAAGTACAATCAATTTTACAAAGCTTTTTGCTTTAAATAAAATGAAGGTCACTGTTCACAAATAATATTTGAATTGAATAAAACTTTCTCGGGTAGCTAGCCGAGTTAGTACATCGTTTGACCACGACGTTTCGGCGGTCACAAACTCTGCCGCCATTGTCAAGTGGCGGCAGAGATTGTGACCGCCGAAACGTCGTGGTCAAACGATGTACTAACTCGGCTAGCTACCCGAGAAAGTTTTATTCATTTACAACACCGAGAAAATCTCCAGTCTTACATAATATTTGAATTATTTTATTTTTTATTTTTTCAGAGACGCGGAGCGATATGTCAGTCAGACTCAAACGAACTCGATCACCACGCACTGATCCCAGAATGCTGAGCGCTGGAACGGAGAGCGAACTGCGTCTTCTCAATCTTTCAGGATTTCTGCAGAGCGGAGCTGACAAACAATGAACGGTGTGGAACAGAGATCGAACATGGGTGGAAGGGGCAGCAGTACGAGCTATGATTAGCGGACACTGCCAAAGCCGAAACCGAATTATTATAGTCGCGCACTGAAGTTAGCAAAAACGAGACAGCGTGCCGTTCGACACTCGGCCGACACCACACCGTCATTAATATCTCCAAGAACAACTACCGTTCACTTTTAGTGAGCAACAGCTAACTTGCTCTTTCAAAAAAAAAAAAAAAAAAAAAAAAAAAAAAAAAAAAAAAAAAAACTGTTTCATTCACGAACGACTCATCTGCTAAGGGAGCGTCCACAAACTACGTGGTTTGGTGTAGGAAGGGGTTGGTTAGAAAGCACACTGCGCTACATGGAAAAAAGGGGGGGGGGTTGTACCGAGCCAGACCACGTAGCTATCCATTCATATTATTTTTCACGGTTAAAATGAGGTACAGAACACATAACAGCATGTGAATATTTATGTCCTTCTTTAATTATCTCCTTATGTAATTTACAATACTCTGATAAGAGAAAACAGTAAAAATGTCTTCTGCAATCAAAAGGGAAAACAGCTACGTGCTACGTGGAAAGGGGGGGGGGGTAGAGACAAAAGCCACGTCGGGCTATGTGAGAGGGGGGGGGTTCACAGGAGGCCAAGATGGAGCTACGTGGTTTATGCACGCTCCCTTATTAAAAATGCGTAAACTACTGGAATATTCAGCTAGTCGATAGCAAAAACAGCTCTTGAGATAGGGGTAGATGGTATCAAAAACGAATATGCCCAATAGCTGTTGCGTCTAGAGTTCTCAACACAACTAATAACATTCTTGATACAACTCTTACTACCCTGCATAATCGTGGGAAGTTTCAGTGGTCATTACTCATCTCGAGGACGTAGCAAAACCTCGAATGGGGTGAATTACCTGTATTATCGGGGCAGTAGACGGGGACACAGGGATTACCAAACCACGAGTAAATAAGTCGGTTGTAAATATTATCCTAACTTATAAATCGTTAACACATCTCTGTGAGTGGAAAGAGTCCATTTGAACAGGATCATCTTGCTATCTTCATTAGTCCGAAATGCCGTAGACAGGAAGAACAAGTAATTTCTCCAACATACGAATGGAATTTGGCTATAGCTAACAGGGTGAAATATCGTCAGAAAATAACTACATATTACATGCCGGAAGGAAGGATTATAAGTTCATTCTAAAAACATTAGAAAGGTTCGCAAGCCAGCCGATTAAAAAATAATAATAATAATAAGAAGAAGAAGAAACGAAGGAGTTATATTGGCACTCATTTTTCTTCCTTGGTGTGACGACGGTTGCGACCTCTTAGTGGACGATAGGATGGAGTTTCTCAAACCTATAAAAGGTGCAATGTGGAAGTTAACGGCGAGTTTATATTTCTTATGAAAATATAGACACGTACAAAGAAGACAGATAAGAGATAGAAATGGAGAATGTTCTGCGAAATCCTAAATAAAATACACAGCAGTCACAAGTATGAAAAATCTATCGTGAGATGAAAAAGATTGTTAACGCTCACCTGAAATTAATTTTGAAATTGCAGGAAAAATACTCGCCAGTTTGGCCCCTCCTGCAGTACACAACTACATATAGCTTTAAACAATTTTAAACCAGGAACGTTCTGTTTTAAATCAATTGATCATAACGATAATGGAAATGATATTATTGAAGCGCAAATTAAACAGCTAGCAGACCAAATAACACTTCGTACTCATTACTTAAACACCTCCGTCTCTGCATAATGTTCTTTCTTCCTAGTGCGTTAAATAATACAAGGGGTGATCAAATGAAAAGGTACGAAACGACGTAAAAACGTAACAGTTAAATATTTGCATATTCCGCCATGGGAGAACGTAGCGGGACAGCATGCAGTGGAAGCATGCGTCGTCACCTCCCCCTAAAAAGTTCAAAGCCGTGCCGTCAGCAGGCAAGGTGTTGCTCATCGTCTTTTTCGACGTTCAAGGTCCGCTACTTGTGGAATTCCTCGAGCACAGAAAACCCATTAACTCCGATGTGTACTGTGAGACACTCCGGCGCCTACGCAGGTCCATCAAGAACAAAAGACCTGGGCTGCTCAAGGAGGGTGTGGTTCTGCTCCATGATAACGCGCGTCCACACGTCTCCAGAGTCACACACATGGAACTGGCCAAGTTCAAGTGGGAGACGCTCTACAGTCCGGACATGTCGCCCTGCGATTTCCATGTGTTTGGTCCACTGTAGAAACACCTGAAAGGGAAGCACTTCAACTCGGATGACGTACTCAAGGACGCTGTGAAGGACTGGGTCTCGTCACGGCCACAGGAATTCTGGGAACAAGGAATCCTGCGGCTTGTTCATCAGTGGGATCCTTGTGCTCAGGCCTATGGTGTATATTTTGAATAAAGTCTACATTTGTACCCACCGTGTTGTTTCGTACCTTTTCATTTGATCACCCCATGTAGATGGCGAGACAGAGAATATATACATAAACTAAAAGCTGCTTGCTCACTTTTATAGTCGCTCACTTTTAAAACCGTGAAAGGATTTTCAACTTGCAGCATCTTACCTCCCTATAACGTTTATTAGCAAGTCCCCAAAAGACCGTAGAAAAAATGGTTAAATATAAGCATGGAGTGGTAAATATATAATCACAACCTCTTGCTAGGGATTTCAAAAGGTTGAAGGAACCAATGACTTGATTGCGCAACTTATAACAGACAGTACAAATGGATACTTATACACTGTTTATATTGACCTGTCGAGCGCATGTACCGTCAGCATCGCATACCAATATTGGCTACAAGCTAAAATGCATTACAATCCCATATAGTTTTATGGATAACACTGCTTCAAAATAGAAATTATAGTGTGTTATGAGGTAGCTACATATAAGATAAATGCAACAGAAAATTCGATCATATTTTGGAAACAGGATGATATCAGATCCCCATATTCTGAACAAAATTTTTTTCTGACTGAAAATAATGGAAGACTAAGTACTTAATAATCCGAAAGATATTATCACCACTATTGATATACAGATTGCAATGCGTTGTCAGTTCATTGTGGCCATTCCTAATTTGTGTCAATTAGTGCCGAAGTACCTTAAATGATTCATCTGCGAATTATTAAATAATCGACTGGTTTGATGCAATACTCCATCTCTTTCCATCTTACTCTAATTTTGAGCTAATTTGCAGATTGTTGATAATGCTGGGGGAAATCGCAAACATGAATATTTATATTGAGTAAGCTTCAAATTATACTTGATATTTACAGCATTTCTGAAAGCTTACATTACAAGATCGAAATTTCCTATTACTCCAGTATAGTTGACAACTAACGGAAGTAAGTATTTAGGGTTATTCAGTTAGAGAAGTACCGCACCTTTCAGAAAGAGTGAGAATTTTAACATGTATTAATGCCATACATCCCAGGTGATCAGAAGAAATATGGATCGATTCTGGTTTGATCATGTAATTTCGGGTTTTAGTAGTATTCATAAAAATAGCAGCACGATGTTTTCATAATGCTTTTGCCTTCCCGGTTACCTTCACTATTGCTTGTTTTAAAAGTTTTATCACCTTTAATGACATGATCGTAGACGAGTCCTGAAATCCACAGTAAGGATAATTACGATTTCCGCAAATGTTTTGACTTTACTGCCTGCGGTTTCATAATTTAGGCAGGAACTTTGGCCTCTAGACCACTTTACAAATAATTATGACCATCCTTCTAACTGTGTCATTTGACGTGGGGTGCCTCACATCGTGG
Source organism: Vandiemenella viatica (assembly GCA_031002005.1). Taxonomy (NCBI): domain Eukaryota; kingdom Metazoa; phylum Arthropoda; class Insecta; order Orthoptera; family Morabidae; genus Vandiemenella; species Vandiemenella viatica. The sequence continues at coordinate 34,908,826 of JARYHS010008074.1, read as the reverse complement.
TTTCCCCTTTTTAACATCACTTATGAAAGACCTCATGAACCATCTACTTCGTTGTTACGTCAAAACTTTTGACGTAAGATAATTCGACCACAAATACAAGCGTAAAACCCTTTTATCATAATATTAAAAAAATATGACTCATTAAATCGAATTTTTTCAAGAGTTTCTCAAAAAGCTTTGCACGTGATATCTATGTTCCCTGTTTCAGCTCATTTCTGAAAAATATAGTGGTGTATAGAACGAAGTTTCTTACTTCACTTCACACAATTCACAAGATGGCGACGGAGTATCAGATCGCCGAAATATCGTATGGAAACACCCTTGATTAGTCGGCTGGTCTCCCGAGAAGACTATATCTATATTGGTGTTGCTTATCAGTATAGTAACAACTGTAGACATAAATTGACTTTTAAAAGATGAGTCCACGGAAAGATATTAGTATTGATTATTCTCTCTGAGCTGCTGAAATTTTTTATTTTGCGATGATCTGCGTCGATTTTAAACGCCAGGATGACCGAATAATGGGTGGAAATTTGACGCCGACGTCGAAATCTTGACGCGATGTTCGTTGGCCTCGTCAGCAGTTTAATGAGTTGCGGGCTTTAATACTTCTGTATTGTCCGCTGCCGCGGATGATAATGGGTCTAAATTGCAGTCCCGTTTAATTCTCTTTTATTACGGATATTCACTCCTTCTAAGACAGTCTCAGGGCTATGAGATCTCGTGAGACGAGACCCTGAGTAGGGCGCACCCTGTCAGTGATAGCCATAAATACTGTATTTCACCTTTTATTTCAATTTATTTGTTTATTTATTCGTGTCCGATTGGTACAAATTTAAATGCACACATATACGAAATAACTACAAATTTATTATATCAACACAAACATAATATCAGAGACTAACTGGGAGAATATGGATGTTGCTGTACATAGAAGATAAGGTGTTTGACGTAGTTCTTCCATTAAATAGCACATCATATCGCTGTTTGAGTAAACCAGGCATACATTTCTCTTATGGACAATACACATGCGCAGACAGACCGTTGTTGTTTTTATTCACTAAAACAAAAGTCAGTCTCTTCAAACCGTCATATGTGCTTCTTGAAGTTCCACTTTCATTTCCTGGATGTAATGTTTCACTGTCTCTGATATCCAGTTCTTTATCTCTTATTAGTAGCGTCGCCTCCAGTATTTTGAACAATGTCTCTTCTGTTATCTCTTCAAGAAGAGCAAAATAATGAGGAAACTTCTTCTTGATATTGATGGAGAACGAATAGATCCTTAACCACACATCATATTACAGGGGCCATGCAGATGTGACGAGCACTCATAGCGATTGCCTCTTGTTCTTGGAAACGACAGTATTCGCCGCTCCGAGTCCAGCCGAGGGCCTGGGTGGTTTTAATGAAATATAGTGTTCGTCCTGTATCATCCTTACGAAAGAGGAAATATAATCACACTGATATGAAATCTATACATTGTAAGAAACACAAACATATTGCTATATGGCTGTATGGCTAACATAGCCAAATGCCATAAAAAAAAGGACAGTACCGTTGTTTGACCGTAGTACCTTTCAAAACATGCTGTAATTATTCGCCAGGTTTCATTTAATAAGAGGTCAACTCTTCTTGCATGAGCTGATCTCTCCCATAAGCACGCGAGCAGGACAGCTGGAGACGTATTTTGTTCTGATCCCCACTGTGTAGAGGTCAGCTTCCTGCTGATAATTTACCCGTGACACTGTTAACATGTTGTCTGAAATTCGATACTCTGCCTAATATGACATTCCAATAGCATGGAGTTTAACTGTGTTCAAATCCACGTGAGGCTATCCAGATTTTCTATTTACGTAGTTTCCGGTAATCTGTCCAGACGAATGCAGGCATGGTTCCTACAAAAGATCAAGGCCGAGTTCCTTCCCTTGCTCGTCCATGTTTAAACACCTCGACGCCGACGAGGTGTAAAGGCTAAAGTAATAAAAAAAAAACTTGCTGGAGTAGATGTCTCGTCCTTTCCCCTCATTTATATTTCTGGACTAATAATGAAAAAACAAATATTTATGATCGAAATTGGTTTTATTGTTTCTCAGAATATTCTCTGTGAAGATCAATACATTTTGCATGCGTTTGAACCAATTTTCATAGCACTTTTTCCACTCCGAGGGAGGTAATGCCAGAACATGCGTCTTGAATGCGTCAACCGCCTCTTCGGGTATGGATAATAGTTGACCATGTAATTTGTTTTTGATGTGCGGGAATAAAAAGAAGTCATTCTCAGGACAGTAAGGCGGTTGACCCATCTACATCTACATTCATACTCTGCAAATCACAAACATTGTGGGTGGCAGAGGGTGCTAAGCACCAATCCTAAACCCGCGCATTCCAATCCCGAATAGTGCGAGGAAAGAAGGAATACATATAAGTATCAGTGCGGCATCTTATTTCTCTAATCTTATCCCTCCGGTCATTGCGACCTAAATAGGTTGGTGGAAGAAGTATTTCATTGCACTCGAAATTTAAATTTTTTCGCATGTTCTCCAATAAATTCGAAAGCAAGCTCCGTCTGTCTGTCTTCCAAAACTATCCCAGCCCAATCTATGTATCAATTCTGTGACGCTTTCATAAGGGCTGTAACAACAAGTCACGAATCTAGCGGCTCTCCTCTGCACCCTCTCAACTGAGTCAATCAGTACCTTGCGATACGGATCCCAAACCCCACAACAGTAATCCAGATGCGGACGCACTAGTGTTTTATACGCTATCTCCTTTGTTTGAGCATTACAATTCCTCAAAATACGACCTATGAATCGTAATTTAGAATTAACCTTGCCTACGACGGAAGTTATGTTCGTGTCCCATTTCATGTTGCTTTGTACTATCACCCCCAGATACTTCACGGATCAACCGTGTCAACAGCTGAATTGTTTATTTTGTACTCATGAACAAACTGATTCTTCTTGTTACTTATCCGCATTTCCTTGCACTTTTTGCAATTAAGTGTAAGCTGCCATTTACGGCACCAATCGAAAATAGCATCCAAATCACGCTTAATTTCTAAGCAATCGGCGGTGCACTTTATTTCCCTATAGATAACCACATCGTCGGCAAACAATCGCAACCAGCATTTGACGTTGTCACCTAGATCGTTTATAAATATTAAGAAAAGAAGTGGACCTATTACCCTTCCTTGAGGAACGCCCGAAGTAACATTTATTTTATTTGATCGACCAGTTAGAAAATCACGTATCCACTCGCAAATCTGAGCCGAAATACCGTAAGCTCGAATCTTCGGTTGTGTGGCACAGAATCAAAAGCTTTCTGAAAATCCAAAAAAAACTGCATCAACTTGCAAACCAGCATCGATAACTTTCATTATGTCGTGGGAAAATCAATTCGATGTTTTGACTGGTCAAAAATTCCTTCGTTTGAACCGATGTGTGACAGCTCGCATTGTCGTGATGAAGAATTATTCGCCTCTTCTTCGACTTTTTCCTAATTTCTCCAAAGACTTCTGGTAAACAAATGGTCGTGTAGCAATCAGAATTGACCGTCCTACGATGCTCTAACGCCACTGTCGCCATGTAACCGGAAATGCCGAAGAAACAGGTAACATTTGCTTCGACCTGCTTCTTCCACGAACAACTTTAGTCGGATTTGGCTCGTCTTGGAAGACCCATACAGTCGATTGCTGTTTTGCTTCCGGCTCATATGCATGAATCCACGATTCGTCACCTGTGTAGATGTTATACACAGCCTTTGATGCACCTTGAACGAATTTTTTTTTTAACATTTATTTGCACCAATCAACACGAGCTTTGAGCGTTTGTCAGATTATGCGGGATCCAACGCAGAAAAATCTTTTTTACAGCCAAATGATCATGCAATATTTTATTGATGCCTCAGTCTCACGGTATGTTACATGACGTTCTTGGTTTATCAGTTCACGCACAGCATCGATGTTTCCTGGCACGACCCTGACGGAATTTGTCCTGAAGCGAACATCAGCCACGATTTAATTCGTTATACCAGATTTTTTACAGTGCTATATGATGGTGCTTTATCGCCGTATAAAGAATTAAGTTCATCGATGCATTCTTGTCTTGATAATCCACGTCGAAAGTTGTTAAAAATAATCGCACAAAAATGTTCACGAGTTAATACCATTTTTCGCGCGAGATGAATTTTTAAAGTTACTTGTAAACAACAAATCGCGCTCAAATGACACATTGTTATGAATATGGCTGTGTTCAACAATGTCAACGTTTCCAATGGAAACGTCAGATGGCGCCTGGGCACACTTATTGTTTCCAAGGCCAGAAATATAAATAGCAATATTTAGTACTGGATTTGCATCTCTATTTCAGATAAGGTATAAGCAGCATACAGCTATAATTTTACTTCGACGAATATTCTTCTTGTTATAATACCGTGCCCGGTTTCTGGCGGATGTTGTTATGATGGAGGAAGTATTCCACCATGGATCTATCTTCGGATGATGAACTGAGTTGGATTCCCGTTGCCCACTCATGCGTGTGTTCGTATTGTAGGTGAAGATAAGTGTGATGTTATTTGTATTCTATGAGATAAGAGCTGAAGATGAATATGATTGAAACGCGGTGCAGGGCACTCGGAACTACTCTTTCGAAAGACACCATGGCAGGGCTGGATTAAAACAGCGCGGGGCCCGTAGCAAATGTGAAGAAGTGGCCCTTGGTTTTCGCCGTCCGGGGCTGTAGTAGCGTATTTTTATTTAAAAAAGGGCTCCCGATAATCCCAGGCGGGGCTCCCTATAGAGGGCGTAGGGCCCCCAGAAGGCGCGGGGCCCGTAGTATTTGCTAACTGCTGCTACGGTACTGCACCAAGGAGGCCGCCAGGCTTAACGTTCCCCTCCCACAGACGAATTTCTATCAACAGTACTGTATGTCCTCAGTCCATACCCATTGTGGTGTGGTGTTTTATTTAACCAAGGACTTTGACGCCCAATCTGATGATCTGATGACAAATCGAATTATAAAGACCAAGGTACTAGTTAGAGATAAAGCCAGAGATGTGATTTAACTATTCACCTACAAGTAGGATTCACAGAGCAGGAAACGAAAAATAGAGATCAATGATGATTGTTAGTCGAAATCTTCTGCTGCGCTGGGAATTAAATGACCTGATGAGTATGAATTTGAATTAAAAGAATTTTGAAGCAGTTGCAGTTTAGCAAATTAAAAATCTAATTTTCGTCACTAGTACACTATCACAATGAACATACATATGACGAGAAAAATGCAATATTCAAGATAAAAATTGGTGTGTAATGCAGCATACGTACTCAAAATTGTCACATCAACTTATGACGGCTATCACCATGAAAATAAATTTAATAAACCTAGATGCCGATTTACTGACAGAGTTTTTTTTTCTTTCAAGCTCTGGTTTGACGGCGTGCTGATGCCAATTGCTTTGGAGTATGTACCGCGTTACGAAAAGTAGTGGTAGGCGCAGGTTAGGCAGCAGTGCGTAGCAACATGCCGAACGTACAACTAGCTAGTGTCAAGTCAACTACAAGTTACTGAATACTTATTTGCGTATGGTTGCTATATCATTCTATTGTCTTGCAGAATGAATTGTTTCAGAGGTAACTTTTTAATCTAAAACAAGATTTTTTAGTTCCGCCATGATATATCATAGGGTTTTAAAAGAACAGGATGAACATCTTGAATAAGAGACGCTTCCTCCTAGAGTATCTAGCAGAACATACGTTAATGCACACCATCGCTACCATGCTATTTGCTACGAAGTGTGGCAGCTTGTAACATAAGACAAATCTTCGTGCTATACTTTATGTGTTTGAATATTATTATCGTGATTTGTAGTTATTTATTGATTCCATTATCTCAATAAATAACCTCAATAGTGTTAGTTATTGGGTTTTGTCTTATTTTCATCAAATAGACACAATATAGCTTTTCAGAAACAGTATCCTAGGGTTTTCTGTCTGGAATAATAGGGCAAATTTGGACATTAGCCCCGCATTCCGCCGTGAATTCGATTAAATTGTGAACAGTAGATAAATGTAAAACTGTAAAACTACAAATACAGTCCTCCGTTGAGCACTCTTCTCATATCGAACTCCTACAAAAGCACTATGGCCATAGATGGCACACGAAATATGTGGACTAATCAGATCACAAGCTAGTTTATGCAATGTTTGGAATTTTGGACTATTTATGGACTGGAAAACATCAAATGGTGTGGCGTGATACACTGTTTTAGGTAACATTGTTTTATGCTGTCAGTAGAGGAATTGTATAGTCATTTTATTCATAAGCACAGTTATTTCTGGCCTCTTTCACCCACCCTTAACTTCCAACACCAAATTTACTGTTGCATAATTTTTTCTCGTTCTGTTAATTTTCCAACAAAGGATGTAGGCATCACAGAACAGAGGATTTCTTGTTGCTCTAACATTAACTCTATAGAACATTATAACAAGATTAGTGCGTTAAGTAAAGTTCACTAAACACATCACTTAACGGATAATTGTTTTACACTGGACTCTGTTTGAGCAAACAGGTAGAACTAGAAACCACGCAAGTATCGTACGAGGCGCGTCCAGAAAGTAAGTTCCGTTTCAATTTATCTCCGCTGCAGCGCTGCGATTGCAGTTCCGCACATGCGCTGTAGACGATGTGTATCAAGGGGAAGAACGTGCGCCATTTGGAGATCGCTGTCAGTTACGTACGCTTTGTTGTGCTTGTTTGAAATGTCGGCGTTGATTGAAAATCCCGCCGCCTGTGAAATCAGGTCTGTGATTAGGTTTCTGAATGCGAGGAAAGTGAAACCAAGTGAAATTTATCGGCAAATTTGCGATGTTTACGGACCAAATGCGATGAGTGATTCGATGGTGAGAAGGTGGGTCCGACAGTTCAATGGCGGGCGTAGTGATGTGCACGATGAAGAACGAAGTGGGCGTCCACCTTTGGTTACAGAAGAACTGGAAAGACTTTCATCTGTTCTTACATCTCAAGTCTTTCCTTGGCGGTCATCACTTCACCAATGACGACGAGCTGAAAGAAACTATTTCCAACTGGTTGAAGACACAGGCGGCAGATTTCTATGAAGAAGGTATACAAAACCTGGTGCCACGCTATGATAAATGCCTGCAAAATTTCGGCAGTTATGTGGAAAAGTAGTTTAAGAGTTGTAGAATTTTTTGCAATAAAAATTTCTTCTGTATCTGTGTACAATTTCATTTTATTACCTAACGGAACTTACTTTCTGGACGCGCCTCGTATTATCAAGAAATTAGTGTTTCGTACTCTATTGACAGTGTTGGTGTTCGTCAGGTACCAGCTTTGTTCCCCACTCATATTCATTCTTTGTCTCGACATCATTGCTGCAAAACTACTCACTTCAACCTCTGGACACTGTTCTATGCTGATCACATCATGGCCGCCTGAGAGTCTCGTCAGGAATTGGGACAACACATCCAAAGATGGAAAATTTCTCTCTGAAATCACGGCATCCAACTTCGTCTATGGAAGACTGAGTACATGGAGTGTGAGATTTGAAGTGATTCGTCTGTTAACATCGACGGCGTTGCACTCTGTAAATTATCTGAGTTCAAATACCTGAGAACACTAATCTGTTCGAATGGTCAGGCGCTCCCAGATGTCCGAAACACAGTCATCACAGTCTGAATGAAGTGACGCAAGGTCCTTTTCAACCGGAAGGTGACACTCTGCCTTAACTCAAAGATTTAAAAAACCATCATTCGACCAGTGGTACAGGATAATGGTCAGTCGCAAAAGACATGAATAACAGATGCATGTCATGAATATGAAGATGATTCGCTGGCCGTAGGGACTTACTAGATCGAACCGCAAGTAATAATGAAAACGTTCTGGCGACATTTGTGTGGTTCCAATCATTGACCGAGCGTGGTGGGTGACGGGTTAAGGTTCTGGCCTCACATTGGAAGGACGCGGGTTCGAATCCCCGTCCGGGCTTCCAGATTTGGGTTTTCCATGGTTTCCCAAATCACTCCAGGCAAATGCCGGGATGCTTCCTTCAAAAGGCCATGGCCGAATTCCTTCCCATTTCTTGCCCCCATCCTTTCCCGTCTCTTAAGACCTCGCTGTTGAGAGACGTAAAACAGATAAAAAAAAAAGAATCCCCGTCCGGGCATCCAGATTTGGGTTTTCCACGGTTTCCCCCCATCACTCCAGGCGAATGCCCAGTTGCTTCCTTCAAAAAGACCATGGCCGAATTCCTTCCCGTTCCAAAAAAAAATGAGAAAATACGAGAGAGTTATTTGCGCATTTGCGATGGTACGGCTTCGTACTGCGCAGCAACAACTTTCAACTGCGGGAACTGCAGTTGATATAAATCCTGAAGGTCGAAGATCATGAGGGTGATTCAGGAAGCGCTGACTGGGTACCTTGCGGGAGAACATGTGACTCGTGAATGACTCGTCTGAGGATGCACAACATCGGCTTAAATTTAAGAGAAGGACCCTGTAATGTGGGATAAATACTAGGAAGAAGAAGAAGATTATATTAACCTTAACACTCCGTCAGGTGTAGCCGATTTCATAGGCACAACGTATGAACTTAGCTTCACCGCGCCTCCCTTAAACCACACTCTCTCCTCCCTTCCCCCTACCCTATGCAAATAAAATTGGTGGGTTCAATCAGCGAAGTTTTTCTTTTGTGTTTTTTTGGTAAGCCACTTGATTTAAAATGCTAATTGGTAAGTATATTTTCATGGTCACTAGTTTTGCATTAAAAATAATTTAATGATTATCTAAAAAGAACTATGTGTTATTGCTCTGGTTATTGAAGGATTATTTCAGTTTCTGGCTGTAGGTATTGAGGATTTGTCACATAGTACTTTTTTGAAATTTTCCTCTTTACTTTAAGGAAATTTATTATTTGTTGGAGGCGTCTGATGAAGGGGATGTTATAGAGGAAGAATGTTCCAATAATAAAAAAACGCCTTCCCGAACTCATTGCGTCCGACCTTGTAGGGAAAGATATTGCACCCGATAGAGAGTTAGAAGAGGTCTCGTTTCAGGTATGTGAGAATGTAAATGCGCTTGGTTCAAAAATACATGATTTCCAAGTTTTCAAATCGTTTTAAAAGCGTTTGTTTATGTGGGTACTTTTCGATAAATTCAAACAATGTCTGTCGGAGATAACGTGTCGTTTTATGAATCTTATGCTTGTGGTGTGATTTTACATCTACAAGTAACTTGGACATAGAGGAAATTTTTCAGTCTACTACCTTGTGTTTTGCTGACGGTTTCTTTAATATCAGAAATTCATAAAGGTCTGAAAGGAATATCATACCAGAATGAAATACCTTGTGTAAGCTATTCCACGAAAATTCTGTCACATTTAGTTTTTAGAAATAACCTCTCTTCTATCTGCAAGTGTTAGGATTAGAGAGAATACTGGCAGTAAAAAGAGTCCAGTAAAGAACTAAATCAATAGGAGTAGTTTACGAACAATTAGCTGCAGATTTGAGATCGTAAGGAAGATAAATATATTTCCGCTCTGCTTAAAGTGAATTAGGTGGCAATGGCAAAAAATCAAGTTAAATCTTTACAATTTTGGTTAATTTAGTTAGAATATCAGCAGCCAACTGTTCATCTACAGGGTGTCCAGAAAAGGACTCCCTGATTTCAAAATTAAATATCTCGAAAACAAAGATCGATAGAGGAATGCAGTAAACGGTATGTTTATCGTGACAGCTGTAAGAAGTGTATACAGCAGTTTGAGGAATACTTCGGGAATCGAGTCATTACTTTGGGATATCCCGAATTTACTGGTGCAGGCATGGATTGGCCTCCATATTCGCCGGATGTGACTCCCTGTGACTTTTTTTTTGTGGGGCACAGTGAAAGACATGGTCTACCCGAAGCATCCCGCCACGCTGGACGAGCTGGAATCGGCGATCTCTGCGGCATGTGAATCCATTTCGGTCGAGACACTACGAAATGTGATGGCGAATTTCATTCTTCGTTTGCGCCACCTCTGTAGTGCCAATGGTGAACAGTTTGAAAACATTGTGATGTGATTGTTTGCAAAGATTGTTTTCATACGATTATTTCACTTATGTATGCTGATATGAGCTGTACAGCGTACATCTGTTAGCAGCTTTTGTAACTATTATTTCACACTGCTGTATACACTTCTTACAGCTGTCACAATAAACATACCGTTTACTGCATTCCTCTATCGATCTTTGTTTTCGAGATATTTAATTTTGAAATCAGGGAGTCCTTTTCTGGACACCCTGTATGTATGTACATTAATCCGTGTATTCATATACAACTGCAGTAATAGATCGAAGTTCTACACGAATTCATTATCAGATTGTGGCTCCACGGTAAAGATAGAACTGCCGGAAGGTGTATTGGTATCTGGAGTTGTGGGGAATTCTACGATATCCGATCCACTGAAATCATATGAATGTTGTGCTCGATTGTAATCGAAAGTAAACCTTTTTTTTTTTTTTTTTTGATATCTCGATGCTTCTCTAGATTCCGTGTCTTAAAATTTGGATGGTTAGGTTGGACCATAAGAAAAATTTCACCAAAGTCTTATTAGATGAAGGAATCTGATATAACTCGACGAGACAAATCGAAAGTAAAAAAAGACATCAAAATTGAGCTGAATAGTTTTGAAATGTTACCTGTACCAGTAAAGATTCGCAGAAACCAGTAAATTAAGCACGGTGAACATGCATAATGGGTGTTTTGTTTTCTTCCTACCTGTTGTCGCTAGGTTGAAATACGGCATGGACAAGAAGAAAAACGTCGCCAAAAGCACAAGGAACTATGTATATTTACAACAGATTTTTAACAATCGATACCTCGAGCACTAAGAGAGATAACAAAAAAAAATTCTTTATTCAATTTGTTTCGCCGAAATATATAAGAATCAATCATCAAATTCTTTAAATTTCAGGGGCTCGTCGGATATCTTAGAATTGCCGAACTGTGTAGTGTGTATTGTTTTTAACAACACATTAAGAGAATTCGGCTGATATGAAATTGTTCTTACTTTACAGTCGCATTCTTACCTGCGTAAGTGTTGAATGCAAACGTTGCTCTTCCTGCTCTATTTCGAAATATGCCGGAGTAGTCACAGCTTACAGCTAAACTGCAGAAGGCGACGCGGCGCTGTTGTAAATAGAAGTGGTCGGGTCTAGCCAAGGATAATGTATGCTTCTGGTCCTTGCTGTGGACATGATCGTTGCATAGTAACGTGACATGTTTTAACAATGGGGAACTCCAACAATGCTACCATTTCAAAGAGGATTGAGGAGGAAACATTCAAACTGCAGTGGATCGTTTTCGCGTTGACATATCAACTTTGAACTTTAAATATCGTGATACAAATTCCATGTGACTGATGCGAGACTGTTTATATTCTCACCAAATAAATGAACTTCCGATCTGCTTGATGCCGTATAGAATGAACAGTAACTGAATTGGATTCTCACTAGGATTTATTGTCTTCATCTATCCACCACTAGCGTGTTTATTCTAAAATTCTTATGTGTTATTCAGTTTTTTTTAGAACTTTCCTCCAAACCAACTACAACGAAACATTAATAGTGTGTAACAGCAGCTCCTACCAAAACTACGCAACATACAGGTGTTGGACAAAATAATATGAACACCTGACATATACATATTATTGGTTTATTAATATGGTGTTGGGCCACATTTTGCTCGCAGAACAGCTGCAATTCTTCGCGGAATAAATTTGTAGAGTGTCTGAATAGTTCCCAACGGAATGTTGCCTCATTCTTACACAAAAACATTCGCCAATTGCTTCAGTGATGTTGGAGGTGGAAATCTACTCCTTATTCTTTGCTCGAAAACTCCTCACAACTGTTCAATTATATCGAGGTCTGGTGATTGTGCTGGCCAGGGAAGATTTTTGATGATATTCTGATGCCCCTCGAACCAGGATAGAATCTTTTTGGCTTTGTGTATGGGCGCATTATCATCTTGGAAGAAGGCAGTGTTTGGCAGCAGAATTCTAGTCATAGTAAGAACTTCATACCTGAAGATATCGAGATATTGATTCGCAGTCATCAGGCCAGTGATGTGAATGAGATGACCAGCTGAATACCACGATATAGCCACGCAAATCATAACGGAACCTCCCTCATGCTTGACTGTAGGACGCAAGCAGTCCGGATCGCAGGCTTCTCCATACGTAAACCCGGCAGTTAGTAGGAAACAATGTGGACTATGATTCATCGGACCATACCACATTCTTCCAATCATCAAGTGTCCAGTTTTTATGATCGTTGCACCACTTGTTTCACAGCATAGCGTTGGTTGCCGTTATAAGGGGCTTTGCAATTGGAGCCCTTCCATGAATGTGAGCTTTGTGGAGCTCCCGCCATGCTGTTTTTGTCGAAACAGTGTTGCTCAGGTATGAGTTGAGTTTTGCCGTCACTTTTGCAGCGCTAGTTTTGTGTTGTCTGGCCACAATGCTTTTTTTATGTTCGTCGGTCTCTGTCGGTTAACTTTGGTTTTCGTCCACTATTCCTCTTCGCCGACGATGTTTTACCATGTTTTTTGTATGCTACCATTACCGTCGATACTGTCGCTCGTGAGACGTTAAACAGTCGAGTTGCTTTTGTCACAGACACTCCCGCTAACCGAGCTCCAACAATTTGCCCTCTTTCGAAGTCTGAAAGATCACGCATTTAACCGATCGCTTGTTACAACCATCACAGATCAAAGCGTATAATACACTGACACACAGCGTACAAGACCTTCCACTTCAACTATGCCATACATGCGCATTGCAGTATTCACACGGAAGTAGTGGTGCCAACATGCAACAACCTGTACTCTATCGCATGGTGTTCATCTAATTTGTCCATCCTCTGTATCTATATTTTTCTTTTTTGCTCATAGACACTAACTTGACAAAGATGTTACTATAATTAGCCATGTTGCAGGTTTACTGACCCTCGAGGATGCAGTGAACTTTCGCGAACACTGATATTATTTTCATAGCGTGATTTTTATATTTATTAAAATCGACTAACAATAAACATTTAACTTTCCAATAATGCTATATACCTTACAGCAGTGTTTCTCAACCAGTGGTGCACAAAGGCGATTCCGCAGACAGAATATTATAAATTTACACTGTTTCCATACTGTCTAAGCCTGTAAGCGAGTATAAACTGCCAGTCCAACTTTTTAAGAAGCACTGGTATTTCAATGACCACGCAAAATCTTGCAATTTTAAGGATATAAATGAATGTAATTTTCTCGGCGTTGTTTATTTATAAACGTTTCTCGGGAAACTGTGGTGGGTGCCTTGGTGGGCAAACTACGTTACAATTATATTTCATACCTTTATGATTAATAATTGTGGATTTTTTAATTTTAATTTTTATGAAGGAGTGGAAATTATTTAATTTTGCAAGAATCTCGACATTAGTTGGAATTTAGGAAAAATTGTCACAATATGACATTTATTTTCTTATCACTGGCGATTACAAGTCTGAGCGAATTTATCGTTAATATTAACACAAATTGGCAAAATCATAAAAGCAACGCTCAGAGTTACAATTAGCCGTCATGAGCAAGCAAACAACTGTATATTTACTTTTAAATATCTCAGAATCAAAATGCAAGAAATAATGACAAATGGAAACAATAAAAAATACAAGTTATGAAGACCTCAGACAAAGGTATCATAATACTGTGACTTTACAGTTAAAAAAGAAAATCATGGGCGCCAGAATGAACAATATATCATTCAAAAATAACTAGTTCTGGCAAATTATGCCGCTAGCTCAGGGTTTTTTACAATTACAAAGTGAGAACATGGACCTATCCTCTCAAAGTCGCTTACGGGTCCTGTTTCACGGAATGCACAATCAGATGGCTTGGTCGTAATAAGTTACCATTGTAGTCCTGCGTCTGATGTCTGCGGTGACTGTTGCGGACCCACGATATGTGAGATTGTCTCACAAGTCGGCTATAGGCATCTTTGGTCTGACAATGCGCATCATCGCATTACCGGCTGTGTTGCTGTGATAAGCTTGCTCCAGCAAGGCAAGCTGCCAGCCAGAAATCGTACAACGGCAGTTGGCGAGGGAAGCCAACTTTCCAAGTCAACCTCAGACTAGACTCGCATAGCTTGGACTCGAAGATCGAAGTCAGAATGTCCAGCTCCTCGCTCTTCGGTCCACGAGGAAACTTCTCGCTCCGCCCATTTGTAGTCTCGAAGCTCACATATAACAAAAATTCCCAGGATTTTAAGTTATACGCTCATTTGGATTGGATCTTCAGGTCGGCATCTAATGTCACGTGATATCCCCGATGTGTGATTTGCCTAGAGTATCTAACAGAGGTCAGACATATTCGGCTAAGTTCGCCGGAGTGAGCGGGTGTCGGGCGGCAGGCTTTTCCCGCCAGGTGAGTGACCCATCCCCAGGGAGCAGAGTGTGTGGTCCGGCAAAACCCCAAATCCGCGACGTCCCGTCGCCATGATTCGGGAAGACCAAGATTAGCTTCAAGCCTACATAGCTCAATAATTCTTGAATATTCGCTTTACCAAGATACACTGTATGTTCATCATTTCATTACAGTCCTCACTTGGAATCTTGCGTACTTTAGAAAATTACAACAAAAATCTATTTAGGTGGTCGCCCAAGATTTATGTAAATTACTCTTATATTATTACATATATAATAAAAATGCACCTTGTAACGTGACGACAGCGCGTCATGTTACAAAACAAACCGAGTAATATTGTTATTAATGCACAATTCACCACCACTCAGATTAATTACTGTCCTTCTATCAGGTGCAGAAGAGGCATTAACTCTGCGGGCAAGTCGGACAAATTTCCCGGGGAGGATATGTATCGTCGTGTGAAGTGACTGGAGAAGCTTCGCAAGAAGAGGTCAAGACTTCTTAGTGCTCTCGCTTTTCTCCAACGATGCCGGGACCAAAACATTGTACCTCGTTTTGCCGAGATTCGTGTCCCAATTGAATCTTTTGCGGCGAAGAAAATTCTACGAAAAGCGAGTTTGTCTCTGGTGAGGGAGAGGATTCAATACACCAGGCGTGAGTTAGACTCTGTTTCTCAGACTCTTTTCGATTGCCACATGTTTTTGTCTAACTATCTGCACCGTGACGCCTGGGAGTGGGTAGACAGCTGTACCGTCGCTGAAAGCCACAGAGTTCAACGCCGTGCGACGGTGAGCGTTCATCACTTACCGAAGTGCGGTCCAGGGTTCCCCAGGGACCCGTGATAGGGCCTCTGCTGTTTGTCATATACATTAGTGATTTGTGCGACGCAATAATAGGGAAGAAAAGTCTATTTGCCGTTGATGTTATTATTTATCGTGAAATCAAAACCCTGGACAGCGGCGCTTTGTTACAAGACGATATTATGAAAATAACTGCGTGGTGTAAAGGCTGGCAGTTGGAGTTAAACGCTAACAAGTCATGCGTGTAAATAAAAAGGTGACACCATTTAGCTCTGAACATACAATTAGTGTCACTGTCCTTAGAACGGTAGATTCCACTAAATGCCTAGGGGTAACAATTCGTAATAATTTGGCGTGGAATGAGTATATCGAAAAGGTAATTAGGAAAGCAAATCGTATGCTCCGATTTCTAGGTCGTAATTTAAAACAATGCACTCCGGAAGTTAAATCAATTTCATACAAGTCGCTAGTGCGTCCTCACTTAGAATATTGTTGTTCTGTATGGGGGCCCCATCAAATGGCATTAGAGAAGGACCAAAGTAGCCGCCAGGTTCTTTAAAAGTATATATGGTTGGAGGGTAAATGTAAGTGCCAAGTTGAAGGAGTTAGGTTGGGAAGACCTGGAACACCGAAGGCGTTGCTCTCGACAGAAGCTATTTGAAACATTCACGACTCACGTATTTCGGAATGACAGCAAACAAATATGACTATCAGCAACATTCATATCTAGGAATGACCGTGAAGATAAGATAAGAGAAATCAGGTCCAGAACCAAATCATTTCTGTACTCATTTTTTTCCACGTGCTCTTAGAATGGAATAGGAAAGATTTACCGGGCGAGTAAACTTAAAATCCGACAGGAGTAGCTTTCGATAAATCACTCCGGCCATCCTGATCTGGGTTTTCCATGGTATTCACAGATCGCACCAAGCGAATGCTGGGATGGTTCCTCACAATAGCCCATGGGTGCCTCCTGCCATATCCCGTATATCCCTTCCAAACTATTACACTTTCGGATAGGTGCAATGCGCGTACCACCCCACACTTTTAGTTAGTCACGGAGTAATAATATGCAGGTAAGGTGGGAAAGAAAATACCATCCTTGTACCAAAATAGCACTAAAGCCTTCCATCTGGCTATCCTCTGGAAATGGCAATCCAATTGTAACACCCGTATACTTCACATGGGGTATACCACAATCACGCTCAACTTCAAATAATCATGATGGAAAAAACGCAGTACATGGAGAAATAAAAAAAACAACGTACAAACAATACATACAAAATTTGGAAACATAAAATGAGTGGAGAAATTCAAATATCTAGGGGAATAAATACAAGTAGGTGGATCTAACAAGCCATCAAATTCGGTAAGATCGGAAACACTTCGGTAGGCTTAAAGACTCACATGGTCATATTACAACAAAAGAAATATATCAAGACAGGCCAAACTCAGACATTACAATACAGTGGTACTGCCAGAAGCATTATACGCATCAGAAACAACCACGATTCGGGCTTCAGGCATTACGGAAGCGGAAAAAGTTGAGCGCAAAATCCTTAGAAAATTTTTTGGACCAATACATAAAGACGGCATATGGATTAAAAAGTCAACGAAAGAACTATACGAACATACAGATAGATTGACAGACATGATCTGAAGACATAGATTACAATGCTATGGACATTTACAGCGAATGAACAGCACTAGACTCACAAATAGGATCTTTTATGTGGTATATGGTTCACTCATGAAAACAAATTGGTTACAGGAAATAGAAGAGGACTTGAATCATGCAGGGATCAGCAAGGAAATGACACGGGAAACGGGACAATTCAGGAACAAAATTATGAACACAAAATTTAAAATACAGAAGAAAACAGGAACAAAATGGACTGAACAAAGGAAACAGGAACATAGTGAACGTTTGAAGAGGTTTTGGGAAGAGAAGAGGAAGAGAACAAATACAAACAAAAACTGAATAATCATGAATAAATTGAGTTTAGACACTGTCATCAGGGGCAATAGTGATTAATAATAATAATAATAAAAACTGTACCGTTCAAGTTACATGAGGACACCACAAGTACTCCTTGAATTTGATCAATATTTATAAGTGTTTAGTGAGATACCGTTGCTCTATGAGTTACAATGTAGCTATCCAGATGTATACACATTCTGACGTGTGTTCTCTTGGGAGGGGGAGGGGGAGGAATGGTCCCAATGCAAGTTTCATGAACGTGTTTGGCAAGAAATTTTGGAGGTTACAGCCCATGATATGCGTGGAATGGTTTGTCGGCGATGTCTTATACAGTATTGACGCAGTGGACGTCACAGGTGTGGGGCGTGGTGGTGACCTGCATAATGCAGCAGCAAATCAAGAGAGACACGCCGCCACGTCAGCCAGCGGGTAAACACACTGCCCCGACAATATTGACTCCACACCGCTTTCACACCCACCGCAGGCACCAGGGTTTCGCCGGAAGAATGGTTCGACTTGTGTTATACCCTTACGAAACCAGGTCTGTTAAACGAAGACTTAAATGTTTCCACCGCATTACCATTTCTGATACAAAGAACTGTTTGATGATACAGAAAATAGTGCTAATATTTAATATGATTCAGGGATCTGGTAATTCTTAGCGACATTATGTTATTCTTTCTGGATGGATAGAACAGTTAGTTCCCGTATTCATCAAATTATAATTGAAGGCTCGAGCTGTAAGTGAACTATACTTCAATCTGTCATAATAACGCTTACTTAAACCAAAACATATTTCTGATATACAGTTCGTTAATTCAAACATTTTTCTTTTCTTTAAGGAATGATTAGAATAGTGGAGCTGATCGATTACCTAATCGAAAAAATTTTTTTTTATGTGGATATATCTTCCAGATTCAAGCTTCATGAAAATTGTTCACTAAGAAAGTGCTATACAAAGGAGCAGTTGATGCTTGCTCTTTGCAAACAGTTGTGGTGGAGGTTGTTGTCTTAGACATTTCCTCAAAGCATTTGAGAATTAGTTACTTTTTTTCTGTTTGTCTTGACTTTTCCACTGCCTTTAGTGTAGAATAGATAGTGGTCGTCTGTGTTTGTCGAAAGTCGTATTATAATCACCAAGGCCGGCGATTAGTGGGTTTGATGAGTTATCAGCTACCCTGTAGAATTTTCTACGTTTGGTTTAAAATCTGTCAATTAGCAGCGGAATTCCTGCGGCTGCATGCAGGTCCTTTGTTGGAAACGGGGTTGGTATGTGAAGGGCACGTCGCAGCGCCCGGTTTTGCATTCTTTGCAGTTTAGCCAGCGAGGTTCTGGACGCGTACTCCCACACCTGGCACGCGTATTCGCTGTCACAGTTTATGATAAAATGACCCACGGGTTTTGGGGAGGCAGTTATGGAAGCGACTTCTTCTGCCCAGAATACTTGTTGTAACAGTTAATTTTCTCTTGAGTACTTAAATAAAATGTCAAGTTATAAATAACATTTGTAATTTCACTGGCTATTCTGTTAAAGAAATATTTATTCAACTTAACACTTGCGACGATAGTTCCACTACTTCCTATACCAATTTTTAATGTTACAATAGGTCATGCCAGTCCGAGCATCCAAATTTGTGTTTTCCATGGTTTCCCCAAAGCACTCCAGGCGAATGCCGGGAAGCTTCCTTCAAAACGCCATTCCTTATCACAAGTCCTTTCACGCCTCTAATGACCTCGACGTCGACGAGGAGTAAAGCCGTAAAAAAAAAAAAAAAAAAAAAAAAAAAAAAAAAAAAAAAATAGTTCCTAGTAGATTTCAAAGATTAATAAAATAATGAAACTGGAGCAGATAAAATATAAATTTCTCATTAGTAATTAAAACAGCGAAAATAACTTTTATCCAATCACATTCAGTTATTTTCCTAGTCAATATTTATTTGTAGCAATGTTAAATATTTCAAAGCTCTGTCAAGTATTATTCCTAAAACAGGTTCTCAACGTCTGTACATGTTTCCACTATTTCTTCGAAACACTATTCCTAAAAGTTTCTTGGCATATATTTTGCTGAAATCTTTTTTTTTTTTGTTGGTTTGTATTGAACATTTTTTCTGCCCTCTCCTTTGATACATCAACTATCTACTTCTTCCGAGTATTCCACTCTTTGTCAGTTGAATTTCTTCAACAGCTTACGTGGGAAAAACCTGTCATACTGTACGGTATGTAATCTGAGAGGATTGTATGGTCTCAGGATGCCATTTGAGTGTTTAATACAGTGGATTCCCGTAGCCTTCTGCATCCCTATGCCGTTGATAATTTATGAGTCAAACATCTTTAGAGGCTGTTCCTGGTGTCAAGGGTAAGAAGATGCCCTATACCAATCGACACTCGATATTGCTCCACCCAGGACACTAAAACTAAGCGGTTAATTATTCCTGATGCCAGGTATTGTTATGTCAGCAGGGCGTGGTGTTATCAGTGGCGTAGCTAGAGGGGGGTGGTGGGGGCGGTCCGCCCCGGGTGTCACCCATTTGGGGGTGACCCCCGCATTTCGAAAATAGTAATCGAAATTAGTGTGACACAAAAAAAAATAATAATAATAAACTTCTTTTATATTTTGGTGTCGAAACACGTCTACTTTTATTGTTATGAATATTTGTTTTTAGGTTGATCTAGCGCTTTTTCAAATGCGATCCGGGGGGCTGTGCTCATTCGTTATAGTAGAGTATAATTGTTGGCTTAAACAAAGAGAGCGTCGCTCTGTAGCTCCAACAATCACAAGAAATCGTTGATTGTTGTGCTTGCCTTCCGTCACTATTGTTTGGTTTGTTAAGAAGTAGCGGTGGATATAATGTAAGTTTTCTTGTATAAAAAGAGGAAGTTTTAAAATTAAAGTTTATATAAAATTGCTAAAATCATAGTAATTAGACGGTTAAATTGTAAATCCTCGAAAATATTTAGAGAAAAGTGTTAGATTTTCCTTTGGAAATGAAAACCAAGCGTATGTCGGAATACGCGTAGTCTGGGTTTCAAAATTGTTTTGTTTATTTAGAATTCTATTAGCTTTCAAGCTAAGATTTACAAGTGCTTTGAAGTTTTTTCTAGTAATTTTTTAATTTGTTATCTGACAGATTCATGATGTACAAACTGAGTACATTTCGCGTTATCCGATTTACACTCTGCTTACATGCCTATTATCGACAGTGCACCTATACTCGACATAAAATCGCACCATGTTCGAATTTATGCTGATAAAAACTACATTAAACTAGCAATACTGTCAGGTTTAAAATCAATCCGAACGGGTCCAAGTGTTCGTTGATGGTATCGTCCGTCGTTAGTAATCAGTTTTTGTAGAGCATTTGTTTAAAACAATCGGAACCGTAACTATTGTGTATAGAACTGTAATGTAAATTATATATATTTTAAACTATATAGGAAATGAAATATAAATTGTTAAACTATGTAAATAGAACTGTAAAGTAATGAAATGTGAATTGCCATAAAACGCAAAGAACTTGGCTGTGTGGCTGATAAGGTCGAAAGCCATTTAAATAAAAAAATAAAAAAATGTCGGAACCGCATATTTTGTTAGCGAAATCGTAACATTAGTAAGCACTTAAATTCTAGGTTCATGTAAGTTTGCTATGCTTTCTGCTGATCGAGAATATGCAAATATGATCGCGATGAAATAAATAAGCGTTTGATTCTCTATGAATTTTCCATAATAAATTTAGAGAAGAAGAAAATTTGTATTATGGGTATCCTCTCTGTCGAATACAGGTGAATTCCTTAAATGACAGGGATGTCGAACTTTTGTTCCTGATCAAACTGAACGAACATTCAAGCAGTTTACAACATTTTTATTTATATGCTACAGAGCGGCGCTAGAAATGTAAAATTAATACGTGAAGACGGTCTTCAGTACATACAATGTCATATTTAGAAGTCTGTAGCTACGTGTATCTTAGGCGGATAGTTCTTATACTACCTAAGCCGTTTTTATTTTTTGTTTTAAAAATTGCGTTGTTTTTATATTGCATTTATTGTTTTATTTTTATGAAGGAACTTAATGTAGAGTTGCTTCTCTGACTATACAGTCTCTCCCAGGGTCTCACGACTTTTGGGACCCGGATTCTGGGTTTGCACCGATGGAACCTCATCTGGGTCTGGAATTGCTTCTACTTTGATCAAGCCACTTCTGTTAACATTCCTCTAGATATCCCTTGCGAAGTCATTTAAATAGAACCTAAAGTTTCAACAACAAATGATTGGGTAGTTTTTAAATTTATAGCGAAATATTATGGTCGCCCTATAGTTACACTGGCAAAAATTAGAATCTCACCATGCATACAGGAATGGTAACATTTTAGGAAACCTTGAAGATATATCCAGGGCCATACCCAGAAGAAATGATAACAAATGGAAATGGATCAGGCTAAGTTATTACCTTTAGATACAGTTTTCAGTAAGAAATGCGTCCAACTTGAGCACCAATACATTCGTGGATCCTTGCCGACATTGAATTAACAAGCGTTTCGAATGTATTCTTGGGGTATTTCTCTTTACGCCTGCATGTCTTTTGCAGTCAGTCGTTGCGCAGTTTGTGCTGGGTTACCATGTGATCAAATGTATCTACTCCTGGTATCCCAGACATTCTCTATTGGGGACAAATCTGGGGACTGTGCTGTTCAAATTGTGATCGAAACTCCTTGCAAGGCTTGTGTAACGATGGCCGCAATATGAGGACGGGCATTATCTTGTTGTAAGATGCGATTTGAATGGTGAACATGAAGGGTATCACAATAAGATGCAGTAACCCGTCCACATAGCGGTGGGCTGTCATTGTGCCATCAACAACAGCCGACTCAGTCATGCTGTCGAAACTGATTGCCGCCAAAAAATGACACCGGTGACTGCACTTGTGTGATGTTCTGAAATCACAGCAGGTAAGCCGTTTTTCAATACGCCTGCGAACATGTCGTGAATTATCACTTTGCCACAGACAGAATGGAGACTCGTCTCTAAACACAAATGTACGTCATTCACCTGTCCTTTTGTGTTGTGCATTACGCCAGGTTAGATGATGCTGGCAATGAAATCAGATTAATGGGACACATTGCATAAGGGTCAGAGAGTGTACTCCAGCTTCAAGCAATTGGTTTTCAATCGTCCGGGGAGTGGGGTGACTCTCTCTGTAACCACTGCTTGGATCTGGCCTGCAGTCAACCATTTGCCAGCAGCAGCCACCCACACAATTTGGCGGTCTTCGCGTGCTGTTATCCATCTGTATAGACCTAGAGGATTAGAGCCTTCTATCATCACTGTGTAACAAGTCTGTATACTGACAATGCACTACGGCCAATCCTTTGGGAGATTTCGCGATATGATGCACCTTTTTAAAACACGTCAATTCTCCGACCTCTCTCACAGTTAGACATTTGGGTGTAGAGAGTTGTCACTCTTCGCCTGGGCATTCTTAGCCAACAAGAACTCGTGGACAACAAATTGTCATGTTACACCACACTGTACACCACCAGTACGTTAAAAAAAATATAAAAAAATAGCAATTTACATAATAGATAGCTCCGCAATTCTCATAATATTACATGTAAAACTTTCAATTCTAAACCATCTAATACTCTTCATGTGGGCATACTTGGGGACAAATTTCATTCATTTATCACAACACCGTCTGGGTGTTGGGATTTTAATTTGCGCCAGTGTATCAGTTGCTACGTGTAAAAGTGTAGTTCTACTTCGCCAATACTGGTCTGTACCGTCACCGCAACGACAGTCGGCCAAGTGGCAGCTCGCCCCCCCGCGTCCACAATTTTCCATAGCTCGCCCGTGTTCTTACCCGGTCTTTAGTCTCCTTTAACGTTTTCATGTGATTGTTACAGGGAATCAGTGTTGGGGATGACAGGTAGGTTTGACACCTTACTTTATTATACTGTACTTTATTTTGCACAGTTTTGGTACGAAAGTACATTAAAATACTTTTTTATCTGACTCATGTAATCACCTATCTGGTTGATCTTTTATGTACAAATAGTATCCCAGCGCAGTATTAACAAATTATTACCACACTCTACCGGAATGAAAGATTCTCGCATATTTCAACGCAATCGCAATGAAATGTCAATCACTTCGCACTTGACGTGTTTATTTTGCTTGAGGTTCTTTTCGATTCATTCAATATTTTTTTTTTTTTTTAAGTAAATAACAAGGTTATAACATATTTGAACCGGGACCTTCAATATCCAAGTCACACGCAGTCATTTGAGTCACCAGTCCGAATGTAGGTTTAACGAAAATTAAATTTTCAAACATGATACAATGAACATACTTTTTTTCTATACCATCTATTTTTGCTATCACGAATCAACTTTTATGTGTTTGAATACATATTTTCAGTACTTCTAGAATAGTCTGGCGTATGGTTACGGTGTGCGATTCGGGTGTGGAAGGTCCCCGTTACAAATGCAGATCTCAGCTGCAATTTTTGTGGGTCTTCAAATTGATCTTCAACTCTCGCAATGTTTTGATTTATTAATGCGAAGATGCTAGAACAATTCCTACATGTTAAGAACATCTTATGAACATGGATGAAAAAAAAGACACTTGTTTTAAGACCAAAAATAACATGAAAACAACATTTGGTAGTAAGGGAAGTGAAATTTCCGAACTCACTCTATGCGCTTCTACACATCCAGCAGACCGACACTGGTCCACAACGTCAAAACACAAACCAATCCAATGATGGCCGGCTGTCGGCCGAGTGTCGGACGACATGCCGTGTCCTTTGGACAAACTTCGACCGAGTGAGCGCCAATAGTAAGAAACGTGTTGGTGCGGAACAGTATCAGGCAAGTGAGGCCCGATCTTCAGAGGAGTTAAAATTAATCTAAAACCACTTTCGATCACCAGTGATCAACACGTGGCTAAAATCTTGCCATATTCATTATTGAACATGAAGTAAATCAAATTTTTAATTTTGAAAATGCGATTTACGGGTTTGCAGCTGTTAACGCTAGAAAGAGGGGATTGTGAAAGCAATTGTTTTTATTTTTTTTGTACATCTTTTAAATGTTGCTAATCTTACAATTTTATTAACTATTATTTTTAAATAACAATAAATTTCTATATAATTATGTTTCATTAATATCATATTTTACACTTACAAGATGATATATTATACTCAATTTTGGATTTAAGTTTTCAAGGGGTGACACCATCGATATCCGCCCCTGGTGTCACCCACGCTAGCTACGCCACTGGGTGTTATCAAAGGCAAATAACAGTTACTTAAATTTTAATAAATTTGCAGTAATAGTTTTGAAATTAACTTCGTTTTTTTGCTTACAGGTCATCTGAAAAAATAGTTAATGTATGCTAATTTTGTTGATTATTTACGTGTATAATGCTTTTAACATATAGTTTTGATTACAGCATAATTTTAACTTGAAAATTAGTGTGTTAAAAATCAGTGATGAGTTACCATCATAGTTGCTAGTGATGTAATTACGTTTTTTAGTGAGTATGAAATAGTGACGATGTTATTCATTCCTTAGCAATCAAAACTGTACTTAGCCTCGAGTGAAAATAACCAAGTTTGCTGGTTTGCAAAAATTCAAGTCGTAAATTACTCGCCGTTACGAATCCTTTGGCAAGTATTTCCCTGTCATGTAAAAAGCATAAAAAAGCATAATGTCTGTCTAACTGAAGGAGGTTGCTGTTATTACAGAGATTGTGTGAACAGCCTCTTGTGAAGGAGTTTCGAAAACAAGGTATGTGTTCTGATCCAGACGTTATCGCCCGAACCAGATTTGCTGCGGCAATACACGAGCGATGGGGCCCGCCACAATCAGCAGGCAATTTTTCGGCCGCCATTTTGTTTCCTGTGTGTGACCTCTGACCTCCCGGCCGGAGACAATGGCGTGTTTGTCCTCGCTAACAAGCCGCGCTAGTCTTTAATAATGCGCCTACTGCCCGCTGCTCCCACCACTCGTACACGGCCCCTTTTTCTTTCCTTAATCCTTGTGTTGGGCCTCTTGTAACAACTGCGTGCGTTGTTTCTTGTGCAGTAGTTTTCTCCATAGGGAGATGCCAAAGGGCAGGAAACATTGCCCTATATTGTGCTCTGTTCTGTGTTGAAAGTTAGCCTAAAAATACAACGCAGATACAAAATTCTGGTACAGGAATTTCAGTTCAGGTATAATGGCTGTGCTGGTGAGTGTACGCAAGGTTTTGCACTATGTCTTTTTTTTTTGTTAGTGCTTTAGGTCTATCCATAAATTGCGTTACTCGCTAAAACAAAAGTAGAAAAAGAATAATCAGCAGAGCCAAAAAACAGTCTGTCTATACTGTATTCTGTCATAAAAATATTTGTATTTGGAAGATTATATTCCTAGATACTGTTTGTTTCGCTGTGGTATAAAGATCATCAGACAAAAAAGAAAAAGCGAGTAATGGGAGTGAAAATCTAGGAAACAGCTAATCCAATAATCTATATCTATAAAACGAAAACCGTGTATATTTGTACCAGAAAAACTCGAAATCTACTGCGAAGATTTCGATGGGTTTTTACCGTTTTAAAGCTTAGAATATCAACTCAGTTATTTAGCTTGTCTTATGCTTCTACGTTACATAACACCGGAACATTAAATGAAATTTTGAACGTATGGTGAGGAATACCACAGATGGAACCACTAGATGCAGCATGCTTCGTACTAACCACACAATTACAATGTCTCTGACCATAGCCTTTAATGAAAGCAATAAGACAACTTTACAGTAATAACTATTTTGTACATTAAACAAAACTTGAAGTATTATTTCCTTTAATACGGGATATTCAATTTTTAGACGCCATAGATAGCCGTAACTTGAACTTTCTTTTAATTCAGGATATTCAATTTTTAAACAGAGATTTTCTTTATTTACAATATATGGCAGTAGTCCTACAGCTACATTATCTTTGGCCAGCAGCATTAGTCTTCTGTTTGAATAAAATCATTTATTTCACTTTTTATATTTGTATAAAAGGCTGAATCTGCAGAGTGAAAGTATCTGGTTTTCGAGCAAAAGGTATATCCATTCACTTCGCAATTGGATCAAATTTGAGTTTCTAACATAATCTAGCGTTGATCAATAATGTAGTTGTGCAATTTCTTAACCAAATTAATGAAGCTTTATACATCTGAATCTTTTCGGTCGAATGAAAATAGTGTACGTGCCAAAAAAAAAAAAAAAACTTCAACCCACCCGTTTCTCGGTCTAGGTTTGCTTTAATTCAGAAAAAAGTTGGCGCGAATTATAGAAATCTTTGTACAAATGTTTCTCAGTGTGGGAATTAAAATAGCGTACTGGTAAATCTACGTTAACTATACCTGGCAACGCCAGGAGCTCCGTTAGTTTTATATAATGAAGCAACTAGAGCTCTCTCCAAATGCAACAGTTTTTATTTATTTATCAATCTTGTTTCATGGATTCCTGTTGAGGAAGGACCTCTGGGATGTGAAATATGTCATTGTTAATACACATACATACAATATGAGTGATAATCATAGTAAAAACAAGTATATGTTCTAAAGACAAATAAAGAGAATAACAATAAACATTAATTTTTACAACTGAATTTTGCAAAAGTCATATTGAATACAATTAATTAATTTGTTCAAATTCTTGAATGGAGTAGAATGAGTTGCAAATAAGATAATCTCTCAGTTTTTCTTTAAATATATCTTTATTATCTGCAGACTGTTTTATTCTCTTGGAAAGTTTATTAAACAGATGTATACCAGAATAATTAACTCCCCTTTGTACTAATGACAGAGATGTTTGTGTTTTGTGAAGGTTATTTCTGTTTCTTGTATTGAAATTGTGTACCTGTGAATTAGAAGTAAACAGGTTAAAATGATCTATGACAAAGCACATGAGAGAATATATATACTGAGAAGTCATTGTAAGAATATTGAGTTGGCTGCAAGAAATTCTTGGTTGAACCCTACACAACATTCTAATAGCTCTTTTCTGTGCTATGAAAACTTTTTTACTGTGTGAAGAGTTTTCCCAAAAAATTATGCCATATGACATCACTGAATGAAAATATGAAGAGTACACTTGTTTCGTTAATTCTAGATCTGCTGTTAGAGAAAGTGTTCGTACTGCAAAGGTAGCACTACTTAAGTTCTTCAGTAGTGAAGTGATATGTTCATGTCAACATAGTTTTTCATCTATTTTAATACCAAGCAATTTTATACTCTTTGCTTCTAATATTGTGTTATTTTTATAGCTTACTTGTAAATCTGGCTGTACATAATTTTTTGTTTTAACCTAATATAATGTGTTTTTTACAAAATTTAATTATAATGGATTTGCCTTAAGCCAATTTGCTACTTCACTAAGTACTTCACTTACATTAAATTCTAGAATGCTGTTTGGTGTTTTTTTCACAGTCAGGTTAGTGTTATCTGCAAATAAAACACTCTTATCATTGTGATTTAAATTTCCTTAATGTACAACTAGAATAGGAGGGGTCCTAGGACAGAACCTTGTGGAATTCCATGTTTTATTTTCTCGCAGTCTGATGAAGCATCTTTACTTATTTTACAATCAAAAGTGGAAACGTTTTGCATTCGAATTTCCATGTATGATTTAAGCCACTTACCTGCGGTTCCATAAATACCAAAGTATCCCATTTTCTTCAAAAGTAATTAATGATTTACGCAGTCAAATGCTTTTGCAAGATCACAAAATATTCCTACAGTAGCTGTTACACAGCCTATATGGAACTAGATTAACAAGAACGTAATTAAATACGGACCAATTCATTAAAAACAAATAATTTCGTATTTTCCTGCGACCTGATAACAGAGTTCCTATTTGCCGCACATTCTGACTTGCGGGGACATACGAATTTGACTACTGTTGTCTAGGACAAGATGGGAGGGGGGCATTTCCCGCGATCTGGATCGTTCTGACCGTTCTGTACGAAGGTGACGAGAGCAATAGAACTATGAGTGCTAGGTGAGATGGCTAGCGCCATCAACAGAATCATCAGAAGGGAATATCGCTTCGTCATCCGACAGGCACAAGCTCAACCAATGGTATCTCTTCCATCATCCGTAAGCGGCATTAATACAGATCATTGTTTCTACTACTGCAAGGCGTCATGAAAATGAAGAATTGCTTTAGACGAAAATTAAGACGTCCTTTTTATTGTGGAATGCCCCAAATAGAGTTAACATAGGAAAAAAATCTTACAGAAAGATGGATGCATCAAAATTGTGATCTATGAGAGCTTAGGACACTTCCTAGCGACATTAACGGACGACAAGGTAGAGCAATTATGCAAATAGGTAGCTAAATGTAACAGAAAAATTTAATGTGAATTTATAAAAGATTTTAAAAGTTTTATCCTACTCATACTGCCACATGTAGCTTCAAATATTTGCAAGGCATTTGATACTAAATTAAACTTTTTCCCATCCTTCTGTTCCTCTCTTTTTTCCTTAAAAACAAAATCGTATGTATAATTGTATATTTGATTATATCTTCCAAATTCTTGACAATGGTTGATGAAAATATGTTTACAATTATAGTTCCATAATGTAATATAAAAGATTGTAATTTTATCATATTAAATAATGTTTCAATTTCATTTAGTTTTGACGATGAATGTCTAATGTATTACAAGTGCTATACATACGTTTGTTGCAAAATTATTTGATTGTGGTGGTGAAGTGATATATTATAAATGCAGTACAACCATTTTACCAAATAGGATTCTTTTGTTTGAAAATACACATAGTCATGTATGTCTACATATGTATGCATATGTCTCTACTAATATTATAACAGCGAAAGTAACTCTTTCTGTCTCTCTGTTAGTTTCTTTGTTACATTTCTTTGGCTAAACTACTAATCCTATCATGATGAAATTTCACAAGGAGATGCGATTTGGCATTAGGATGGAAATATGATGCTTTTTCTGTATATATAGTACATAGTCATGTAATTTTGAAAAATTACTGAAACGGCGATATACAGACGCTTAGGATGTATAACACTCTGTAGTAATTTGATCTGTAGGAGGTTGGTAGCGCAGTGGTTAACGTGCTTGCTTTATCACAAATTTAGGGGTGCATTGCTTGGTAAATCGTACACAAGGATTACAAATCACTGTCAATTGTACAGAAAGGGTTAACATTTACTGGAGCTTCCTTATTCAATGTCTTACCAACAGAAATTAAATGTTATCTACAAAAACCCAACTACTTTAAGTCCAAACTGAAAGAGTTTCTGCTTCAGAATCCATTTTACTCTGTAAAAGACTTTTCTTCTTGGAATTTGGTAACTAAGAATGACTGATAAAATAGTATATATGGCGTATGGAAGGGAAAGGTGACAAAGTTGTCCACAATTAAAAAATGATATATGGTTTTTCTTTCTGTTTAAACTTTTGACAAATGAAGTAATTACACTGTTTACAAAATTTCACTCATATATAGTAACTAACATGGGATAGCATGCACTCAAAAACTGCTGTAAAAATTATGATACTAACAGGTTTTTAAGTAATTGACTGCTTATGAGTTGTGGTAACTAGTTGTTAGATGCTGGTAACAAGTTTGTACACTGTTCCACATAATAAGTATTAACTAACTCGGGATTGTATTTGTAGATTACAGGAAATATTGGTTATACTAATGGGTCATAACTAACTTCTTGTCAACATATAATATTATAAATTATATAGTAATATTGACATTACTAATAAGTGTATGTACTGTTCCACATCCCCGAGATTATTCTCACATAGGATCAAAGTGAACATATCTATCTATCTATCTATCTACTAATAATATTATAAATGAGGGATTAAGTCTCTTTCTTTTTGTTACGTTTTGTCGACTAAATGGCTATACCAATATAGAAGGAATTTGACAAGGAATTACTTTGTATCTGTAGGAAGGACACAGGATCATTTTTAGTCACGAAGTTTTGAGAACTTATCGAATGGTTACAGGCAGACGGATGCATGTGTTAGTCTGTGTTATTACTTCTGTTGCTCAAGCTGTGCTTCTCGCGCATTCTGTTAGTATATGATTTGTTAATAAATTTCGTTTAGAGACAAAACTTATTATTTAGTATAGATGTCGGTTTGCTCTGCACTGTACTATTATTTTGTGTCTGCCTTCTGACATACCTTGCGGGCGTAAACCTGGCCTAAGGTGTAGCTCTAGAAGAGCACGAGTGACTAAAGTTATTAGAACCCAAGAATCTGATGCTCATGCTGGCCAAGAAATGACCAAGCTAAAATAAAGCTGTCCTAAGTTAACCTTCCACCCCCCCCCCCCCCAATATCCCCATACCTTCATTTATTTTCCTGTTTTTAAATATGTTTGTAAATTGATTCTCTTCATGAGACAGGTTCGGCGGTAGAGTGATATAGTGATGTCTTTTATGTCATATTATGCCGACTCGGTGTTGTTTGGTACAAATATTACGTTACTAACAGTTTCCTATAGCCACTTTTGGCCATGAGATTCAAAGTCCACGCGTCCGAAGTCGAGGGTAACAGTAATACGTATGTAAATGTGTGTGTACACCTCGTTTATGGTTGTATATATGTGTGGGCTTGCGAATGATTGAGGGTTTTAAGAATGGCCCAGTGATATAATACAGACATCTATGTTTGCTCTGACATTGAATAATGCTTTTGATTAGTTTATTCTTAAAGATGGATCCATGAATGTAGGGGGATGCTGGAATGTATTTTCATTGTGAAATGTTACTTTTAATGATGGCCAAATGATGTTTTGTGGGTTCTGAAGTTTGTATGTAAAAAGTGTATTCGTATTGGCTGGTCGAAGTTGGTGGGAGCCATGGACCATTAAATAAATAAATAAAATAAAACGTCTTGCATTGAAATTTAATCGACGACTTCGTGTACAGCTTTGTCGTGAGTGGCTGCCATAGATCAGTAATGACGATGTATTTTCACTAGTGACGCCACCTGGTTTGCTCTGGATTTGGATGATCTTCTTATTCGGGTATGGAGAATAATCGAACAGCGCAGAAGATTCCAATGTTGAGTAACACATAGCTACAACTGGTGCCATCGCGACGTAAGTAACAATTTCCAAAGGGTGCTTCCCTTAATAGCGCGACAACTGTCAATTTTTTAACACGATAATGCCAACCTACGTACAATATAGATTTCTGAGGATTGCTTTTATCCTGTCTACACCTCTACTTCGCCCTCCTGGTCTGAACATGTATGGGACCATCTGTGATGAAGGCTTCAACCAGTAACAGTTCACCAATATTCGAAATGGCAGTATGGCATTATCTTCCACGATATTGCATCAGACGTCTGTGTGTGTGTTTTTTTTTTTTAACTGCTTAACGTCTCTTAACAGCGAGGTCTTTAGAGACGGGAAAGGATGGGGGCAAGGAATGGGAAGGAATTCGGCCATGGCCTTTTTAAGGAAGCATCCCTGCATTTGCCTGGAGTGATTTGGGGAACCATGGAAAACCCAAATCTGGATGCCCGGACGGGGATTCGAACCGCCGTCCTCCCGAATGAGAGGCAAGAACGCTATCCGTTACACCACCACGCTCGGTACGTCTCTGTGACAACATGCCACATTGTATCGCTACATACAACCACACAAGAAGTTGTGCAACAGGGTATTACAGACTGCTTCAATAAACAAATTGTTTGGCTTGATATACTAACCAGTTGTCTGTACCACTGTTCCTACCGGCTATGCCAAGCGTTACTCCATGTCGATATCGTGATGACAAAGAGTGTGTTTGTAAAGCGAACACAGTTAACGATGTAAAAGCAGGAACATCGTGATACAAGCACCCATATACATCGGGATCATCTGCTATCTACAGTTCTGAAGACGAACAAAGATTCCATGGAATAGAAAGTATATGGATGCATTTGTTGTTAAAAAAAACTGAAAAAGAAATGTTCTTGGGATAATGTTAGAGGCACAGCCAATAACTACGTCTTTGTATGCGAATGCAGGCTTTTCCGGCGAATAAATGACAACAAATCTTCTAGGGTTTGCAGCCGGATTTTATTATAAAGCGACAAGCTTTCGGCTACTAGCTCAGTAGCCATTTTCAGGTCGATTATGTATCGGCGATCTTGCCTTGATGGATACCAGGCGTTTACTGGTGTCGCTTAGCAACCTTATGACGCTCGCAGTCCCGCTTCACTGTGATTGGTCGAGGCGGCAGTCACCCATCCAAGTGCTCACCACGCTGACCGTTGCTTAACTGCCGGAGCTTAGCTGTGGCGGTCACCCATCAAAGATCTCACCACGCTCAGCGTTGCTTAACTGCCGGAATCTAGCTGTTGTGGCACGCAACCAATAGGTACCACAGTTAGGCAGGCGTCGAGTCCACGTCCTGATTGGTCGATTGGGTCCCTCTCACTTGGCTGTCCACACTCCACCGGATCGCCGGCAACCAGGGAACGTGGCCGGCACAGTATAGATAACCCTGGTTTCCAAGCGTTGCTCAGCAAATAACCCATGTCACGGTTAACCACGTTGTTATGTAACCGTATTTCTATGGCTTCTTTAACCACGGACTCCCAAAAGAACGAACATTTTGTTAGCACCTTCACGTTGTCAAAATCCATTCTGTGGCCATTTTCAATTACATGTTGGGCAACAGCAGATTTATCCATCTGAAAAAGCCGAATGTAGCGTTGATGTTCCGCCACATGGGCCTTGATTGTAAACGCCTGGTATCCATCAAGGCAAGATCGCCGATACATAATCGACCTGAAGATGGCTACTGAGCTAGTAGCCGAAAGCTTGTCGCTTTATAATAAAATCCGGCTGCAAACCCTAGAAGATTTGTTGTACGTCTATGTAGACACAAAGTAATCAGATCCCGTTTAACAAATGTGTTATTATGTAACCATGGCCATGGGATAACTGTCAATTACTTTTTTAACTAGTGTAACATGATAAAGAAAATAATATTCATCAGTCAAATTTCCCAGATTATTATATTATACTGGTAAAAGAATTTTTTTCCAAATTTCCACTAAATGATGACTCAAATTGTCTACCACTATTTAAATATAGACATAAAATTCATTAACATATCGTCTTGCTGTTTGATCCCAAATGTTACACGATCTTGAAAATTAAGTCAATAACAAATTACTAATTTTGTCATGGATCCATTTGGATGAGCCGTAACGCTCGGGCCTAGCATTCGGGATGATGTGGATTCAGATATCCGTCCCACCATCCGGATTTCGATTTTCCATGATTTTCCGAAATCATTCAAGTCGAATAGCGGGATCGTTTCTTCGAAAGGTCACGGGAAAATTGAAACCCTCACCCTACCTTATGAGAGAGCGAATTTTGTAGTTACAAGGCAGTAAGCAATTTTTCCACCATGAAAGGATTATCAACATTTCGACTAGATAAAATCTATGCTAATGGCTCTTTTATCCAACTTCCACCTCTTATACGCCAGGAAAGAAATCCAACCTAGACGTAGACGACCCCGGTAGCGAAGAGGTAGCGTGCTTGCTACGCGTTTCAGGAGTCAGCAGTTTGCGTTCGGTTTCGGGCACGGGTGGTTTTCATTAATTGATGTGTCAATTTTTTTTAAATAAGAAAAAATCATAGATGCATGTATAATTTTCCTATCTAGTGGTTTAAAAGCTCCGTATTCCATTGTTATTTTCCATACAATGGTCCTGTATCATTTTTTTTAGAAATATTTCTATTTTTTTTTAAATTAGAGTTAGCTTTCAGAACCCGTTTATGCTAATGCTAGTTCCTTAATTAATTTTTACAAGTTTTACGAATTAACACTACAACTGTGCTCAAGGCTAATACCACAGACTTCCGGACAGGTGGTACTGTTGAGACGAACCCAAGAAGTATCATCATCTTCACCCATCTCCAGTTTCCCGGGTGAGGTATAAGAACTACGGATATTCATTAAACATCGATGTATCGTAACAATTCGATGTTTATCATACGATACATCGGATTGATTCGATGTTTTAAAAAGGAATTTTTCTATTCGAGGCATCGATTTTGTAGGAATAAAAACATGGAATCAATTAAAAAACTAACTCTTGCTAATAATAACAAAAATAATAGAAATAAACTTTAAGATTACTAGATTTATTCAAGAATAAATTAAATTATTTCAATCTAAAGTAACAGTCATTAACAGGTGGTGACATCTGTGAGAAATTAGCGGGACATAACAGCGCTAAAGGTGAATTTTTCTTGCGGTTGGCTATCCTGTCCATATGAGTAAAAGAATAAAATCAATTTCTTAGGTTCACTCCTACTCTTTGCCGGTGTTTGCTGTGAATCGAAGTAAGATATTATTTCTCTAGAACAACTCAATATTTGGATATAAACCGGGGTGAGGCAGCATCTGATTGACTATTGTCGGGACTTCAGTAGCATCCGAACGTTTATTTTCGAAGACTGTTCAAATAGACAGTCAGCAAAGGAACAGAATGTAAGGAAAATATTGAGTAAACATTTGTTTCTGCAATGCTTGCCTAAACACCACTGGTGTTAAGTGGTTATAATTACTTAAAATTAATATTTTTTAGGCAGATTTAAACTTTACTATTTAACGTCTGGTTTGTTGTAATGGTCTGGTATCGTAATAAAATATTCGTGTTAATTTGTAGTCTGTTTCACTCACAAAGCTATACCTCACTCCTATAACACTTCTTAGCCAACACATAACATTAATTTTTAAATGTTGGGTGACAGGTAACGCTCTGGCCTCGCATTCGGGAGGACGTGGGTTCGAATCCCCTTCCGGGCATCCAGAGTTGGGTTTTCCATGGCTTCCCCAAACCACTCTAGGCCTTGGTCGAATTCCTTCCCGTTCCTTGTCCCTCAGTCTCTCCCGCCTCTAATGACCTCGACGTCGACGAGGCGTAAAGCCATAAACAAAAAAACATAAAATAAAAACAATACATTATTACAGCTATAGCACTACACTGTTGGTATACTCGTTCACACGGACCAAACGAAAGACAATGAACTATCTGCATTCAACTGGAAATGGTGAATATCAAACTATTGTCACATTTTCTCGTGGCGATTTTAAAGGAAGAGGTGGGAGATAAATGAAACTACATTTACCGACGAATATTGTTGGTTTGTATTTGTTGAAATAAGAAAAAAACAACATAAAAGTATTCGATGTTGAAGAAACATCGATGTTTTAAACGATGTATCGCAAAACATCGATGCAGGATTCCGATGTTTTACAACGAATAAAAACATCGATACAGGATTCCGATGTTTTACATCGAATAACAACATCGATGTATTTTCTAAGTGGATACCCTAGCAACAACCCTCGCCATCTTTGTCTGTCCAAGTATGTGCCGTCATTTTAGCTATTGGGTCCACTACAGTATGCTCGGAACGATTAGTATGTCCTTCAGGGAATTAAAAGAGTTGTGACAATGATATGATATAACTTTCGCTGGAATTCTAAATGTATGAAGTATATGTTTGGTTAGGTGAAAGGAAATGGTGAAAAAAATTTTAACTACTCTTTTTAACATCAAATAAGATCCTATGTTGATTATTTATTTTGTACTCGTATATGCGCATAGACTTAGACTCATTTACTCGCCTTACAACTATCAAAATTTGCAAATAAACAAAAAATCAAAGCATTAGTAATTATTTAAATGATTGCAAAAGAGATGAAACATCATGAAATTATCATTTGGATAACAGACGCTACACTTTAGTCTTCAATGAGCTGTTCCTTTCAAAACAATCGGGAACCAATCTAAAGAAAAAAGAATAAAAAACAATATTATCAAGAGTTACGATTGTTTGAAAGTTTTCGGGGACCAAGATAATTTTAAATTACTCACCAAATGTGGTGACATCAATTCACTAAGTCTGTTTATCATGCCGACATATAATTAAAATAATCTCGCGGCTTTTAAAAGTCACTAGCTCATTGACAGTCGGAGGTGAGAACTCCCAGTCACTCAAAGTTTCGTTTGAAGGGTCATTACAGCGCTGTACTCAATGACTGTAGGCAAGTATCACAAACTACTGTTCGTTGCATAATTACCGTTATGGCGAGGGGCGTCCGTCAACGGCGAAAATATTATAGCGTGTTAGCTACAACAATGAAGTGTAGTATGAACTTCAAATAATATACTGACTCACTGCTGATCCAGTCTCCAGTACGTTTCCTCCTACCCTCTTGGAGGTTCGACGCCAAGTCAGAACACAACCCAACCTTGGAGGTTTTGGCACAAAGTCACCAGTTCCAGCCTCGAGGGTCGAATTTCAAATACAACCTCCAACTCTGCGGGTTGGACACGAAGTAATCTTCCAGCAGTCCTCCAGTAACCGTTTCTCCGCGTCACTCATGGTAGCCATGCCTCTTGCCAGAGTAATTTAACATAAAGACAAATTCTTGGAAATTAGAATTACGGTGGGGAGAATAGTACGTCCGCCATTGATGGCTTCACTATTAGGCTCCTCCTACACAAGCTATAACGATTGGACAACATTGCCTTTTAGCGATCCGTGCGAATTCAGATGAAGTCAGGCATAACCGCCACATTTAGACCTTCAGAAACGTCCGGCTTGAGGACAAGGAGTCGCCGAACGTCCATTCACCTTGGCGGATTATTTTCCTGTAGCTAGAGGATGATATACCTAACCTGTTCCGTTAGGTAGAGTAGCTGCCCATTGTCTTGTGGCCGCCTGAGAGTCGCGCCTACGTGGTAATTGGAGGTCCGTGTCCGGTTTCAGCCCACCCCTAGCATTATCAAACGCTTAGAATCACTAATACCCTTACTATCTACTATAGAATTTCGTAAACTCACTCACTCAGATCTATAGCTATTGGCTGGAGAAATGTTTCACTTGTCAGCCTTCATTCGCAAAATAGCGACCAGAGAAACCATTACGAGAAATTCTTGTAATGTCCACAATTTAATAGCTAAGCAACTGCTACCGAATTAATTGCCATAATACATTCATTAAGTTTGATTTTCGTAGCATTTTAAAGTTAAAAAATATCGACTTTACGACTGAAAAAACGTCGATCTGCTTTTTACTAATACGTCGGGCATCCAGATTTGGGTTTTCCACGGTTTCCCAAATTACTCCAGGCAAATGCCGGGATGCTTCCTTAAAAAGGCCATGGCCGAATTCCTTCCAATTTAACATAAAGACAAATCTGTTTTTTACTAATACGTCGGGAATCCAGATTTGGGTTTTCCACGGTTTCCCAAATTACTCCAGGCAAATGCCGGGATGCTTCCTTAAAAAGGCCATGGCCGAATTCCTTCCAATTCCTTGCCCCCATCCTTTCCCGTCTCTAAAGACCTCGCTGTTAAGAGACTTAAAGCAGTTTAAAAAAAAGTAACTGCGAATGACAATTTTCACTCCGGCCTACACTAAATTTAAATGTAATTAATTTTTTTCAATATTGCTTATTGACCAAAGTTAATACATTAAGGTTTGTTTATTTTTTAGTATTTTACCGATCACTTTGGTTAACAGCCTTTGTTCATGTTCACTGTACGTGAGTTATTAGGTTATTTAAAGTGCACATCAGACCAAATAAGGAACCGAATTTAGTGTTTTGCAATAAATACTTTGGTTTCAATTATTTACTAATCTGTATTAAGATCTCTGGCCGTTATAGACACGGTGGCCAACGATTACATTATGAATATTTACCCAGCCTCAGTAAATATACAACGTGATGCTTTGGAAGCAAACATAAATTCTTAAAAAATTTCAGAGTGAACTTTAAGGGTGAAATACAAGTCAAGTTTGTATTTCAGTAAGACCATTGAAACAATTATACGATAGCACGATCGTCCCTCTCCTTTGCTTAATACAGGGTCCGGCAATAAAACCTCCCACATTTCACGTAGCCGGCGTGCGGGTTGTAGTGAGGATACTGATGTGGAATGTGTTTTGTTTTAAAGAGGTGTACCTGCCATTTTCAGTGTGCGCCATGTCGTGGCTTGGTGCGCATCGTGCGTTTGTTGTGGACGAATTTATTAGTAACAGTTGTTCTCAGATTTTCGGAGACGATTCGAACTTGGCCTACATGATCGTGTCCCGGATAGAAAAACTATTCAACTGTGGGTGTCAAACTTTACAAAGACAGTTTCAGCACTAAAAAAAAATACAGGCCGTCCTCGTACTGCAACAACGCCGGAAAATTTGGCGCATGTGAGTGTGTCTATGCAACATTCACCAATCTTTGGGGACACTTAAAGCCTATAGTGTACAAACATCGTCCCACAACACTGCAAGCGCTTAAAGAGGCCATTACCCAAGAATTGGCAGCCATTCCAAGAGAAATGACGCGAAAATGTATGGAGAACTTTCTGGACAGACTTTGTCAATGTGTCAACAATGGAGGGCAGATATAATTTTTAAAACCAAATAATTAAAATGGCAAAGTATGTATTTTTCATAAATAAGAGTAATTATTCTCTATCATATTTAGTTTTTATGTGACAACACATTAAAATGAGGGAGGTTTCATTGCCGGACCCTGTACGTCTATTAATACTTCTGAGTTCTTCAAGCCCAAGAGATTTTATTCACCCTGAAGGTGAGACACAGGACAAGTTCGTATTTAGTCAGATCATAATCTTTGACCCCAGAAACCATTCTAGACCCGTGACGATACTAAAAAAAACTGTTATGGTCTTACACTAGTTATTAATATTGAAAATGAGCAGAATAACCCACTTTCGTCATTCCGTAACAGGTTGTACACAGTTGTAGGACGATCGATACTGGAGGTAGGAGTGTACAGTGATCGATCACGTTCTTCTCCTGCTGAAGTGGTCGTACGTCGTCCACTTTGCCTGTCGTGCTTTATGTAATCAGCACGCCGTGCTCTGACAGGGGTGTGTTTGTGACGTCACAGCACTTGTTTGGCAACACGCAGCCGGCCAGCGCCCGCCGTGGCCACTCCCGCCGGTATCGATCCCGCTCTGGGTGTGGCGGGCAGAGACAGGTGACGAGCAGCTCCCGAGTCCACACAGGCAGTGCTTGAACGCAGGACTAGCCGTGGAGGAAAGAAATATATGGAGGCGACGCAAGGGACCTTCACCGCGCATTGAAGTGACGCCGGGGGAAGAGGAGTGGGGAGGCGTGGCCGCCATATTACCTATCCATACAGACCCGGGGAATATGTACAAAACCTCAAGGAGACTCTAGGATAAACGTGAAGCCGCAACCTGATGATGGATTATTATGTAACTCGATGAGATAAATAAAAAATTAAGAATAAATTTTTTTGATATCCTGCTTAGGTGATGAAATGTAGCAGAAATGATATCAATACTAGCAGATTAAATATAAAAATTGGATCGGATACAATAGGAGAAGTAAGTGAGTTCTGTTACTTGGGAAGCAAAATTACAACCGATGGCCGAAGCAGGAATGATGTTAAAAGCAGAATAGCACTAGCAAAAAGAGCCTTCATGAAAAAGAGAAACCTTTTAGTTTCAAATATTGATCTAGGAATTAGAAAGAAATCTTTAAAACTCTATGTGTGGAGCACAGTACTTTACGGTAGTGAAACATGGACTTTAGGAATACCGGAAAGAAAGAAACTTGAAGCATTTGAAATGTGGTGCTACAGAAGAATGCTGAAATTTAGGTGGACAGACAAAGTAAGAAATCAACGAGTTTTGGAAATGATGGGTGAGAAAAGAAGTTTATGGAAGAAGCTTACAGGAAGAAGAGACAGGCTGGTAGGTCATATTTTGAGACATGCTGGATTGGTTAATTTGTTAGTGGAGGGAGCAGTCGAAGGTAAGAACTGTAGAGGTAGACAGAGATTAGAATATATGAAGCAGATAATTGAGGACGTGGGTTGTAAGGGGTATGTAGAAATGAAGAGATTAGCACAGGATAGGAAAGGATGGAGGATTGCATCAAACCAGTCTAAAGACTGACGACAGCAAAAAAAAAAAAAAAGTTTCGAATTATTTTGCCTCAAATGTGAGATGTTTTTGGTTGATATTCAGAAGAAACAATTGGTCAAAGTCAAATTTGATGATGGATTCTTGTTTAAAAAGATGAGACAAATAAAAAATAAAGAATTAAAATTTTCGATATCTAGCCTAGTTCTCGAGACACTGTGTCAAAAGTTATTTGAAATGCAGAAGAAAAATTTCGCAAAAAGTCAAATTTGATGATGGATTCTTGTGTAACACGACGAAAAAAATTGAAAATAAAGAATAAAATTTTTCGATATCTTGCTTAGTTTTCGGTATAGACTGT
The DNA here is from genome assembly GCA_031002005.1 of Vandiemenella viatica. Classification (NCBI taxonomy): domain Eukaryota; kingdom Metazoa; phylum Arthropoda; class Insecta; order Orthoptera; family Morabidae; genus Vandiemenella; species Vandiemenella viatica. The sequence goes on along the minus strand of JARYHS010008074.1, from coordinate 34,868,248 downwards.
CTCCAAATAGCAATTGTATGGATAGGTAATATGGCCGCCGCCGCCGTCGCGCATGCGCAGTATCAGCCGAGAGTTTAGAGGTGACGTCACAGAATAAGCAGTATTTCCTCTCCATATATTTCTTTCCTCCATGGGACTAGCCCACTCCGCGCGTCTAGACACACGATATAGTCTTCCTGGGAACTGACGTTCTTTGTGGCAATCGTGTACTTCGAAATAAATATTGCGGCAAAGTAATGAATTCTGTTGCAATATTGGTAGAATGTTGTGAGCGATAATGTTTCTTTATTACTGAACAAACCGCACGTTTCAAAATTGCACTATATACATGGTGTTACAAAAAGGTACGGCCAAACTTTCAGGAAACATTCCTCACACACAAACAAAGAAAATATGTTATGTGGACATGTGTCCGGAAACGCTTACTTTCCATGTTAGAGCTCATTTTATTACTTCCCTTCAAATCACATTAAACATGGAATGGAAACACACAGCAACAGAACGTACCAGCGTGACTTCAAACACTTTGTTACAGGAAATGTTCAAAATGTCCTCCGTTAGCGAGGATACATGCATCCACCCTCCGTTGCATGGAATCCCTAATGCGCTGATGTAGCCCTGGAGAATGGCGTATTGTATCACAGCCATCCACAATACGAGCACGAAGAGTCTCTACATTTGGTACCGGTGTTGCGTAGACAAGGGCTTTCAAATGCCCCCATAAATGGAAGTCAAGAGGGTTGAGCTCAGGAGAGCGTGGGGGCCATGGAATTGGTCCGCCTCTACCAATCCATGGAAAGTAAGCGTTTCTGGACACATGTCCACATAACATATTTTCTTTGTTTGTGTGTGAGGAATGTTTCCTGAAAGTTTGGCCGTACCTTTTTGTAACACCCTGTATAACATTGGTTTTAGAATTCCATTCACAATGTGCAAATCAGAGATAAATCGCAGTATTCCCTATGAATGTAGCATTCACTTTGGGGAAAAGATAATAGTAGAACGATGGTACCGAAAACATGTTATACTAAATAATGCCATAACTACTCATTTTTGGACTGTGACAGAAATGAGTATATTAACAATAACTCATAGAACACTAATAAGAATTTATTACCTTAATTCCTGTCATAAATCTCTAGACCAGTTTAATGGAATGTGTCATCTTCCTATCTTACGCTAACCTCTTCATCACCATGTACCCATTAAAATCCAGGTTCTCAGTTATCAGTTTTCCTCCGGCTGGTTCGTGGTGCTCCAGCGTAGAACCCGATCCTGTTATACTGTTCCTAGGCAGTATGGTGGCGATTAAACCCACGCGGGCCTAATTAGACGAATAATTGATTATAACATCAAGGCAAATGAGTTGTATATCGGGGCGTGTTACAATTACCTTCAATACTCTGTTCCATATGGTGGATAAAGACGTTTAATGCTATCTTATCGAAAATAATGCTATAGTTGTTTAAATTACAGCTCCAACTCGCGTGTAGGTGAAACCACCTTCCCAGCTGATTACGTTTATAACCACCATGGCTATAGAGCAACGTGAATACAATCTTGAGAAATAGGAGCTGTATGAGAACGAGCAGTATTCTATTAGAAAATAACCCCTAAGCCTGCGAAATGAAGCTTCTGAGATTAGCTTTACAAAGAGAAGTGATAAAGTGAAAAAATCGCTGTATAGGAAGAAACAAAGACAATGGAATAAATATTCATAACCGCAGAGTTGTAGAAGTTTGACCGTGTTAAACGGATGCCGGTGTCTCAAATACCAAGGCAGTAGCTTAATATAAACATAGAGGAAAGAAAATTAGTAGAACTTCCTAAGAAAAGATGGTTGCACCAAATTAAGGCAATATTCGGAACACAGAGTAAAGATACATAATGAAAAATACTAGTCTAGTCAGAAAAAAATAAAGACACATCTTCGGCAAATTTACAATTGCCCTTTTGAAGGATGCCAAGAGGAAGACGATGTAGATGAAGAAAATGGTGCTGAGAAGGATGAGGCTATTATTACTTAATAATGATAACTGAAAAAAGTCAAAAATGAAAGAAATTAAAATTAATCTAGAAACTGAATCTGAAGGGTTAAGGAAAGTTACCTTTTAAATCACACAAAACATCTAGTTGTAAGACTTATAAGACTTAAGCAATGATTAGTTGTGTGATCACGAACCGTGGCAAGACCCGAAGCTGCAATCTTCGGATCCATTAGGCCACTGAGGGTGGTGGTGTAATGGTTAGCGTTCTGACCTCGCATTCGGGAGGACGGCGGCTCGAATCCCCGTCCGGGCATCCAGATTTGGGTTTTAAATGGTTTCCCCAAATCACTCCAGGCGAATGCTTCCTTCAAAAGGCCATGGCCGAATTCCTTTCCATTCCTTGCCCCCCATCCTTTCCCGTCTCTAAAGACTTCGCTGTTAAGAGACGTAAAGCAGTTAACAAAAAACACCCAACTGTGTTCCACATCGAAGTGAAAACATATAAACAGGTAGTTTTCCCCAACACGACTTTATACAGGGTGTTACAAAAAGGTACGGCCAAACTTTCAGGAAACATTCCTCACACACAAACAAAGAAAATATGTTATGTGGACATGTGTCCGGAAACGCTTACTTTCCATGTTAGAGCTCATTTTAGTGGCCGATGGATTGGTAGAGGCGGACCAATTCCATGGCCCCCACGCTCTCCTGACCTCAACCCTCTTGACTTCCATTTATGGGGGCATTTGAAAGCACTTGTCTACGCAACCCCGGTACCAAATGTAGAGACTCTTCGTGCTCGTATTGTGGACGGCTGTGATACAATACGCCATTCTCCAGGGCTGCATCAGCGCATCAGGGATTCCATGCGACGGAGGGTGGATGCTTGTATCCTCGCTAACGGAGGACATTTTGAACATTTCCTGTAACAAAGTGTTTGAAGTCACGCTGGTACGTTCTGTTGCTGTGTGTTTCCATTCCATGTTTAATGTGATTTGAAGAGAAGTAATAAAATGAGCTCTAACATGGAAAGTAAGCGTTTCAGGACACATGTCCACATAACATATTTTCTTTGTTTGTGTGTGAGGAATGTTTCCTGAAAGTTTGGCCGTACCTTTTTGTAACACCCTGTATATATAAAAAAAAGTCTTAAATTCGCGGTGGCTCCGAGCGTTTCCCAGGAAGCAAAAATCAGTGGGAGGAAGAAAGAGCTTCATGTTGATTGCCTGCATCATTTCTTAATCCGCTTAGCGTCAGAAAATTTAGGCTCCTGATAAGCATTATTTTTACACAACCCTGTTGACATAAAATCACATATGAAAAATTTATTCTGGTAGTCCAGAAATGCCACTAGAACGACTGAATACTTCATTAGTCAAATGTTAACCGCTTACTGTGAACACTGTGTTTCCAAGTGTAAATATTCAACTAATGTTTAAATTCTACTTAAGGTGGCTTTGATGTTTGTATTGAACGTTTACCGCGCCTAAAACCGTGGACGTACGTGCATAGACATGTAGATAGTAACGTTCCTGTGCAAAATGCTCTATATCTTAATAACTTAGCTATAAATGTGGCCAGCTGAGATTTTAAATTCGTTTGACCTGTCAAAATTATCGTTTGCAGAACAGTGCAACATATTCTCTTATTTGGAAGTTTTCGCAACATTTTATCCACGGCTTTGGTCAGTTGCAAGTATTAGTGTAGGCTCCATGCCGTTAACTTCAATTTGCAGCTTTGCACAATGTTTTTCGTACAAGGAGCTCAGTAACTACAACGAACGCGTATAGTTCAACACGTTTATATCCCTTCTCTCACATTCCGCGTTTACATCATACAACGTTATTTTGTTAAATAAAAAGCTTCCTTTGTACCTTTGTCTCTCGTCCTGCATGTTTGATATTCAGATATACGCATTCAGACATATGTTCACGCAGGAACTTTATGATATCTGTGTAGCGCTCAGCCGACGAGACCTTGTTAAAAACTAAAAGTGTTTTTTTTTTCTGTAGCTCTCGAAATGAATAATTAAACCTGTTTGGAGAAACCGCTGAGTGGAGAGCTCTCGTGAACGTGAGAGTAATTCAGATGCCGTCGTGTGTTGTGGAGAACGTTGATATACGATGGCTGAGAAGCAGAAATAATCTGTTTTTTGTTTGAAAACCCCCACAAAAAAACCATCATTTCAAACACGAAAATTTCGCAACAAACTTGTGGAATATTTTGCAGTGTGTACAAAAATACCTTAGAAATAATGAAGTAGTAGCTTCTAGTAATTAATTATGGTTACGACTGAACGCAGAAATCGTGATTTCTTGCGTAATGTACCATGTTCAAAAATAAATTCAATACTTGGTGAAAGTATTGCGAAATTTAACAAGAAGTAGGGTTGGGAGAATTAGTGAGATTACAATTAGTAATAAATGGAGACAGTGATTTTAAATAACTCGCTAATAAAAGGGATTCGTGATGTTTAATTTATAATTAAGTTTCACGATATCACGTTTATCTATCATCTTCCAGATCTCCTATCACTGTTGCCAACGCCTTATTAACCATTTTGTGGCTCAATTTCAGCATAGGATAAAAAAAGCTTATTTACTAACGTAAACACACACATATTTTCACCCATTACACAACGATAGATTAACGGTAAGGAATGTTACATGTCATTACATTACACCTGAAAACCATTTTATTTCGCCACACATTTACTACTCACCAACATCAGATTGTGCACACGTTCAAATAATGGCTGGAAAGGGAAGAAGCAACTGTTTTCGCTGCGATGTACAAACTCTTTGAAAAACTGGACGATAATTTTACTGTTTCGTATCTAGTCCATGTAAATTGATTACATAAATCTGGAATAATCTATCGCACCTGAAATTCCACTGTCTTGAGCCTCGCTTCAAATCGTGAATATATGCTGAACAGCTAGAACATAATGACCACCGACCTACTATCGATAAAAACTCGTCCAGGCGATAGCAGCGTCACCTGACCAAGAATGACTGCTAGTCAGACACACGCACGGTGCATGTAGTATCAGTGAGCGTGCTATCCGTGTTTAGAATGGGGAAGGCGCGGGATCTATGTGAGTTTGACCGAGGGCAGATTGTGATGGCTCCGAGGCTCGGTACGAGCATTTCGGATACTGCATGACTTGTCGGGTGTTCGAGGAGTGTTGTGGTGAGTCTCTTCAACAAGTGGTGAAATCAAGGTGAAACCTCATCCAAAAGTCGAGGGGTTGGATGGTCACCACTCATTACAGATGTCGGACGTCGTAGGCTGGGCAGACTGGAAAAACAGGACAGGTGGCAAACTGACTTTAATTCTGGGCAAAGTACAAGTGTGTCTGAACACACAGTGCACCGAACACTCCTAATGATTGGCCTCCGCAGCCGACGACCCATGCATGCGCCACCACAACATCGGGAACTACGACTGAAATGGACACGTGACCATTGTTAATGGACGTTGGCGCAGTGGCAGAGTGTTGCGTGGTCTTATGAATTCCGATACATTCATCATCATGCCGATGGGAGGGTGCGAATCCGTCGTTTTCCAGGGGAACAGCTTCTTGACACTTGTTTTGTGGGACGGAGACAAGCTGGCAGCTGCTCAATTATGCTCTGGGGAACATTCATGTGGGCATCCATGGGTTCAGTGGAGCTTGTGCAAGGCACCATGACGGCCAATAAGTATCGTACACAGGTTGCAGACCACGTACATCTCTTCAGGACGACCATGTTTCCAAAAAGCAGTGGCATTTTTCAACAAGATAATGCGCCATGTCACAAGGCCAGGAGTGTGATGTAGTGGTTCGAAGAAGAAAGTGGCGAGTTTCAATTGATGTGCTGGCTCCTTAACTCGCCAGATCTGAACGCGATCGAACACATCTGGGATATGATTGAACCTGGCGTCAGAGCTCATCACCCCCGTCCCCGGAATTTACGGGAAGTAGGTGACTTGTGCGTGCAGATGTGGTGCCAACTCCCTCCAGCGACCTACCAAGGCCTCGTTGCTTCCATGCCAAGACGCGTCGCCGCTGTTATCAGTGCCAAAGGCGGACATACCGGTTAAGATAGGTGATCATAATGTTCGGGCTGATCAGTGTATATACTAACGGTAATCTCGAGATTTAAACTTCGTAACTTCATCCTGAAAGACCCAGATTCCTGTCTTTTCTGCATACATGTATATTTATAAACATAATAAAACTGTAAAGCGGAAAAAGTCGGCACAATTAAAGTAACTTCTATTTTTTAAAAAGAAAATAAAAAGAGCTTTATAATGAGCTACAGAGTAGGAATAAACACTTACTGTCATCTTTGTCTGTTTCGTTGTCTATTTCGCTAGCAGTAAAATAGGGTAAATATCAGTTTTTTTTTTTTGCTATATCTGGTAGCTGAGAAATTAAGAAAATTGTGGGAAAATTTGATTGTTCCATAGAATACTTTTGATAATTCCTGACGATGAAGATGAGTTATTTCTCGCTATTAAAATTTTTACCGAAACTGGATAGAACAAAGTCAAATTCCAATAACGTTTACCAGGTCTTTATACCATCCGGGTAAAACGTTGAAATTTTTTTTACCTCGCTGTTCCGTGATAGTATCGAGAAAGCAGCTTCCATCAACAAAAATGTTTGTCCATATACATTGAAATGTCGGAAAATATACTTAAAATAAAAACGGTGCATGATCAAAATAACGTCAGAAATTATACGGAACAGTTTCCAAATTTTATTGCCATCGCATCGAATCAGATTTAAAGTCGGTAATTCGATTTTGTTTCTTCGAAACTTCATCAAAACCGAGCAATGGATGCAGGATCGAAGTGATTTGATTGCAGAGTTATGAAAATAGTTGTTTGACGTTGAAAGATTGAAAATATTCATGTTTTTGTTTCGGGCAGAAAAGATGAAAATGCTTAAAAATATAGTGAAGAATGTGTGCTACTGTTTTAGTTTCTGCTATTACCACAAAACATTTCACCTGCACTGAATCTACTTTTCCTTTGCACGCAGTTCTGTGGCTAGGGAAAAGTTTGTGGGTTCATTCCTTACCCAAATGTTTAGAGTACGGTACGTACGTGAAATAAGTCCACATGAATGAAGTAACAAGCAAAAGCTGCTTAATCTAATAACCCCTGGGCATGACCTACGTAATTCCCTAGACAGGTATACGTTTCAGTGATTTGGGAACGACTTCAAGCCAGTAATTTTTGACTGAATCACTCGCTTCCAACATTGAGCACGAGGAAATAGATATTGTATTAAACATAAAACTATTACTTCATACATTTTTGGTATTTTCCCGCAGTTAAATTTACGATTCACAATGTTTCCTACCAACAACGAGAGATCATCTATTTCGCGAAACTGAAAAAAACATAAGTTGTGCAGTAGGTGGACTATTTCAAAGCAAACTAACTGCTCTCTTCGAGCTAATTGTAAATTGAGTTCTTTTTAAAACCATGATGTATCATTTTTCTGTTGCTGTTAATGGTCAAATTATTATTATTTGTTTAAGAAGACTTAAGTGACAGGTGGTTGGAGGAAACGACGAAAAAGTGCAGTGTTTTATTTTTTTTTTTTTTGTTATTTGTTAAAAAAAAATCCTTGGTTTTTGAACGCAAAGAGTTGTCCGGTATTTTTATTTCCCAGCCCGATAAACAAATACCTCCAAACGGAATGGATATTTGGGAGAAAAACATTGATTTTCCGTTTTGTGAACGTTCCCTTTGCTTTATTGGTTTAAACAAAGTCACATTACCGCCTGTCACTGTGTCAGATGCCACGACCAGAGACAGTTGCTTGTCCATCGTACAGATAAACACGGCGACACTCATATCATAACACACCCCAGTGACAAACGCCATCACCAGAAGCGAGCTCCATTACGATGTTAAACCACGCAGAATACCATTTTTAAGAGAAAACGTTTCAGTTATAATAAAAAATTGGTATATACTATCAGTATTGTTTTCCCGAGCTACAGTTAAATATTTCTCCACCAAATTCAATCAGTTCTCATGGCAACATTGTTCGCGGGCTTTATTTGTGACATAAAAATTTGGAACGAAGAGAACGAACATTGATTGAAAGTCTATGTGCTTAGTGCCTAGGTTGTAGAAGAAATATTAGGTTGACTTATATGAATTCAGTGAGTTGTTAGATGTTGTTAATCAGTGTCAGAGTTTTCTACCTGCGAACTTGTCATATTCTTGAATTCACCTGACTTATATAGTCCAGCTTAACGCACTGAACGAGATCCATCGTTCAAACTGATGACACGATTTTTTTTATAATTATTATTATTATTATTTTTTTTTTTTTTTTTTTTTTTTTTTTTTTTTTTTTTTTTTTTTTTTTTTGAGTACTTGACTTGCGACACAACGGAGACGAATATTGCCAGCTTTTTTTCTTTTCACAACGCAGTTGAAAAGCCATCGTACTTACTACTGCCACTTCACAGAAAGTTAGTAAAAATTATATATATATATATTTTTAATGGCATTCGGCCGTGTTAGCCATTCAGCCAGCTCAATGTGTTTGTTTCTCTTACAATGTACAGATTTCTTATAAGTATGCTTATTTTCTCCAATGTGTAAGAACGACACAAGACGAACAAAACATTTAATTAAAACTACCCATGCCCTAGGCCGGACTCGAACCGGCGACCCCTGCAACGATAAGCAAGCACGCTACCCCTACGCTGCCGGCGTCGACTAGTAAAAATTATATAACAGGGACTTCGGGAAGTAGTACGTATTTAGGCAGCGTACAGCGCTGGCGTCTCAAGTTGTCGCCATTCAAAGTGAACTAGTTTAGGTCGGCTGTCTGTTTACTGTATGCCAAGTATGCTCCGACGCTGATGCTTTTCTTTTTTCTGCAAGCGTCTAGAATTTTTAAAACATTGAGCACGTCATCAGTTGTGAGATGAAATCTGTTATTCGATTCCTTAACGCAAGAAATGTACAACCATTTGATCATCACTATCAAATAAAAAAAAATTTACAGGGATAATGCAGTGAATGAATCTGTTTGCCGATGGAGTCGAAATTTTAATTCGGGGAGAAAGAACGCCCGGGATATTCAAAAAAGTACGCCCGTCGGACATTCCAGGCGAATTGCTGAATTCAATTGGACAAATTAATAATGAACGAACCCCGTATCAAACTGGATGAAATCAGTAACCGGTTATTTAAATGTTTCATCATTTGAAGTGAAAGATGGGTACCTCGCAACCAGACACGCAGTACAGTAGCTCTGGTACCGACATCCTCAGGAGCTTCTCAACAGACAGGAACAGAAACAATATGAGGCACGGACACACAGGTGGAGATTTTGTAGGAATGTACTGTCAGTTATTGGCGCGCAAATAAAAACCAAGTAAACTTCTGAGGACACAGAAAACAATTCTCCTTAGTCTCAGTGGTGTTTTCAAAAACCAAGGTTGGTGGTGTAACAGTTAGCGTTCTGGCCTCACATTCGGGAGGACGGCGGTTCGAATCCCCATCCGGGCATCCAGATTTGGGTGTTCCATGGTTTCCCAAATCACTCCAGGCAAGTGCCTGGATGCTTCCTTCAAAAGGCAATGACCAAATTCCTTCCCATTCCTTGCCCCCATCCTTTCCCATCTATAAAGACCTCGCTGTTAAGAGACGTTAAGCAGTAAAAAAAAAAAAAAAAAAAAAAAAAAAGTTTACAAAACCACAGCAATCGATGCCCTAACATGGTATTCAGGTTGGAGCCACTGAAACTGGATGTTCGTAAGTGGGGAGCATTTTAGAGCTCAGTAACTTATTAGTTTGTTTCTTCGTCACCTGCAGCGCCACCAAGCAAAGTGTGGTACTGTTAACTCCCGGTTGACCACTGTGCGTTTGTTTTCGTTAGTGATGCAGTCTCTGTACAAGAATTTAACAGTTAAAAGGCTGAAGTAATTACTTTTTAAAGTCGGAGCACGTAGTCTGTAGAAGTATACTAAGGAAGAGTTCATTAACAAGTAAGAATTCATACCATCAAAGCCAATATTATTAAACCTTGAATTAACCGTTTAATTTGGGCTTCTTGCAGGCGTTTACCTCCTCGTTTTGAACTGCTTGAAGTCATTTTAAAATAAATGTCTGTTTTTTGGCCGAAGAGTTTTAATCGCTGTTTTTTAAAATTGTATTGTAATTTTTGCATTGTATTTACAGGTAATATAGGAGAGAAACCTCCTGAACATCAGTCAAATATTGTTTGAAGTAGAACTTGTTCTTCTGTTTGCTAATTTCTCAAATATTGGTAAACGATTTTCGTGCCGATACTGAAAATAAATTTTTGATCTTTCACGTATATACGAATTTCGATAGAAATTTGCACAAGTATATTTTAGAACATGGAGAAAAATACAATCTACGCCCTTTTCCCTCTCCCTTCTGAATTTCGAATGTTCTTTACACAAACTCATAGTCTTTATTTGATTTGGATAGCACTTTGCATGAATACATTAAAACAAAGAGCAAAATACTGTGTACACTTGGTTTTCAAAAACCCACCCATTTTCCCCAATCATCCTACTTAACGGAAATTTACACTGGAAACCATTAGGTATTTTGCAAATACCTCGAAAACTCTGAGGAAATTAGCCGTAGTAGACAGTGATATTCTTTGAGAACATAACATTTCCTGTTAAACAGCGTTGAACCGATTCAGTTCGGAAAATTGCTGACTAAGAAATTCGATTTCGAATTTAATAAAATTATTTTTAAGTTTTTGTGACGACACGCAAATATACAGTTTTTATCCGATATCTAAGGAACTTTGCGCATATATGTTTTAAAATAAGTGAAAAATGATGTTTACATTTAGTTTACAAAACTGCACCCACCTTCCACCTTCACCCCCTCTTAGAATATGTTAAAAGTGCAACTTTTCAGTGTTTTGCATGTATAAAACGGTAGAGAAATCTGTCAAAGTGGATGGTGACGGAGAATATTTATTATAATCCAGTCAAAAAGGGAAAAAATCAGAATTTTCATATCCAGCACCCGAGCAACGGTGGGCAATCTGCTTTTGCTGAAGACGGAAAACAACAAAATATACTTTTTCCAATTTAATTTATACACAAACACCCATATACTTTTATTTATTTTGTACATGTAAATGTGCCTGCTTTATGTATGTGTACCCACATTGCAGCGCAAGCCGGGCAAAGCTTGTATATTTATAGACATCAGTTAATTACTAATTATTATCTAATTATATATGAGAGTGCATGTGTGTGTGTATATATCCGTATACAAAGAGAGACCAATCTGGAAAAAGTTTGATAACTAGAAATATTTGGGAGTGAATACGTGAATGTAAATACATGTGCTTGTATATGTATACATGTACTGTATTTGTTTGCATATGTGCGTGGATATACATACTCAATTGTAAACATTAGCTAAATATATGGTGGTAACTGGTGCTTATATAGAAAACTAATGCACCATCATCATCATCATCGTAAGATGTTTCCAATTTGGCTGGTCATCTTGCACATCCTCTTCCAAGTCTGGCGGTCTTTCCAAGGTTTTTCCTCCATCACTTTCTACCAAACGACTCTCTTAGCCTCTACATCTTTCTTCACTTGGTCCATCCATCTTGCCCGAGGTTTTCCAACTGGTCTCCTTCCCTTACCGCTGTTCAGCAGTGCTACTTCATCTACATCTACATATATACTCTGCAATTCACAAAATTGTGGGTGGCAGAGGGCGCTCAGCACCAAAGCTAATCTCTTTGCTGTGCATTCCAATCCCTAATGGTACGAGGGGAAAAAATAATTCATATAAGAATCAGTCCGGCACCTTATTTCTCTAATTTTATCTTTTCGGTCCTTCCGACTCAAATAGGTTGGTGGAAGAAGTATTTCACTACACTCAAAAGTGAAAGTGGGAGTACGCATGTTTACCAATAAGTTTAAACTAAACGTGTGTCGTCTATCTACCAGAGACTCCCAGCCTAATCTACTAATCAGTTCTGTGACGCTTTCATACGGACTGTAGCAAGCGGTAACGAATCGAGCGGCTCTTCTCTGTACTTTCTCTATACTTTCGATCAACCCCTTACGAAACGGGTCCCAAAAGGCACAACAATAATCCAAATGTGGACGCACAAGATATTTGTACGCTATCTCCTTTGTTTGTTCATTGCAATTTTTCAAGATTCGACCCATGAATCGCAGTCTAGAATTTGCTCTACCTACTAACGAATTAATGTGTATGTCCCATTTCATGTTCCTTTGTACTGTTACTCCCAAATATTTCATAGAATCGACCATATCAATAACTGTATTGTTTAACTCGTATTTTCGGCATCCTCTCCTCTTCCATCCTCATAACATGTCCCAACCACTTAATTCTTTTCCTCCTTAACATCTCTTCTAATGCTTCCACTTGTAGTCTCTCCCTGATGTTTTAATTTCTAATTTTGTCTTTCCTCGTGACATTCTCTATCCCTCTCAGAAACCTCATCTCTGCCGCCTGCAATCTGCTAATATCTCTGATACCACTTGATGAAATTAACCACACATCCTGAACAAAATTCAACTGGTTTTTAAAACCAGGATTTAAATTATACATGTCTCTTGTAATAAATATGAATTGTGGGTACAGAATGACTTGGCTATTCTGCAGCACGATACAAAAAATAAGATTCTTCTAAATATCTTTACTGGTTTTTTTTTTTTTTTTTTTTTTTTTTTTTTTTTTTTTTTTTTTTTTTTAATTGCTGAGCAATTACATGATATATGGGATGTAATGTACCAAAAAAGATAGTAGATTCACTTATTTCGTAATTTTATGACTGTACAACCAAATAAGAAACCGTGTTAAATATATATATAAAAGAACTTGCAGGTCAACTGTTGGAAACAAAATGTTAAACAATAACTATATTATTAATAAATTACGCCAAAGCAATTGACTTTTTCGTATTTATTGGTCTCCCGTATGCGTTTCACTTCTTTTGCAGAAGCATCTTCAGCGGGTTTTTTCTGTTAATTATGTAAAAAAGGGAATTGTGTAACAAGCATATCAGCAATTGAGGAAAATGATTAACAACATCCAGTTATTAATAACTATATTGCATTTAATAATGTGACCAGAAAATCGATGTTTTGATTACTATTGTTTGAAGTCTTGCTTTGCTCCATTTCGGTATTTAAGCACATGCTAATCAGTTATTCACAATATGAGCGTAGCAGGACCATTTACATGAACACGCACAGTTAAAAATGGAAATATTAGAAAGGATATCAGAATTCGAACACTGCAAATTTTCTACATTTTTAATATATGAACGTTTACCTCAATAATAAGCTTTATTAACTTACTGGAACCACTTGATGAAATGAAATACTGATCGATTATTGCTGTTTTCCATAACCTATTATCACATCGTAATATTGAAAATATACCTTGTTTTCTTGTTCACTAAAATATGAATTATCATAATAACATAGTCATACTTTTTTGTATAGTGTCTTGTGACGAACGCTTATCTTTAAGGTTAATAGTAACTATTTTGTTTACAGAGTTATAATGTTACTACGAGTTTTATTGTGTGTCAGTGCTATGAATCTTGTATAATTATAGGCAGACGCACTCGCCAAGTGAATATTACTTCCCACTAGACTTTTTAAGTTTCTCAGTGGTGATAGAGTGTAGATATAAGCAGACTCCACTCTTTTTGCAGAAATGACTTTAAAATCAACATTATATTCCGTAGACTTATAAAGCACATTACGTTACGAAAATTCGTGTTCTTACTGTGGAACATTTTTTATGCAAAGAAGACCGATCAAGACTTGACAAAAACGATCAGCTTCCCAATTTCGGAACGACAAACAATTTTTTAAGCAAACATCATTACACGAAAGACGTCGTGGGCAAGCGCTATTTGAAAATAAATAGAAACAATCTTAAATGAAACTATAAAATACAAGCTTCTAACATTACATCGACCAATATAAACAATTTCAATACCTAGGAAACAAGTTCAAATATTACATACACACCATACACTATCATATACGAGGCGCGTCCAGAAAGAAAGTTCCGTTTCAATTTATCTCCGCTGCAGCGCTGCGATTGCAGTTCCGCACATGCGCTGTAGACAATGTGTATCAAGGGGAAGAACGTGCGCCATTTGGAGATCGCTGTCAGTTACGTACGCTTTGTAGTGCTTGTTTGAAATGTCGGCGTTGATTGAAAATCCCGCCGCCTGTGAAATCAGGTCTGTGATTCGGTTTCTGAATGCGAGGAAAGTGAAACCAAGTGAAATTTATCGGCAAATTTGCGATTTTTGCGGACCAAATGCGATGAGTGATTCGATGGTGAGAAGATGGGGCCGACAGTTCAATGGCGGGCGTAGTGATGTGCACGATGAAGAACGAAGTGGGCGTCCACCTTTGGTTACAGAAGAACTGGTTCACGCGATTGATGACAAGATCCAGGAAAACCGTAGGTTTAGAATTAGTGCTCTCGCTATGGAGTTCCCCCAAATTTAACGATCACTGATGCATGAAATTGTTACCAAACAACTGAAATTCCGTAAATTTTGCTCACGTTGGGTACCATAGATTCTCACTGAGCAACACAAAACACAAAGGGTGGGTAGTGCACTTGAGTTTTTGACCCGTTATGCTGAAAGCGGCGAAGAATTTCTGAGACGGATAGTGACAGGAGATGAATCGTGGGTTTCTTACGACACCCCTGAGAGTAAGCGTCAATCAATGGAATGGAGGCACACTTCATCCCCACCAAATGTTAAGCCGAAGAAAATCATGACACCTCGGAAAATGATGTGCACAGTGTTCTGGGACTGGAAAGGCATCCTACTCATTGACTTCTTACCGCGTGGTCAAACAATCAAAGCAGATGCTTATTGCGAGACACTTCGGAAATTGCGCCGTGCAATTCAGAATAAGCGCCGGGGACTGCTGTCAAAAGGTGTTGTTTTGCTTCACGACAACGCACTACCACACACTGCAAACGTGACGAAAAACCTCGTACAGGGATTTGGCTGTGACATGTTTCACCATCCTCCGTACAGCCCTGACCTCGCTCCTAGCGACTTTCATCTGTTCTTACATCTCAAGTCTTTCCTTGTCGGTCATCACTTCACCAATGACGACGAGCTGAAAGAAACTGTTTCCAACTGGTTGAAGACACAGGCGGCTGGTTTCTATGAAGAAGGTGTATAAAACCTGGTGCCACGATATGACAAATGCCTGCAAAATTTCGGCAGTTATGTGGAAAAGTATTTAAAGAGTTGTAGAATTTTGTGCAATAAAAATTTCTTCTGTATCTGTGTACAATTTCATTTTACTACCAAACGGAACTTACTTTCTGGACGCGCCTCGTATATATATAGCATGAAATATTAATTTCCTTCAATTTAAATGTCTGCAATCCATTTAACACACTTAAAGTATGTCACAGTCATTTAAAGCAGTTTCACATAAAATACGAAGCTAAATACAACTCATTAATGAAATTATTTCACATAATAACAATAACTGAATCATTTAATTTATTTCACACAAACTCAATTACTTAAAGGTATGGTAGTAAATGGAAATCAAGATTACAGTTACGTCACAAGGTAAACGACTGTTACATCGTTACGATTGTGCAGATAGAATGGATTATTATGATTTCTGAATGTTTGGAGGAAAAGTAAGGAATAAATATTTGTCGTACCAACCGCAAAGACAAAAATTAATTATTTGAGTTATCATTCACTAGATATTTGTGTTTAATATTGGACAACAATACTTACATTTATATCGGCTATGCGTGAACGCGATTGAGATGCATAATAGCAAGTGCTTAAGTCACTGAAGCAGGGTCTGCATTGCACTCAAGAGTTTCCATTTTGATCTCTTTTGCGAACGATTCTCAGCCACACGTTCCTTCTTACAATACTTGATTATCTATGTTATATTTTCTTTCACGTATTTTCCTTATTCTCTTAACATTTCATACTACTTGAATCTTATCTTCTCTATCCTTTCCCGCAGAAGTTCCTATTACAATTTGTCCGTAATTTGGTTCTGAGAACTTAACTTCACTCTCTTTTAACTTATTGTTATCCCTCATCTTCAGTAACCAGGTTTCGGAAGAATACGTGAGATTGAGAACATAATTTACAGGTTCAGATCAATGCTCAAGTTACTTAAAAAGAGGCGGAGGGTTGTAACTAAAACCAAAATATTCTAGAGCATAAATCTAGTTTCTGAGCTTTGGAAGGAATTGAAGTGGTATTGGGTTGTTATTAAGCATATCAAATAGGTTAGAAATAAGAGTTCGAATGAAATTTATGGAAATTAGTACTTAACAAATAGATTTAACAGACAAACGTATTCTAATTTGAACTAATGTACACTGATATCCAAATTTCAGGCCTAAATTGTAGTATTTGAACGCACATGTAATGATATGTGTCTAATTCACCGAGAAGTATTTACTATGTCTACATCTACAGTGAGAAGTTTAATTGCCCCCCAAAGGGCAGAATACCTCCAATACATACTTTTTCGTTTATGGCGGGGCATAACTTCGCTAGGGGAACTAGAAAGGTCAGACAGTGGAGATAAATCCAAAGTTACTGCTGCAATGCACGGGACTCGGTTGTTATTATATCTACCGGGTTATATGGTATCATCAGAAGGACCACTGTTAATGAATGACTGTTACCGGAATAATATTGATAACACAAGTTATGAAGCGGCACCACACAGAAATACATATTTGTGAAAATGAAAGCATTTTAATTGTTTGCATAGTTTTCTTGAGAATTTTTGTTTTTGTCATAGTAATTTCAGTAATCAAAAACAATTACTTTTTATCAGCGTTGTTTGTCTTAGGATGTTTAATTAATATAATGTAAGTCTTAGTACACAGACCAATTCCTGTAAACCTATTTTAAACTTGATGTCGATATTAATCAGTGGAAAATTGTGGAATATCATTTTTTTTAAGGTTTAAACTAGGATCATACATTACACGTTACATATTTAGAACTATGCTTAAACGTCACAAAATTTAAATTGAATTTAATTTTCTAATAAATCATGTAACTTCACTTAATTTGATTTATAAAACACTTAGACTTCGTGGTATAAGACAACGTGTTACAAAAGCAGGAAGCTAAACTCTACAAGAATGCTATTAATACACTACCGTTCATGTCAACGTATTGGACACATTTGCAAAATGACATACTGAAGAAAATCTGGAATATTGTATCTTGAAGGTTTAAAACTTTTCTGTTAAAGTAAAAAACCAAAAGTGAGTAAGTAAACAGTTACAACACGTTGTGAGTTCATGCAACTTGGATGTGATCTTTTATATAATGCAGTGAAAACCGGAATTTTTACTTTTAGGGAAGGAATTCTTTAATTAAACTTTCTTTGTTTTGTTTTTACGTATTAATGGATGTCAACTGGTCCGTAAATTGGTATATGTGAAAAGGCTAAACTTTTACAATAGGGAATCAAAAAATATTTCTTTTATTTGAGTATTTACGCACATAATTGCTAGTTAACCACATCTTCTGTGTCAAGCACCACTTGTTTCTGACGAGTAAGCTAGTTATGAATCAGAGCTACAACTTAATTGATAAGAAAATAGATAAAACGAGTGAGCACACAGTTATAGTTCCCCCAATTGAGTAAATACGTATTCCGGTACCTTAAAAGAATGTATGAGTTTAAACATTCTAAAAAAACTGATCTATTTGACTGACATATTTCGTACAGCTTCCGTTCCAGGACACCTCTTGTAGATTTTAAACAATCGACTGGTTATGGACCCTTCCTGGAGACAAGATACATAGGCAGTACCTGCCACTAGTCGGGTCATCTTTGAGGATATTAAATCTCATGCTGTCTATGTGTAGATGCTTAATGAAACAAACTCTTCGAAATAAGTTCAATGTTTAAAATATTTCTATACTAACATTTTTAGTACTTATAACCTAAAATAGGGCAACCACGTAGCTCAGGCGGTAGAACGTCTGAAAACGGTCCGGATGACCCAGGTTCGATCCCCTAGGAAGCCGAGTGAACGGATTTCGATCCCCCGAGTATATGTTGAAGGGAATAACTCCATATGTCTGTGTTACAATTATTTTTTCAAAATGAGCCCTAGGTATCGACAAAATAACGTGCAAACATTTGTGAATATTGTTTAAATACTATAATTTTAGCACATTGTTGAACAGTTTCAGAATGGTGTATCGGTAACGTTCTTGCTTTCCATTTTGCGAATCCGGGTTCAAATCCCCATACTGGCAAATATTTTTATTTCTTTTTTTATATGCAGTAATCACTAAGCATTGATTTTATTTCATTTACGAATTTTTATTATACGAAATAACTTTTAAAACATTATTTACAATAATACAATTATTTACAATAATATAATTACTAACAGTAATATAAATTACTTACAACAGATCCAATAAACAATTTTTTATTACTATGCTACGACCATAAAAGAGATATTCTGTTAAAGTTCCATTTCCTTTGTAGAACATGAAATATACCTGTTTCATAAAAAAAAAGTTTCAACAATAAACAATGAAATAATGATTATATATATATATATAAAAAGGTTGGGACTGTAAATTCTGTAATATTTTGTTTTAAAAGTTATCTCGCATAATAAAAATTCGTAAATGAAATAAAATCAATGGTTAATGATTACTGCATATAAAAAAAAGAAATAAAAATATTTGCCAGTGTGGGGATTTGAACCCGGGTTCGCAAAATGGGAATCAGGTACGCTAGCGATACGCCACGCTGAAACTATCAAACTATTTACTAAAATTATAATATTTAAACAATATTCATAAATGTTTGCGTGTTAATTTCTCGATACCTAGGGCTCATTTTGAAGAAATAATTGTAACACAGACATATGGAGTTATTACCCTTCAACATATACTCGAGGGATCGAAATCCGTTCTGAACAGGTCTGATGGTTCCAAGTAAGTTGAATGTACGGAAAGGCCCTCCAGACCAACTCAGCCTGCTGTCTAATGACTACCGCGCGGAAACTCCGCGGGAAGGCAAAGAAAAAGGGCCGCTCCGTGTCGCACGTCCTCTCCAGTCCCTACGCTCAGGAAATAAGAAAGCGCAGCTCTACCTCCGCTGATCCTACGGAAATACAGATTAAAAGCGGCGAAAATTTATTTTACCTAAAATAAATTTAAAATGAATTTTATAGATCAGTGTTAACAGGTTTACAGCTTGTTTAGTGTATTTTTTTTTTTTTTTTTTTTTTTTTTTTTTTTTTTTTTTTTTTTTTTTTTTTTTTTTACAATGTTCAGAGACATCTGATAGTGGTTGCTAATATCTGTTTAGCAGTACTTGGTTGCTGACAGTCGCTTAAAGATCAGCAGTACTGACATTGTCATTTCTAAGGGTCAATGTTTGTTGTCAGTCAACTTTTCTACATAATGTTGTTCCACAATTTTCACAGAAATAGTTGCTGCTACTGAGATCGAACTGAGCCGCTACAGAATTTCCACAGAAGTTAGTTTTAAGGGAAAGGTGCTACTGTTATCATTTACATGTTAACTACTGTAGAAGTCAAACCTAATGTGTAGAGGTATACAGGGTGTTAAAAAATGTAAAATATTTTAAAAGGTTACATTATGCATCAAAATAAGGTAAAAATGTCTAATAAACATTGGGTTGCAAACGGATAGTTTCGCAGTTAATGACAGGTCCGCAATGTGATACCCAGCCACGGCATTGCATTCCTCAGCCTTTCGGCATAAGGAATCACGCACGCTCTGAAACTGTCTAGGTTGGTCCTGTACGAGATGACATGCATTGGAGACGTACAGGACCAACCAAGACAGTTTCAGAGAGTGCAAGATTCCTTACGCCGAAATGCTGCGGGCCTGTTGCTAACGCATTTGTGACCCAATGTTTATTAGACATTTTTGTCTTATTTCGATCCATACTATCACCTCATAAAATATTTTACACTTTTTCTTAACACCCTGTATTTTAAAATGTTTTTATTAACTCGCTTTGGGCTTTCTCTTTCCGGGTGGAATTTAGTAATTGATTTTAAACTAACTTCTCGACGAGATAGAGACTTGAATTTTTGACCATAGCTCCGAACTGGATGACAGTGTATGAAAATGTGAAAAAATGGGAAAAGTCGTCCGGCAAATTTGAAAATTCAGGAAAAACTGAAAATACTCTTTTCTATGCACCGATATGGCTAATTTTTTTTAAATGTTAGTAATAGTCGGAATAAGGTTTTTAGTTAATAAAAAATTGGAAAATTTGCACGGAAAATTGGAAAATTCGTAGAAAACTGAACATTTTTTCTATTTACCAATTTGGCTATTTTTTTTAAATGTTAGTAATAGTCGGAATAAGGTTTTTAGTTAATAAAAAATTGGAAAATTTGCACGGAAACTTGGAAAATTCGGAGAAAACTGAACTTTTTTCTATTTACCAATTTGGCTATTTTTTTAAAATGTTCTTAATAGTTCGAATAAGGTTTTTAAGCAAAGAAACATTGCAAAAGTTTCCTGGAAAATTCGGGAAAACTAACTCGCTTTGGGCTTTGTCTCTCCGGGTGAAACTGCACACTTGAAATTTTGACCATAGCTCAGAACTGGATGGCAATGCATGAAAATGTGAAAAAATGGGAAAAGTTGCGCGGAAAATTGGAAAATTCTGGAAAAACTGAAAGTACTGTTTTCTATGGACCGATCTGGCTATGTTTTTGTAAATGTTCGTAATAGGCCGAGTAAGGTTTTAGTTAATAAAAAATTGTAAAAGTTGTCCGGAAAATTGGAAAATTCAGAGAAAACTGAAATTCTTTATTCTGTGTACCAAATTTTCACTCACATAACTTTAAAATGCATACAATAATAATAAAATAAAAAACTTTTTAATGTAAAATGTTTTTATAAAGGACTAAAAAGTATAAAATAATTTATCTAATCCTTATGTAGGTTAAAACCACATATAGATTTCTAACTTCTTCTAAATTGTACTGAAAACATGTACTTGGAAATTTTTTATAGCTATTAAAATACTTGTAAGATTGATGACGAAAAACATTGGGCGCATGCAATACATAAGCATAAGAAATGTAGAGAGTGCTCGGCTGGCATTGTTTACTTTCCCCGTCCTCCATTGTCTTCTAATGCTGGTTCCTGCAGAGCCCGCGTGCTAGTTTCGCCCGTGAGAGCGCGCTGTGGCTCTGGTGGTGCCCTCTACCGGCTGATGGAGTTGATTTTCGGGGACACGAATCCGGGAAGTCAGTTGGTCGGCAGCAGTGGATTGGATCGTTGGGCCTAATATTTTCCCTAATTGACTGCGACGTTAGAGGTCTGCTGGTATAAGCGAGGACTTGTAATTTGACCCGGCAGCCTGGAAGTACCGAATGATGTGGATTTGTGACCCGACCGAGACCGTTCCTCTCTCGCATTAATCGAGGGAATTTCTCCGCTGCGCTCTATGTTCGTGAGCGGTTTTCCGCCGATTGGGGAACACGGCAGCGGGCGGGGCTGGCGGTGGCTTCGAGGTGATAAATTGCCATTTTCTAGCACTGTCAGGTATTTGAAGTAGTATACCTGATGATCCCGACTACAAAGTGCGTCGCTTACTGCATTCTTGTTATTGTGCTTAATAATTTTGTTACGGGGATGGATAAAATTCCCCGATATGTGGTGCTAATCGTTCCCGCTACCTTATCAGTGTGTGTGGGTGGTAACGACTTATGCGCCGGCGTGTACACACTATAGTGTGTCAGAACCTTTTGTACGAACTTGATTCTTAAGGTTAAACTGAAAGACGCTAAGGTAAACTGATTCCTGTTTGTTTAAAATAATTACTGTATTTTGCCTCCTGTGTACAAATTTGAGTTTGGTACTAGATGTAAATTTGTTATATGATGGTAAATTGGTAAGAGCCTGCCCTGTTATATTACGTTTCCAAGCACGTAAGGATTTTCTGTTTGGATGTTTAATACAAGTGGAGATATTGTGATTAGGGATATTATCATGGCTTAACAAGCTTGTCATCGCGTTAACATATATTTGAATTGTTACAGGATTTATTAAGATCATCATCTGCAAGATCGAAACTTTCTTATGTATTACATTGTATTATATTATTTGTGATATTCTGTATAAGTTTAATTGTTGACCATAATTCTTGTAATAAAATGTTTGAACAAGGTTTGCACTTTATAACCATCCTGCCACATGCTTCTCACTGAGTCCTTAGTTGCAACCTTACATAGTAGAGCAGCTATCAATGAAAGAACTTATATATCAGTTCACATTATTTGCGGTGCAATAAAATTGTTAGTAGAGCTTTTAGTGCATCAATTAACTGTTGCATGCGCCCAATGTTTTTGTCATAAATCTTACAAGTATTTTAATAGCTATCAAAAATTTCCAAGTATATGTTTTCAGTTCAATTTAGACGAAGTTAGAAATCTGTATGTGGTTTTAGCCGTCATAAGAATTAGATAAATTATTTTATAGTTTTTAGTCCTCTATAAAAACATTTTACATTAAAAAGTTTTTTAGTTTATTATTATTTATAAATAGGTGAGTGTGTTGGCTGCAGATCATATTTTATAATCATAAGATCCTATCGTCGCCCACGTTGCTAAAGATCTTTGACAGAGTTCTGCCCATATCTCGCTAGCAGTATGAGTTCGATTAAGGATAGTATGGGTTAGCTATTACGATTGACTGACGCCAAATCGGCTCGGAACTAGTAATTTGTTGGTTTAGCGCATTCTGCAAAGCCTTCGTGGTTTTCTTTATAGCCTTATATCTCGTCCACGTGTAGGTTATTAAGGGAGGGAATGGTAAGGATGCAAGAAACGGGAAGGAATTCGGCCATGCATTTTTGAATTAATAATCCTGGAATTCGTATGGAGAAATTTCGGGAAACCATGAAAAACCGAATTGCCGGACGGGCTTTCGAACTAGCGTCCTCCTGATTGTTAGGCGATTCTGTTATTAATTTTAAAGAAAAGGCCTTTTGCATTATCTTAAAAAAATATGATTATAGCAATTTCCACAGACATGAAATTGTTCAGCACAATACCTCCCTGGTTGTTAGACATATAGCAATCATTTTTTCTTCTTTGCTTCTAGACTTATGGCCCGTGGACATGGGGGTTTATAGAGTCGGGAAAGGATAGGGAAATGGAAGGGGAACGAATTCGGCTATGGTCTTTTGACAGAACCTTCCCAGCATTCGCATGGATTAATTTGGAGAAACCATGTAAAACCGAAATCTGGATGGACAGACGGGGAATCGAACCCGCGTCCTCCCGAATGCAGGGACAGAACATTGCCGCACACCCATAAGGCTCTGTAGCAATCATAGTCCACCACCTAGATCTACAGTGAGTCATAGAAGAGGCGAGCGAGCACAAGCGTTGCTTTTGTAACTCGCTGACTCCGCCACAAGCTGACCTGTCCCGCGACGGCCCTCTCACTGGAGCGATGCTCTCATATACAGGGTGATTCAAAATAACGTGGACAAAATGACATGGTAGATCAGTCATACAATAAGAATCAAAAATCGCAGACCTGTCTCCCTTGGATTTTTTCTTGTGGGGATTTTTAAAAGGACTTGTGTATGAAACACCTGTTGAAACGCCGGAAGACTTGGTAGGAAGAATCGTTGCGGCAGCCGGATGTGTTCGAGATACACCTGGTATCTTTGAGAAGGTGCGCCGTTCCATGCAACGGAGATGCCAGGCTTGTCTCGATGCATCTGGCAAAAACTTTTAGCATCTGCTGTAGGCTCAACATTTGGCTTGCATTAGTCACATATCAGTGAGTAATTATCAATAAAATGATCTGTAATGGTTTTGTTTCTTCTCTTTGTGTCAGTATTATTTTAGACGCCCTGTAGCGGCTCCGGATCGCAGTTGAGACCCTCTGTTCCTATGCGATTTTTGACTATTATTGTATGACTGATCTACTATGTCATTTTGTCCAAGTTATTTTGTATCATCCTGTATATAAAGATCGGTATAACGCCTAAACGTCCCCACCTATAGCCGGTGTAAAGGTACCTGGACGTCAACAGACTGCGTTTTTACGCCTCGTTTTAATGCACATTACTCAAGATCTATAATGCGGAGGAAGTTGGGATTTTGTACCAACACTGAATGACAGTAACTAAACGTTTATATGGAAATTTATTTAATAATCTGTTATATTTTAAAAATTGCAATATCTTATCTAGTAGATTGTTTTATAACACACATTCACATTCTGGTAATACAGGGCGTTCGCCGGAAAACGCTACCCTCCCAGTCTGTTGCCGTCGGCAACTTGCTCGGTCAGTCGACCCAGCAGTTTCCGCCACCGGCACCGTGAATCACCGCACTGTTTAACACCTCCGCTGCCCCAACAGTGCAGTGCAGTGACCCTTACATTGTTAAGAACGGTTTCTTTGCATTGTAGATAGTTTGTGACTTCAGTCTCTTATTAATCAGTGTTGTGAATAAACGTTTCTTTGCGGTTTGGCTGGTTTGGGGCTTCATACTCTTATTAATCTGTACCGTGTTTGAGTGTGAGTAAAATTATGGTACGTTACAGTTTGCAACAAAGAATATTTCTCTACGATACATATGTGAAGAAGAAGTCGTTTAAAAAGTGTCGCAGTAAATTTCGTCGCGAATTTCCTGGCGCTTTACTGCCAGCTAAATCAACAATTCTGCGTCTGGTTAAAAAAGTAAGAGAAACGGGTTCATTTTTTAACAAAAAGAGACTGTCGGTCAACCGTATTCTCACAGAGGAGAAAATTGACGATATCGCTTTTCGACTAGAACAGTCACCCAAAAAATCATTAAGTCAGTTAGGGCAGCGTGTGTCTCGAAATATGTTCAGAAGATGTGAAATGTGCATTACACAAGAGGGTCAACACTTCCAGCATCTTTTATAAGGTAAGCTAATGAATTACGTCACATTTAAATGCTTAGCACACAAGTTTATGAAGTTTATGAAGCGTAATTATTATGAAATAGTCCGCGGCCGACGGTCGAACAATGCCGGAAACTGAGCGCTCGCTCGCCGGGAGCAGTTTCTTCCTTGTAGCGCTAACAGTGGGTTGCGTTTCCCGGCGAACGCCCTGTATTTACTAGTGCATCATCAGTCTATTAGCTTTCAAACTTTGGCAGGCAGCAGTCAACATTCCTAGGAAATCATTATGCCTCTCCTTTTGTAGTTTGCAATATGTCTGGGGAAATACAAAAAAAGCTTATTATACCACCTAATTATTTTGTTTCAAAATTACCACTAAAATTTTTGTTGTGTTCACTGTTTTTTTTCTTAAATAATAATTTAAAAAATTGAGATTTTAAATATATTTTCACTGCATATTTATTATCAATTTCACGAAATACTCTGCAAAATGGTATATATATTTTTTCCTCTAAAAAATTCTGCTACACTAACACATTCTTACAATTGTTTATTTAGTTATTTTGCAGAAACTATAAACTCTGGTAATAAATCTTTGTTCCCTTAGGAAGCTATACGTTACAGGATATTTTAAAATGTTTTTCGGGTAAGTAGTTTACGAATGAAATGGAGAAATATATATATATTTTTGTTTTTCCCAAAATACTCGTACTGATTAAGAAAAAAAAAAAAACGTCCCAACATCTTTTATTTTTATCTCAGCTTTTATTTTTCTACCCATATGATTATCAAATTAATGAGGAGTTGTGTACACATAAGGTGTGACACAACTAGTATAAGTGTTGATTTAAAAGGTGCTCCTGCAGCCTGCAGATTCAACATTGTCATAAGCTCGGAAGTGACAGTGTCAAAGTGGACTACAGCTTTACCAAAGATGATTTTTGTGACACGTTGTAAGTTTATTCAAGTTGCTGCTAGATTTTATGTAAATGTTAGTAGACGCGGATTTGATACCCAGACCGGTTGCTTTGTTTTGGTTATACATGGTTTTACGATAAGTACCAGACAAAACCCGATATTGTTTGTTGAAAAGTCGAAAGCGTTTTCATTCTCCAGGCTGTAATGCAACCACAAAAAAGAGCAATCATTAAGCCCAAAGGAATAAAGGTATAAATATTCTTGAATAGAAACACAGTGTGAAAATTTATTCCCATTCACATCCAGCATGTGACTAAACAAGAGCAATTTAAAGAAGAGAGCCTACCTCAGACAAGATGAAAATGCTCAGCAGCACTTGAAAATTAAACACTCTTCAAGTTAGTTGAATATTTGGTACCCAGATGTGTTTTTGAGCAGTAACGCTTGGTGCTAGCATTCGGGAGATCTCGGGTTAAAATCCCGGGACAACCTTCCAGATTTTAGTTTTCATTTTTTTACTATAAATCAAGGTGAATGCTGGTATAGTTCCTTCAAAATGCGATGATTAAATCCATTGCTATTTCTTGTAACTAATACTTACCTTCTAAGAACCTCGATCTCGAATGGGCGTAGAGCCTTAAGAAGAAAAAAATTGGAAACAAATGATTGCAAAGTGATGATTAGAGAACGCCGGAGTCAAAGGCTAGGCAATGTGGGAAGCCTATTAGAACGTGTGCAGAAACGTTTATACCCAATGGTTCCCCGATTGCTCAGACTGTTCTTAATGTTTCCAATGCATTCATATGGGCAGTAGTTGGTAGACACTGCAGACGATAAAGTCTCATTTGCGGTTTCATAAAACTAACGAGTGCTGCACTCTTGATACAGTAATTTATGTTTCGAGAGCAAAGACGACTTGGACAGGCAGGCAGGCAGGCGTCAAACCTTTTGAAGCTTGCCGCTAGTCCGTCACGGTCCCAATAGTAAACACACGGCCCCTTGCAAACAGTCACCCCGGCCATTAAATTCTCGCACATCGCCGGTTGGCTACGTCACAGCTGACGTCATAGCTACTGTGCAATCAATGCCGTGCAGCATACCACGTGACCTTGCCGGCTGAGACCCGCCCGGAAGCGGGTTACACCTGTAAACCAGAAGTGACGTCAGATCAGCGGAAATCGCCCCGCGTTACTCAAAGGGACAATCTTAACACTACCATCGAGGAATAAAGACTGGATATAAATATCGCGCCAGAACGTATTTAACGGGAGTGTGGTCTAATACTGTAATGGAAACGCGTATGTAGGTCAGTGGCTTTGCGTATAGCACGGTAATCCTCTTCAAAGTACAAGCATCACATCTTTAAAGTAAGGGATATCATTTAGTGGAGCTTCCTTATTCAATATCTTACCAAAAGATATAAAATGTTATCTACGAAACCCTAACTACTTTAAGTCCAAACTGAAAGAGTTTTTGCTTCAGAATCCATTTTACTCCGTGAAAGAATTTTAAAATTTGGTAACTAAGAATGGCTGAGAAAATACTATATATTTGGTGTATGGAAGGGTAAATATTAAAAAGTTATCCACAATTACTGAAATGATATATTGGTTTTTCTTTTTATTGAAACTATTGACAAATGAAGTAATTACACTGTTTGCAAAATTCACTAATATATAGTAACTAACATGGGATAATATGTACTTACAAATTACAGTGGAAAATTGTCATACTAAATAATTTTAAATAATTGGCTGGTTATCAGTTGCCGATAATGTTATTGATTTTGTTAATAATTGTATGTATTGTTCCACATATATAGTAACTAACATGATATTATGTAGTTGCAGATTACAGTGGAAACTTATTATGTTGATTGGTCTGTAAGAAAGTAAGTGGTTATTAGATGCTGGTAACAAGTGTATACACTGTTCTAAATATGTAGCAACTAACATGGGAAACTACATTGAATACAGATTATACTAATGGGTTGGAAACTGCTAACTTGTTACCAGTTGCTGGTAATATAATTGATATTATTGATAAGTGTATCTGCTGTTCCATATCTCAATTAGGATCAAGCGAACATATCTATCTATCTATCTTACCTAACTATACAAGATATTGTTTCAACCGAACCACGGAACATATTTCTGTCAACATTCGATAAGTTCTCATAAGATTCTGACATACCATGAACCACAGTCCTATTAAAAAAATTTGCCATCATCAACATTTTTACGTTGCTTGCTGACAGTGCGAAATTATTATTCCTGTTTGAAACCCTTCAATTCTATTACTAACTATTCTTACCAAAAATTAAGTAACGGTGGAAGTTTGTTGACGCGTTTTTAACTGGAGTCACTTCAATAAGAACCCGATTGGAAGTTAAAAAAATCACACAGATGGCATATTTAGACAACGGAAGAGTTGTAGGGGACCTATACGTTGCTGCAAAATTTCTTTCCAGTTCTTTCATAGGGCGAAACTATAGATGAACCTGTGAGTATATGAGCCTACTAAACGCAAGATAAGTTTTCATTCACGGAAAATGATTCAAGCATCTCAAGCTAAGA
The DNA here is from genome assembly GCA_031002005.1 of Vandiemenella viatica. Taxonomy (NCBI): domain Eukaryota; kingdom Metazoa; phylum Arthropoda; class Insecta; order Orthoptera; family Morabidae; genus Vandiemenella; species Vandiemenella viatica. The sequence goes on along the minus strand of JARYHS010008074.1, from coordinate 34,839,788 downwards.
GTTTTCCTCAGCCCGAACTTTGATTGAATCTTCCAGAAGGAGAAATATGAAGCCTGGTATCAGATATAGGTTGGCCAGTTCCTGTCCTTGTAACCTAACTCGCCAATCCTACGTGGTAAAGGGGACCTACAGTTTTACATGAATCCGAACCACGGAACATATTTCTGTCAACATTCGATAATTTCTCAAAATTTCGTGACTGCAACTGTTATTCATACCGGAAAAAAATGCCCTGTGCCCTTCCTGCAGATTTTCTTGACAAATTCCTTCAATATCGATATAGCCACTTAGTCGTCAAAACGTAACAAAAAAACAGAGACTTACTTCCGCATTTATAATAGTATTATTACTGCAGATCACACACACACACTGACTGGGAACAACCCCTGAGAGATCATTATAACGTAAAAAAGTATACACTTAAAGCATTACAAGACTACCTACCCATGATTTGCCTCGAATTGAACCCCTAAATTTGTGACATCTACAGTTACGATCAAAAACAATTTTTAAATTTTTTTGTCTACACGGATATTTGAACCGGAGACCACGATCCAAACAGCAGTAAGCAAGCGCTTTAAGCACTGAGCTACCCGACCGCTATATGGAAACGCAGTACAGAGCCCTACATATACTACGTGACTATCACCGTTCAGAAATTTTTCGAAATTATAAGACAATATGTATTATTTATACAGAAAATTTTTCAACCAAATGTAGACTACTTTTCTCCTTGTTTCAAAGGATAAGTGTGCCAACTTTCATCGAAATTGGATGAAAACTGTGGATTTGTTTCAAGAACAAATAAACCAGCAAACAAACAAACATACATACATTCATCTTCATATATATATAGATTGTCTCGTAAATGCAATTGAATTTGTTGTTTATTTTCAGAACGCATTTCACTTGATTCTCAGAAGCATCTTCAGTGGTTTAGTCTGTTGGGTGTTTATACACGTAATTAATTTGCCCTATGTTACAATTTACACATGGAAATCATGGTAGAAATAGATGTAGGCTTCCTTAAATTTTCCATTGCTCACATTTGCTTGTAATTGCGCAGAATTTCTGCAGCAGCTGTATCAGTAGTAGCGAATACTGTGCAATTACAAACAAATGTGAGCAATGAAAAATGTAAGTAAGCTTATATCTATTTATACCATAATTTCCATGTGTAAATTGTAACATGGGACAGATTAAACATGCAGAACCACGAAACGTGTTCGGAAAATAAACAACAAATTCAATTGCATTGACGTTACAATTATTCATAAAAAATGATTTTCCTGCAATATTGTCGTATCGGCTCCGTTTTCCCGACGAGTTGAGGCACGTTTAGGATAATAATTGATTCGGTACAATCCACTTTGATTCAGAAATCTGTTGTAAAGGGACTGTTAACAGAAATCTTAAAAAATGTAGGTGAAGTGATGGTTCATGAAAGTCACAGAAGATGGCTCAAACGACGTGATTGCTGAAGGTTGAATGAACAGAAACCCGACTTGTGAAGGCGATATGCTGACTTTTTCATTTTCCAAAGGATTATGTCTGAACTGCACCAGATAATGGAAGGCTAGCCAGGCGAAGTTTTCTCAACTCATGGACACCACTCCAAAACTCATTAATGGTCCAGACTTCAAGTTGCATAATTACTATTACACAATTAGAAATTGGATATGAGTTATGTGACTGTGATAAGAAATGTTGTTTTGGATTTCCAGAAATTATATTTCAGATCTGTTTTCTATTGCTGGCGAAGAACAGTCGCGAGTATACCAGTGCTGAGCTTTAATTTCCTGATCAGTTTAAGTCATCCTGACCCAAAGATATCCCCATTTCTCAGTAACTATTTTCATCTTTTATTATGTTTCACGACTCATAGATGGTAAACGAAATGTAATGACTACCTTACATTTTCAATGAACATCATTTCATACTGCAAATCCATTCTATGCTTCGACTGAAAGCAATGAGAATATATGAAGAAACTGAAATAGATTATCAATGGTTATGTAAAAACATTACGCTTACAAAGTATTTATGTATCTTCCGTGCTATGAGATGTGGATCATAAGAGTTTGCTGTTGTACATACTTTCTTTGGCCTAAATATACCTATATTTAGTAGATTCAGCGAAAATACTTGAATTGGTGCAAAATTAATGAAGCTGTTATACTAAATATCTGCAAATCACAGTCCAAAAAGTTTGTAAAAACAATTAAACAGTATTACATATAAAGTTCTGTTTACCCCCAAAGCATTATTTCAATTGCAATAAACAATTTTCCTCTAACAAGTTGTTATTATTAAAAATGGTCTGATAGAATTATGGTTACACGTCAATTTTTTGGTAAATTTTTTTAGAAAAACAAACACGTTATGGAGCCATAGATCAAGGATCAAATGTTTTAAATCGGAGTCGGGAAAGAAAAGATGTTGAATTCTTAAAAGAGAAACATTTCTTCTAACCCTTCATCGAATTTATATAAAAATGAAATCGACTTGAAAATGTTTCATTTCTGGTCTATATGATCATGTTACTACATTGAATTTTCAAACAACGTCTCCCAAGCAGTTTGGAAAACGAAAAGCTTCAATGTCTTTTCAACGCATACAAAATGCCTAGTGGGAGTTAGTTGGAGCTCCGTAGAACGTACGTGATCCCACAGAGACCAATGTCGCGTCAGTTAAATATAGAATGGCTAGCTGTTACCCGTGACTTCGTACACGTTGACTTAGAATTTCACTGCCAGAATTGGATATAGAAAACTGTTTTGTGGTTTGTTTCTGACTTGCAACTAAACAAAATGCTTTTGATGGCATACGCGTTTCGCCTTTATTCAAGGCATCATCAGTGCCCTAGATAAACATAAATACACACATATATATATACAATGCTGTTGTTTGATTTTTGTACAGTTTTCTGAAATATTAAGTAGGTACTTACAGTTTTTATATGTGCATTAACACGCGCAAGTTCGTGTTTCCATACCAGCTACTCTTTTCGCACTATCACTACTGTCCCAAGTTTGTGTAGTCTGCATTTTAGGTAATTTCACCGGCCACGAACTGTATATAGTTATTTGTTGTTGTTGACATCGAAAAGTCGTGAGCCAAAGATTGTGTGTTGTGTAACTATTTGTTATTTTGAATCTGCGGTCATTAGCTGTGTGTATTCTGTGGCGGTATGGTTGTGAAATGACCTAGAATGCAGCCTACACAAACTTGGGACAGTAGTGATAGTGCGAAAAGAGTAGCTGTTATGGAAACACGAACTTGCGCGTGTTAATGAATATATAAAAACTGTAAGTACCTACTTAATATTTCAGAAAACTGTACAAAAATCAAACAACAGCATTGAATATATATGTTTATCTAGGGCACTGATGATGCCTTGAATAAAGGCGAAACGCGTATGCCATCAAAAGCATTTTGTTTAGTTGCAAGTCAGAAACAATCCACAATCCAGTTATCATAGCAACTAAGGACTTGGGCCGAAAAAATCACCAACATGTTGGATATAGAAAGCTGTTTTTAACGTAAGATTTGTCACAAACAACACCGAGTTGGCATAATATGACAGGAAAACCATCACTATATCATTCTACCGTCGAACCTGTCTCATGAAGATAATCTATTTTCATCATATCCAAGAACAGAAAAACAAACGATAGTGCGGGGATGTGGGGGAGGGGCGGGGGAGTGTTAACTGAGGGCAGCTTTATTTCAGCTTGGTCTTTCCTTCTTTCTTCAGTATGAGCATCGGATTCTAGGGTACCAATAAATTTAGCTGCTCGTGCTCTGCTAGAGCTACACCTTAAGCCAGCTTTACACCCGCAAGGCATGTCAAAATAGAAGACAAAATAAAATGGTGCCAGAAACTTTTAGGCAGATACAAAGTAGTAGTACAGTGTAGAGAAAATCGATATCTATACTAAATAATAAGTTTTGTCTCTAAACGAATTTTACTAACAAATCTTACACTAATAGACTGCGCGAGAAGCACACCTTGAGCAATCGATGTAACATTACAGATTAAGACACGCATCCGTCTGTCTGTCACCATTCGATAAGTTCTCAGAATTTTGTGACTAAGGCTGTTATTCACACCGAGAAAAATGTCCTGTGTCGTTGTACAGATACAAAGTATTTCTTTCTCAAATTCCATCAGTATCGGTATAGCCATTTAGTTGTCAAAACGTAACAAAATGACAGAGACTTTGTTCCGCAGATAAGTGTACATCAAACACACACTTACTGAGAGAGATACAACGCCAGAGGGATCAATATAGCATAAAAAAGTGTACACGTACGGCATTGTTAGACCGCCTACGACTTGTAAAGAATTGCACTCCTAAACTTGTGGTATCTACAGTTTAACATGGAATCCGAACAACTGACCGTCCAGGTGTGGCACATACGATCAAAAACAATTTTTTAAAAATCTTGGCTTCCACCGTGATTTAAACCGGAGACCACGCTCCAAACATCAGTAGGCAAGGGCATTAACCACTGAGCTACCAAGCCGCCACCGAGCGTGGTGGTGTAACGGATAGCGTTCTGGCCTCGCATTCGGGAGGACGGTGGTTCGAATCCCCGTCCGGGCATCCAGATTTGGGTTTTCCATGGTTTCCCCAAATCACTCCAGGTGAATGCCGGGATGCTTCCTTCAAAAGGCCATGGCCGAATTCCTTCCCATTCCTTGCCCCCATCCTTTCCCGTCTCTAAAGACCACGTTGTTAAAAAGGGACGTTAAACTTTTTTTAAAAAAAAAAAAAAAAAAAAAAAAAAAAAAAAAAAAAAAAAAAACCAAGCCGCTATACCGTCAGGTACTACAAAGACGTACACATCCTATACGTTTTTCTATCGCCATTCAGTAATTTTTCAGAATTATATGACAGTGTGTATTATTTATACAGAAAAAAAGTATCCTATGTCCATCCGAATTCCAAATAGCATCTCCTTGTCAAATTTCATCACGATCGGATTAATCGTTTAGCCCAAAAAACTTAACAAACAGACAGAGTTACTTTCGCATTTATAATATTAGTATACATAAGGTTCGTTTCCTGTGTTGAATGTTTCACTAACAAACATAATAACAGAAACATATAATTACACATATAAAAAAAGTTTGCATACCCTTTGTTCGACTACCAAATTTAGCTGTTTATGCCCAGTTCAGATAAGTAAAAGTAAATGGAATTTGATTCAAACTGTAGAAGCAATTTTTAAATTAATGTAACAGATTAGCAAATATATCATTCAATCGCTGACGCTACAAATTTATTGTCACCGATTTGTAAGACTGCGTATGGCTTCAGTGTGCATTGTAAGAACGATTCGATGCATGTAACTTTTTCAAAGAATTTTTTAATTACGTAAGCATTTGACGTCTTATGAACAAATGAGGACTGGAATTTTGGATAGTCATGCTTTTTGAATTAAAAGATTAAGTTGGCGCATCTGACTTTTAAATTTTTAGGGATCTGATACATTCAAGATTTGTCACATCATTGACACGTTAGTCACAAATTTTATGATAACCACGTCAAGGAGATAAGAGCACGAATCAAATAAAACCCACTACATCACTACAATAATTAAGAGCTATATGAATAGAGTAGCCCAAGGAATTGTGATGGTAGGGGAACAACTAAAGAAGGTAAACAGGTTCAAATACTTGGGGAGTGTATTAGAGGAATGTGGAGGAAATGATGGTGAGATAAGTGAAAGAGTAAGACAAGCAGAGGCGTTCCTAAGGAGCATTAGAAGTCTGATATGGAATAAAGAGGTGCCACAGAGAAGCAAGAGAGTAATCTATCATACGTACTATGTGCCTATCTTAACTTATGCTGCTGAAACGTGGACAATGAAAAAGTGGGACATCAGCAGAGTACAAGCAAGTGAAATGAAGTTTTTAAGAGGTAGAATGGGAGTTACTAAAATGGACAGAATAAAGAATGAAGTGATTAGACGCACCATGAAAGAGGAACCCCTACAGGAAAGGGTAGAGAGGATCAGACTGAGATGGTATGGACATATCAAGAGAATGGGGGCTCAGAGAATCCCGAGAAAGATCCATGAAATTAAGATGGAAGGTAAACGACCCAGAGGAAGACCAAGAGATGGATGGCTGAAAGGAGTGGAGGAGGGTGTACGGAAGAGAGGATAGGACTGGAACAAAGTGGTGACAGAGAGGTGGTGGGAAGAAAGAAGGAAATGGAGAGGCTTGTGCATAATGCAGACCCAGCCAGAGGCCGGAAACTGTTGAGGATGATGATGATGATGATGATGACTCAGATATGTTTATAGTGTGTATAATATTGGGATTGGAGCAAACAAGTTTTTAAACAAAACAATTTTCTCATTTTGTTCAACTGTATTCTTTGTATATTGTGCTTCATCTCTTCTCTAAATATACAAATCTGTTTCTTTGAACAGGCATTACGCAAAAAATACAGAACAGATTTGGATAAATTTTTCACAGTTTGAAAAAAATTGGACTAGCTGAAAATCTGTGCTATATATTATTGATGGGAGGACGGAGCAAGAAATGATAAGCCGTTTGCAAACTGAAGAGACATGCGCCAAAGATTCTTAATACAATCTCGGCCAGACCCAATATGCCTACAAAGTATAACATTTGACTTAAGATTTGTTTAACAGTTTTCAAACATTAGGCTTAAAATCTGCTTGGCGACTTTCGTACATTAATGATAGTTTATTATGGACAAATTGTTTGAAATAAAACTTTTTATTCCATCGGAAAAAAAATCTAATCTAAATTCATCACAACATAACGCAAATAACTTTTTGTGCCTCTATTCGTTTGCTTGGAATTAAAAATGTTTGAAACTTAATGAAACTGTCCTCCTTTACAAAATAAAAATTGGGAAACTAAAGAATATACTATGGTAATTCATTTTTTTTTTATTTTTTTTTTGAGGAATTTACTTTTTATAGTTTGCGGCATTTAGGGGCAATTTTCACTATTTCAAAGTTTTTAATTTGACTTAAATATATTAAAAATTTCCCCTCAAATACTTAATTTATGTAGTCACATCTGCAAGCAAATGCTAGTTATAAATAAGTGTATAGTGTTTAACTTTATGAAATTTTGCCCCACTTCTGTCATGTTTTCCGATTCTTCCATCAAATAGGCTGTCTCAAAAATCTGGAACCTGAAAGGTTACAGATGTGGCTTGTTAGTGTTAACAAACGTCGCTGCTCAGGTGACAAGGAGACAGTGACATATAGGAATATGCTGGCAGGGCAGCCTTCCAGCTTCTTCTCCGGTACTTACATTTCCTTTTTATTCAAATATTACGTCTCAGAAAATAAATTAGTTTCAAAGTTAAAAATTCAAACATTTCAAATGATTCCTGGATTACAATAAATTTTGAACTACTAACAGCAAACTATTAAGAAATATTTCTAATCGTGCAAATTTCATAATGTCGAATTCCACAAATAAGTGTACCACATTTAAAAATAATCATGCATTGCCCCTGCCGTTAGACAGTTGAGTACACTGTTCATTGCATATAATTGTCTTCTTTATATGAACCTTCAGTCATCATTTCCGCCATTTTACAGCATAGTATCAGAGTGGATTAAAAGTTTAAACAACAATGGCAATGTGTGTGACAACAGTCCAGCATTTAATTCTAAGATTGTCATCTTCATAACCTCCAACTCGAAATCAAAGACTTAATTCTAAGATTTCCTTCTATTTCAATGCCTCTAATAATCACGCTGAGTAGCTTTATAATAAAGCAAGATCAACACAATTCAATTATAATACAACTCCCATTGAAAAAGTAGCAAGATCAATGCAGTACAAATGTAGTTGCAAATCGCTTTACTTCTAAGAGTATTTGGATATGATGTTTCGCAAAGGCGCAATGTGAAATAATCCATCAAAAAGTATATATGCAAAACAAACATTAGCAAAGCAGAGAGTTGACTCAACAAGGTTTTACTAAATTTTTCATTATAGAAAAAAAACAGAAAAATAAGCTAAACCCGTTTGTGACTAGAGTTTTTGCTATCAAAAGAGCACAACTAAAAGTTTTCTAAGTTTATGCTACACAAACTGCGTGTAGGCAATGGAATGACACACGCAAACGTAAAATGATGATTGCTCGTTTGCAATTAAGACCGTGTTTTTATAGATAACCTCATTGTTTAAGAGGCAGAACCATAAGAAAGGAACGAACGAAATCCACCTTGCCCTTTTACTCTGCTTCTAAAAGTAAATCACTATGGATTGCAGCCACAGAAATGTATTTGGCAGTTTGCTTTGATGAGTTTGCAGCATTTTCTCCAGTTTTGATACAGTGCAATGAAATTCATCTCACTTTTTTGCTGTTTCATTTTGCTGAAAATGAGTTATTCTTCCACATTATTTAATGTTTCATTTCTTTTAAAACTGTGACGTTCTTATTTTGTTGTGAGATATGCTGTATTTACTTTTAAACGCCTCAAAGCGTAAAAAACACAAAAACTATATGTATTTCATTGACATTATGCGACTAATATTTTCGTTGTTCGGTAATTCAATTGAACTATGACAAACTTTTTGATCTTTAGCTGCGCACTGTTTGATAAGTAAACCTGTAATTGTTTTAAGAAAATCTGACAGGGGTACAATCTTTAAATACTTTGCTTCTTTCATAGCTGATGATTTCGATTCAACGAAGAAATCTGATATCGCACAGAAACCGCACATTCTATTATTCGACAAATTCCTTGTTTCAGGACAATAGCTTTAATTTTGCGACAAAGATCCATAAAATGTTATATATATCCTTGTATAAAGATTTGACCTCTGATTGTAGAAATTATTTTTTTAAGAATAATAAAAATATGAAGTAATTAGAAAAGTCCGTTTAAAAGTGGGTCATGCTTTCTTCTATAATTAGTATGGAAGGTGTACTCTAATCAACAGAGCAAGAATACTAACAAAGATATAACGTTGATAGGTAGCATGTCCGTATCACGTTTTGAGAAGAGAAAAAGACACAAAGGAAGGAAATATCAAATGTCTGCCTGGTGTTAGTTGGAGAAAGTCTGAATCTCAATTCTCTGACGTGAATGGCATTCTTGGTACGGGAGATCTGTTCCGACTACCAGTAATAGTTCCCAACGTCGAATAAATGAACAAGATGAAATAAAATACATTTTTATATGTTCTATATGAATTAATTTTAAGTACTGGATTTACTACACAGCCTAAAGCATGTAGTTTTCATTTCTTATTTGGGGTTCCGTGAATAAAAACTTGTATGAGAAAACAAAGCACAACGCCATTTATGACGTCCAGGTAGAGATGTAATCGTGGTAGTAAATTCCTGCGCTTACGTTATAACAGAAGACTACCCGTAGTATGTGCACAAATTCACGCCATGTAGCATACAAACAGACGATGTCAACGGCTTGTTTAACATCTTAGTATTTCTCGTCCCCATTTAATACTGCACTTTCTTCTACATATTCGTGTGCTATTCTTGATTACGGGATCTAGCGCATGTGACATCTCATCAGCCTCGAGCTTGTGTAGATACAAGACTTGTACTGAGCCAAGAAAATACTTTGCAGCTTACATTCACTTCACTTTCTGAAAGTGGTTTCTCTCTAAGTTATAGATCGTTTATTTAGAATTTTCGATTTCAGGCACAAGGGTGTGGGAAGATTTTCTTTCGTAGGTAAGGGGGTTAGGGATCAAAATGAGTTGCCAAGGGAACTGATGAATAATTTACCAAAAATCTTGAAACAGTTTAAAGTTTAAATTTGTAGAGGGCAAAAGTAGGTGGGTACAAGAAAGAGGGGAAAATGCGTTTGTAGAGAAATTGACACCGAAGCATGCCCTCCACCGAAATTAAATTAAATTAAATAAAAAATCTGGTGACTTGGCCATGATGCACGTCATAATTTTTACTGAAATGGCATAATATATATGATTTATCCCAGTGATGTCAAAGATACGGCCCGCGGGCCGCATCCGGCCCCCGGGCCCTATCAATACGGCCCGCGATCGCAATGTGACACACAAAGAAGAATTATGTTTTTTAGACTTTTTAGACTTCACTCGATTTCTCTACGCTCTACGGGAGTACATATTTTTTATTTGAATCTGGCCCGCCTACACATTCTAAATTTAATATACGGCCCTCTGCAAAACTGAGTTTGACACCTATGATTTATCCTAAGACTTGTCAAACTGGGAAGATTTGTGAGTGAAGTCTTGGATTTTATGTATTAGTAAGTTTGATAAAGCAACACATTTAAGGTATTTATTTAGGTTTTCGAAAACACTGTATGCATAATGGCCAAATCACCAGCTTCTTCTTCTTTTTTTTTTTTTTTTTGTTCTAAGTAAACGATATATAATACCCAGAAAAACATTATTTTTCAGAAAGTGAAGTGAATAAACATCGCAAAGTATAGACTTGACTCAGAATAAGATCTCATATCTTGTTACTGCACAAGCGGGAGACTTGTCCTATTTTTACAAAAATTGTTTTTTTTTTTGGTGGGATCTCATTTCTTTGTGTATGTTAATTGTTTATTCTGAATCGTCGCTCAAATGTAATGATCCCATTTGAAAATTATTGAATCATAATTGAAGAATCAATATACCTTAGCAACAATGCCCCACTCTCTGTAAACAATGATTGTGTCATGTAGCTGAGCAATTCAGATTCCAGTTGGTTTAGCTACCACCATAAGAAAATAACGAGTAACTTCCAAACTAGACGTAGGAAGAAAGTAAAAAATTAAGAACTAAGTTAAACTTGCAGATCTCTATGTACTAAATAAATCTCAGGCGTATAGCTTCATTCAGAGCAAAGCAATTAACCTGCAAAAAATGTGTGGCAGTATTTTTCATGTTTGGGATTGTAATTAAATACAATATGGGGAAAATACCAATATTCGAATTTTCTTATGATTTAAGGGTGAAACCATATATGTGTACCAAATTACTTGTTTGTATGACTACTGGAAGTACAGTGGAATTTGGATGTCTGAGTGTCATGGTCGAAATAAAATTTTGAATTTCCCCAGCTTTCAAAGTAAGAAGAGGAAGGAAGTAAAATTTAACACCTAAGTTAAACTTAGTAAACACCGTCTATATTGAAAATCTGAGGTCTATAAAATTATTGGGATAGAAAGCGATTTCATGTTAGTCGTAAATAAGGTATATATATATAGATATATATATGGAAATTTACGAATTTCAGACTTTTCTTAAAATATGGAGGTAAACTCTTATCTGTGTACCATATTTGAGCTTTCTACGACAAGGGGTTGTACTTTAGAGAATTGACAATCATCAGTGCGTGAATGAGTGACAAAATCGGTGAAATTTGTCCATTAATAAGATTCAAACTAATAACAGTAACGAAAAAGAATTTAGAATGTTTGCCAACATTGCTGATATTAATGTATGATAGACTGTAACTTCAATATTATGGAAGAAATTGAGGTACAAAAAAAAAATAAAAAAAAAAAAATCCGTATTGCTTCGAGAAGGTAGGCAGTGCTGCCGTTGACTCGATTTGGCCATATCGTATAGGTGACACTCGTCTTAGTGAGAAGTAGCTTGTATTATATTCAGTTTAATTCGGAAGTAAATCTGTGTTCAGTAGTACGGTTCACTGTGCAGTTGATTCCACATTACTTCATGATAGAAGTAAATGTTTTATTTTTGTGTTCATAATTTTAAGTCGCCATTGATGACAATCACTTAATTTTTAACATCCGCGCAGCTAACTACACGCATATGTGGTTTCACAAAACTTAAGAGGAGAAGGAATTAGACGTAAACTCAAGTGAAATCTTTCGTACATCTTGGTTTAACCTGCGTGTTTTAAAGTAGAAACTGCAATAATATACAATGAAATACTTTTATTATTATTATTAAAAGAGGGGATAATACGGTCAAAATGTTAATGAAATCTAAATGAAAATATAGATGAGTGCCTTGTATTCTAATCGCGTAACAGGTGGATATTAAGTAGTGATCTCAAAACAGAGGCTTCACTTATAGTTGTAGTCAACAAGGGTGTGAAAGAAAATATTAAAATTAGCATAATTGTTCACGCAGAAACAGTGTTGGAGCTATGGTGAGAAGAAATTGTGAAATAACAAAGAAACATTTTTTCATTTTTTTTATTCATGTTTTACGGCTCTAGACGTCCTAAATGCCATACCAACATTAACCACAGCGCTTGGGTGGAAAAAATAAAACACAACGGAGCAAACTGAGCCTTCTTGAATATAAAATTTTTGCACTAATTTAAACATAATCGCAAGAAGTATGAGCAATGATCATTTCGTTTCTCGCACTGCATTAGTTTGTGTCTGTATGGTTTTTTCCGTTACGATACATTACGCTGCTATGTAGATATCGCTTCGTTTAGTCAAACTGCGAACTTCAAAGGCCACCCTCTTCATTGATTCCTAATAATCTAACAATGACATAGTGGGCACATTGGAATACATTTGTTGTTTTCTGACATACGAAGTATAACCAGATGATAGGAAATCTTACGAATACCCTACTTCAGTGTACCTGAAGTTACATATTGGACTGACGAAGAGACCCAAATGTCAATTCCTCTTCCATACAATAGAGATGTAACGGAATTTGCTTCTCGAGATGTTAACCTTTCACCCTGATCACCAAGAAAGCGAACAGCGGGTGTGAGAATTACGTCCAGCATCAAGAATGATCACTATCATCATCATATATATTATTTCTATAAGGTATTTTCTTGTCACAAGCCTGTATCTTCCTTCATACTTAACCGAAATCAATGAATGAGGTGTCATTTTAAAGCTTATGGTCTTCCCTTTGGTCACATCATATTTTAAGAAATGAAGTTTTCGGAATTCGACCCTTAAAGGGCAAAAATGTCTATATATCTAAAATGCTGTTTTCTGTGTTATGAGTCAAATATCTCCCTGGATACCTATCTGAGATCGTTTAATGAAGTATCGTTTTAAAGATTAAAATATCCGCTTTAGTGACGTCATATCTTAAGACAGAAATTTTTCGGAATTCAACCCTTAAAGGGCAAAAGTATCAATATTTTTGCAATTCGTTTTTGTGTCACGAGCCATTTGTCTCCCTTAATATCTAACCGATATAGATAAATGAGGTATCATATTAAATATTAAGGTCTCCGCCGTGGTAACATTATATTTTCAGAAAGGAATTTTTCGTAATTCGACCCACAAAAGGCAAAAAAGTCAATTTTTCTAAAATGCGTTTTTTGTGTCTCGAGCCACTTATCTCCCTGGATATCTATCCAAAATCGATAAATCAAGTACAATTGTGAGGAATAATGTCTCAGCCTTGCTGACATCATATTTTAAGAAAGAAGTGTTTGGAATTCAACTATTAAAGGGAAAAAGTATAAATTGTTCTACAACGTATTTTTGTGTCACGAGCCTTATATTTCCGTTGATATCTAATCGATATAGATAAATGACATATCGTATTAAAGACTAAGGTTTCCACCGTGGTAACATTATATTCTAAGAAAGGAATTTTTCGTAATTCGACCCATAAAGCGCAAAAATGTCAATTTTTCTAAAATACGTTTTTTATGTTTCGTGCCATTTATCTCCCTGGATGAAGAGTAATGACTGAACTTGGTGACATTATATTCAGCCTCACTATTCATCGCATTTTATTCGCGAAATTTTCGCACGGGTCGTCTAGTCTCTTTTAATTCTACAGGAGCAGGTAGTTTCAATCATCATGCAACAACACTTTGACAGTGACTTGTGACTGTCGTGGAGCATAACGTTAAACATTCGCGTCACGTTTCATACAAATAACGTGACTAAACCTCTGTCTTGATAAATTTTAAGCGATGTAACATTATTCCTATCTGGCATTAGTCTTTTAACTGCCAGTAAGTCCGTTTTACGAAATTGTCTTTTTTTCCGATGAAGTGATAACGAAAATACTTGGAAGATATCTTTGAAGTATTCATGTTAACTTCATAAACATTCCGACCATCCAACATTTCTCATGTTGGGTAAACTTGCACCTTAGTGTGTTGTTACAGTATCAATTAGGCAGATAATGCAGTACTGCCTGATTCTATCTGTCCCAGAGTCCTGGTGGCATAATGGTTAAGCTGAATGAAAAAACATCGATTCTCCTCTTCAGTATCATTATCATAATATATATATATATATATATATATATATATATATATATATATATATATATATATATATATAGGGTGTTACAAAAAGGCACGGCCAAACTTTCAGGAAACATTCCTCACACACAAACAAAGAGAATATGTTATGTGGACATGTGTCCGTAAACGCTTACTTTCCATGTTAGAGCTCATATTGTTGACGGCTGTGATACAATACGCCATTCTCCAGGGCTGCATCAGCGCATCAGGGATTCCATGCGACGGAGGGTGGATGTATGTATCCTCGCTAACGGAGGACATTTTGAACATTTCCTGTAACAAAGTGTTTGAAGTCACGCTGGTACGTTCTGTTGCTGTGTGTTTCCGTTCCATGTTTAATGTGATTTGAAGAGAAGTAATAAAATCAGCTCTAACATGGAAAGTAAGCGTTTCCGGACACATGTCCACATATTTTCTTTGTTTGTGTGTGAGGAATGTTTCCTGAAGGTTTGGCCGTACCTTTTTGTAACACCCTGTATGTATATATTAGAGTTAGACGAAGGAAATGGGTCTTCCTGGCTCTGGCACACACTGGTTGTGTAGCTAACCAGGTTCCTCAGTATATCTGTAGCAGCTTCTAAATTGCAAAGAGTTAATTTGCTATGTACATTATAAAGGTGAGAGCATTTAAAGGACAGTGAGCGACTATTTTAAACAACTGTGCGCAGACTGGACAGGGTAGGCGGCCTGCCTAGCGATGGAACGCAGATGGCTAACAGAATCTTTTGTTCCATCGCTAGGCAAACATAGATGTGGGTGCTACATGCGACCAGCGTATGAATACAGGGTCTGCTATTTTCGCCGTCACACTAGGACAAGCCTATACACTATTGATCAATCCTGAACGGGCTCTTTGAATGAGAATTTGAGTGAGAAAGGAATGTTTCAAATTCTGATACCTTGTGACGGTCCGACCGTCTCTGTGCTTAAATAGCAACGAAAATTATGAAAATTTAATATTTTAATTTTAGATCAAAATTTCTTGTATTGATATCTTTTAAGCATTTCATCTTAGCAGGGAACTGAACAGATTCGCTCTGAACAAAGAATTAGTTATAAAAGCAAACATGTATTTTAAAATATAAAACATACCTTTGATTATAAACAGAATCGACAATTATTTTCTTTTACATGATGATCAAATATAAAACAACACTGTATACCATGGGCGCCACCCTACATGAGACTACTATATGCTTATGCTTACACGCTGTTGATACTCAATACAAATTGTCCGACTAGCTCAAATTATAAACAATTTTAATAGGCATGAGAAGTTCTCATCTGGTGAATTGCTTCACCCAGGAACGTTTACTGGAGTCTTGATCCATAAACATTTTCAGTGGTAAAATATAATCACCTTATCAATTTCTCACTTGGTGCTGTAAGAGGTTGTGCATAGGTGCACCAAGCCACGGTATCCTTTGTAGAACCACAGGTTCAACCGCTGCGCCAAGCAACCGTAAACTTTGTTAAACCATAGGTTCAACCACTGCACTACTTCCTGCTGAAAACACACTTAGACTCATAACTTTACACTTCATAACACAGCTTCTGATCTGCACTCACTGAGAGGTGGCACAGAGGACGTGCTTGTTCGGCCACCTGTGGCAAAGTCCCTCTCTTCCTCCGGCAGCCAGCTCACAATGTCCACTTTGGCGCGCGAAATTCCAATCCCCAATCAGGTGTCTCAGTCGCTGGTCAACCCCAGCCGTTCGACCGCCATGCAAAGAAAGAACACACCTCAATATTCTGACAATAGGTGGCATACCCTGTCTCATCCAGCCACTCTTGCCATTCACAACAAAAACTATGGAGTGACCCTGATGTAGTGACCCTGATGTAGTGACCCTGATGTAGTGACCCTGATGTAGTGACCCTGATGAAGTGACCCTGATGTAGTGACCCTGTTCACTACAACCTACAGGAATAACGTATAAACTGAGTACATTTTTTTCTGCCATTGTCCGGATGATTCGCTGCTCACGGAGGTCGGATAAAGGCATGGCGAAGAGGACATCATGAAAGCGAAGACATCTTTCGCTCGTTGGACAGAAAGGAACGTGAACGTGCGGCAAAGTGGCTCTCTCAACAATTTGCAGTTGGGATGACTTTGTTCTTTTGTCTTTTTAGAAAACAATTACTGCATTATTAAACCATTTCGTCGACCGAGATCCAGTTTAATTGTATTTTTAACAGTGTAGGAATTGATTTTTACGCGCAGCATGTAGACTGCGGAGCAACGGTAATGTACAGTGATCAGCCAGAACATTAATAACCACCTACATACTGTCGATTAAAAACCATCAAGGCGAAAGCATCGTCACCTGACGAGGAATGACTGCTAGTCAGACACACGCACGGGGCATGTAGTATAAGCGAGCGTACTATACGTATTTAGAATGGGGAAGGCACGCGATCTATCTGAGTTTGAGCGAGGGCAGATTCAAGAGCGATTCGGATACAGTAAGACTTGTCGGGTGTTCGAGGAGTGCTCTGGTGAGTGAATCAACAAGTGGCGAAACCAAGGTCAAACCACGTCTAAACGTCGAGGGGTTTGGCGGCCATCCCTCATCACAGACGACGGACGTCGTAGGCTGCGCAGACTGGTAAAGCAGATCAGGCAGCGAACTGTGGCGGAACTAACATCAGACTTTAATGCTGGGCAGAGTACAAGTGTGTCTGAACACACAGAGCACCGAACACTCCTAACGATGGGCCTCCGCAGCCGACGACCCATGCGTGTGCATTGTTAACACCACGACATCGGCAACTACGACTGAAATGGGCACGTGATCATCTTCAATGGACGTTGGCGCAGTGGCAGAGCGTTGCGTGATCTGACGAATTCCGATACCTTCTTCGTCGTGAAAGTGCGAATCCGTCGTTTTCCACGGGAACAGCTTCTTCACACCCGTACTGTGGCACGAAGACAAGCTGGCGGCGGCTCAATTATGCTCTGTGGAACGTTAACGTGGGTATCTATGGGCCCAGTGGCGCTCGTGCAAAACACCATGATCGCCAATAAGTATTGTACACTCGTTGCAGAACACGTAAACTCCTTTATAGCGACCATGTTTCCCAACAACGGCAGTGGTATTTTTCAATAAGTTAATGCACCGTGTCACAAGGCTGGGAGCGTGATTGAGTGGTTCGAAGAACGGAGTGGCGAGTTGCAATTAATGTGCTGGCCTCCCAACTCGCCAGGTCCGAACCCGATCGAACACATCTGGGACGTGACTGAACGTGGCGCCGTAGCTCATCGGTTCCCTGCCCGGAATTTACGGGAATTAGGTGACTTGTGTGTGCAGATGTGGTACCAACTCCCTCCAGAGACCTACCAAGGACTCATTGGTTCCAACCAAGACGCGTCGCCGCTGTTATCCGTGCCAAAAGCGGACATACCGGCTATTAGGAAAGTGGTCAGAATGTTCTAGCTGATCAGTGTATTATCTTCCATGATCGTTGCATCCGGTTTTCTGTGATTAAAAAAAAAAAAAAACGATTCTATCCTGGATGAGGAAACTCAATTTGTTGAAGTTACTCAGGTCCCTAAGTAGTTTATATATCCAAATGTGATATAGTGACTACACTGAGCAATATGTTTTCCAGATATTCATTTTCTTGCATTTCAATCTATGTTTAATATTTTGTAGTCTCATATTGGGGATGAGGTCTATGTACTGTAACTATTCAATACTGTATCAGTAATTTGTTCTCTTAAATCATATTTTTATCTGGGGAATGAATAAATATTGGTTTGTATTACTAATTCATTTGTTAATGTTGAAACATATATGGTGAGGTGTAGTAACTTTCGTTGAAGGATAAATTTTACATAAACAAAGTTTAACAAATTGCTATGGTAAGGTACACATTATTCAAATAATATCCACGTGTATCATTTCAGTTACACAATCTTCCAGCGAACACTAATAAGTTCACGTCTATGAACGGTCTCGAACTAGCAGTCTCTTAATTTAGTGTTGTAAGGTCGGTACCCGCAGGTTTTTGACAATGCTCGTGGATTAAAATTGAACTTTTATCGTGTTACTGATGAAATGTTTTCTTACTAATTAAGCAGATAATAACAACAACAAAAAATAAAGACGACCGTGGAGCCACAATTCTTCTTGAAAAAGGATGTGTCCTAGTCGAAATACCAAAAGAAAAGGGAGGTGAGGAGGAAAAATCTTCATTGTCACGAAGATTTTAAGTCATTTTCAAAGTAGAAGAAGATGTATATTACTTCTGAATAGAGAAAACAGGTGCATTTATCGTTTGTTCTGGCGTAGTATTACAGTAATGATCTGGGAAGAGTGTGTCCTGTGACCATCAGGGAGTAGTATCCAAGCATTTCTGGTAACACGCACGACTAAATCCCATCAATGTTTACTGTCAACATGGCCAAATTTCAACAAATCATTTTTTTTCCAGCAATATCCCATTTTGTGGTCAGTTTTAATGGCACGTTAATTTTTATCAATTAGTTTTCTAATTTATGTTATGCTTCTTTCGCTATTGATTAATTGCTTTGTTTGATCATCAGACAATAATTATTTATTGTAACTTAACTGCGTATTTATCAATAATGTGTTGAAATTATTTAATCATATTTAATCACTCGCGTGTCATTGAAGAAATTTCTGTTAATCTTACTTTGTTAGTGTAGTTACAGAACAGGTCGCTGTTATTATATCCTCATTTATTGCACCACTGTACTGTTACTGACTTTTCTGTTGTCACGGTTGTTGCTCTCATCTGCTGTCATCTGAATGTCTGTCCCACCGATCGAGACGCTGACGTCTTCTAAGATGATTTTTTTTAAATATAAAAAGGCCTACATGCCACATCTTCATGGAGGTCATCAAAGGCGGGAGAAGACTAGGGACAAGGTGCAGGAAGAAATTCAGCCATGGTTTTTGAAGGAACCGGTCCGGCATTCGCTTAGAGTGATTTCTCGAAGCTGAAATCAGGAAGGGAGGACGAGTGCTGGAACCCGCGTCCTCCTAAATGCCACGCCGGAGTGTTATCTCTCACCCACATACCTGACTTGACAGGTCACCTTGATCGATTACGCCCTAGTTTGAAGAGGTTCTGTTTTGATGTCATCTGTGGAAACAGTGGTCACTCTGTTGTACGGCGAAGAAGCTTTAATTCATTTTCTCCGCCGATCTTGAATAATGAAGGCTGCCTATGTCCTATCTGCTACCACGCATACGCTCTCCCCATACGCACACACACACACACACACACACACACACACACACACACACACACACGTGTTAAGAATATATCCATCTTGCCCAACTCTTTCTGGCCCTAGAAATCTGAATACGTCTGTATTCAACTCACTGCATCAGTCCACAGTGTCTCAAAACATTTTCGTCTACAAAGCCAGTTCTTAAGCAATATGGCATGAAATGAATGGGAACACAACGTTAAGAATTTCCTTACAACTAACGTCTGGTAAGGAAACCCAACAACAATGAAACAATGTACGAAATACTTTGCTTCGCAGTACTTTCAGTGACACTATTAAAACATTACTGGATGATGTGATGCCACGAAACGTTTAGAACTAAAAGTAGTAACTTTAAGATGTAGTGTTTAAATAGAATAAGAATAGGATTAAGTAATTTTAATTGCATAGCGAGAGTGAGACAGTTGGATTTTCCAGTCTGTTGCCGGCTGCCGCCTTGGTTGGCGCACAGAGCAGACCAAAAGTACAGTGTAATAATCTCATTTGGTGGGGGTGGCTCTACGTTTTAGACACCCTGTATGGCGTCAGCAATTGAAACTTTTCTATCTTTCTCTATCAATATATCAATATTAAGCCTCGCACATGACGTGTCTCAGGGGTTACAGGAATATGAAAGATGGGTAACAAAAGACATGAATTTATTATACAAATTAATAGACATCCAATTTTGACATGTGAAATTTGAATATTTTAAACAAGTATCCAGCTAATCAGGGTAGCTTCTCAGGGGTATTTTCCGGGCTCTTGATATGTTGCACTAAGTCTCACTTTTACACTGTATAGGCACATT
Organism: Vandiemenella viatica; assembly: GCA_031002005.1. Taxonomy (NCBI): domain Eukaryota; kingdom Metazoa; phylum Arthropoda; class Insecta; order Orthoptera; family Morabidae; genus Vandiemenella; species Vandiemenella viatica. The sequence goes on along the minus strand of JARYHS010008074.1, from coordinate 34,819,504 downwards.
ACCGTGTCCGCGTACTGCTCACTGCCGGCGACGGGAAATGATCCTCAGGCCCACGGAGGATGGCGGTGGTCTCGCAGTCCCTCCTCTCACCTCGACATACAGTCCAGAAGTGTCTCGTCTCCACTCCACCTCCGAGCAGCATTCCATGTAACAGCATACAAGAATATCCGAGTGGCGGGTCACTATTGTCTGTAGGTTGGCTGTCCCTGCTGTTATTGTCAACAGCGCAGCGGGTGGCTTGACGAACCGGCTCGCGGGTTCCGCACGCCGAAAAATAGCCCTCGCTTTATCTGTCCACACTGCGTCGCTTTGGAAACGTGACTTATTACAGCTTGCCGACCAACCCACCTAAATTTAAATTCCATGGAATTTAAATTTGCTTATAAAGTTTTCTCTGCAACTTTGTTCTCAGTTCAGTTCCTGCCCTCTTGATAACAATACCCTTGATTTACAAAGCCATAAAACCCTGCAAACTTATAATTTCATAAGATATTTACAAACTTCACCCATTTTCAATCAAAATTCCCCTGCGGAAATGTCATGTGAGGACACGTTAAAGGCGCCAAACTGTGAATGTTTACAATACAACTCGCTTCGTGTGCAAAACTCCCGAATGCATCAGCCATCCAAAGTGTACCATCTACATAACAGCAGGGTCCAGCCTTAATCTATCATTACACACACAACATAAAAAAATATATAATACTAAAAATAAAAAAACAATGGTTCACAATACTTATGATAGTGTGTCATAAGCACTTACTATAGATTCACAATGGAATGTCTTTAAGCGTTACAGGTCCATCAAAAATAAGATATGAACATTTTTACGTGAGGTGTCCCTCCACAACTCTTCCACTACACAGCTGAAGTCTTTCAGTACCTATTGTTCTTAACCTATAATCTATGCATTTTCTACTAATTCCAGAATATCAATTGAGAAACTAGAACCGTGAGGAATCGTTATGATCTTAAAATTTCCAAAATATAAATCTCCCAATACAGGATAAAAGATAACCCTCCATAATTCACATACCCCTTCACACATAATACAATTACAGATAAAAACACGTGGCAATATCAATCAGTGCCACTCAATAATTACATAAAATCTAAACTTAATGATCCAGATTCTTACAATATAATTACATCAGATTAGAGGGGAATAACATTAATCAATGTCCTCTAATATATATTAAAGCGTAAAATAACAAAACTCATGCTATGAAAACAATTACTCTCAAGACAGATGATGCACCAATCACAACATTTGTACCTCGAATCTAACAGCATTTGCTTACACGCCTCATCAAATGAGAATGGAACACTATTCAAAACAAAACTGCAGACAAGCGTCACTACGCGATGGTAAGTTGCTTCTTCGCAAACAACGGTCATCTCACCCCGTTCATTCGCCCAGAACAAAGTCAAGGACACTCACCTGCCGGGCTCCAGCTCCACTCAAGAGACTAGGAGATTAGTCTACCTGCTGTTTCCCCTATTCCGAGAAATTCATACAAACACTGCTGACCCCCCTGCTGTCAGGGACAACATCCGCCCCAGCTGATATTCACAGATTCGCAACAACCCACTTTCTCCTGTTTCTTCTTGGCATTCCAAATCCTCAGTAACCTATCTAACCCCTTGTCACTGCTATAATTTTGCTTGTTTTAACATTACGCTACCTCAGTATATCACCAGTCCTTTTTGAACCGAACATACTGGAGAAACAATATTAAGTGCGTGTAGTGGGACAGTTTACTCATCTATGCGGCCTTTCATATTTTTCTTTACATCTTCGCGGGCGTAATTACCAGAACTTCAGGAACATAAGATAATTATGAATTTTAACAATTGATTGCTTCCTTTTCTTAGTTTACCGGCCACTGTTCTGCGAGAGGCTGTTCTTTATTTAATTAAAGAAACAATCCACTTCTGCCGCTTTTTGGCTATTCCAGGGATTGAGCTGCCCAGCTTAATGAGGTGGACTTATTTCCCACATTAGAAGACAGCTGTAGACACTCAGTTCCCACTTCAGCCTATCTGCACATAACACATCTGCGCCTTTCTGACGCCGTACCTCTCTCCGACACACTATGTAAACAAAAAGGAAGTTCTCTTTTCATTGAAAAGACCATCTTATGTGTATTGGTTACTCCCGCGAGCAACATTTCGTTCACAACCTTATCGTCATATTTAATTCTGAATTTGGCCGCTAGATTATTCTCTTTCATGCAGATGAACACTTTTGATTTTCATTCCCACGCCACTTGAAGCGCATTATTTATAAGCGAGGTTATTTCACAGGATGTAGCGTCTTCGTAGCCTATCAAGACATTACTTCTTCTTTATCCCAACTTTTATATTCCGATCTTTTTTCTCAGTATTTAACAGTGGTAGCGAAGTCAGTCAGGTCAGCAAAACTTACGTGAACTCTCATTACTTCTTCATCAGAACTCACGCATTTCATCTTGAATGTGTGTACACGATTTTCTTACAAAAACTACCGTTTACAGAATAGACTATTGTACTTAAATCCACTATACTACCTGCTTAAGTCTTAATTAAGGGTCATATTTACAACCAATACAAACAACAAGGTATCTTTAAACTCACTTCAGTGTCAATTCCATCGAGAAAGCATAATAAGTCTGCTGGTTATGAGTTGACTTTAATCGTCTGGAAACGATTTTCACACCATCGTTCCCTCTCAACCTCAGAAGGGCGAAATCACGGCATTGAGCTCTTATTTTTCCAACCTTGAAATGAAAATACTTCACGCTTATGTTGCGGCATGCTGCTTTTTGAACATGCGTCGTCATGGAACGCATTCCGTGAAAACCATTCATCTTCGGCACCTGTGCCGAAATCTTTTCATTCAGTGGAACACCGGGCAGACCCCTACCGTGAAATATCTGTTCATACAAGACACACTTAGATTTTCGGCCATCTGACAGGTCTAGTATAGAAATCCCAATCACTGAACAAGTCTTTGCTGTTTGAATGGAGTGAATGTACTGCAAGTCCATACGTTCACTTCCTACAAGCGTCACCTTCGGCGCCTTGACATATCTTAGGGCACATGCTTGCAAGACATTCTCTTTCTGATCCCCTAGGATATGGAGTTCATTTACAACTTGTCTGGAAAAACTCTTCTGCGTCTCACCGAGACTTTTGCATTCTTCTTTACACTCGGCGATACTCTGGCGAACCTCACTGATCTGCCCTCCGATATGATTCATCCTTGTTTCAGTGCTTGCTTGTACATCAGCGCCTCGCAGTTCCAATTGGTTTGTTCGCGCTTCCGTCCGTTGCTTCCATTCCAACATCTCTCTTTGCATCTGTGTTGACTGCTCGTTAACGCGATTCACGGCGCTGGACATCTGATTTGTTCTTCCTGCATCGTTTTCAATATTTTTTTGACTCCCCTGAGTCCTTCAGACATGGTATTCCTTATGTCACCAACCTCCTCTTTTATGAGTACTGCAATTTCTTCTGTGACTTCGGACTTTAGTCGGTCTTGTCCGCTCTTTATCTCCGACATCATCGCGAACAAACGGTCAAATTTGTCGGCTTCGCTCAGTGGATTTTTGGTTGACTCCGGCTGTTGAGCAACCATTTCTCCAGAAAAAGACATGGTACTTTCATCCCCTTTTCTCGTTACGCCCAAGATGTGCGAAACGAGCATCGCTTCTTCGCAATTTGAAGTGCCGTCTTTTAATTCCATGTTAACTTATGTGTTATCTCCCATCAATTGAGAACACATGAGACTTGCAACGCTGATCTGTCTGACATTAATTTTACTTCCACAACAGGACAACAACCACATCATAAAATCTCCAATAAATACCGTCAAACAATAAAACATCAACAAACCATCAATTAGCATAAGACACATATACCAATTACAACGCTGGTTGGACCGCCAGGCATGAAAAACTCAACTCACAGAACAGGAAAGAACTACCAAAATCCAATTGTCTAAGCACCGAAACAAATGCGAACATCAACAAATATCTTAAAACCCACATATGTCAGCTATCACATTTTTTTTTTCTGACCACCAGACATCCTTAACTCCTATTCTACAGCAGTATAACACAATGAACATGACATTTTTCCAAAGAATGTCAACTATATGCATGAAAGTCAACATAGGTCACATCAATGTAACCACGATATACATTATAACTCTCTATTCCAACCGTCAAACATCGAAAACTCTGCTCTCACAACCAAATTTCGCAACCAAAATACCATTATCATAAAAAAAACATAGATAATGTGTGTGGAAAACAACAGATAGACAGCTCTTCAGTGAATCACACATGTGCTAGCAATCATTACATCAATCAACTTCCCCAATGGAGCCACACAATCAACATTACATATTTCAATATATATCAATAATGGCCTCTGAAGTCAACAAGGCGTTCTTCCAAGTTATTCACACATGTACAGCCTATAACTGCGTCCATATCGCCCTTACAAATCCTAGCTGTTTACACTATATACAAACATTACACATGCAATATATAATAATTTGTACATGCTGGAATGCTGCTGCTTACAGCCACACCGGAAAATGCTGAAAACACAGAGAGTTCTACTCCACTATTACGACCTTTTTTGCAACATATTCAAAACAATCGGGCGCAGGTGGCGCGCCATATGCTATAATCTCATTTGGTAGGGGTGGCTCTTGGCTCTACGTTTTAGACACCCTGTATGGCCCGTCAGCACTTGAAACTTTCTCGATCTTTCTCTATCAATATATCAATATTAAGCCTCGCACATGACATGTCTCAGGGGTTACAGGAATATGAAAAGATGGGTAACAAAGACATGAATTTATTATACAAATTAAAAGACATCCAATTTTGACATGTGAAATTTGAATATTTTAAACAAGTATCCAGCTAATCAGGTAGCTTCTCAGGGGTATTTTCCGGGCTCTTGATATGTTGCACTAAGTCTCACTTTAATAAGGCACATTACCGTGTCCGCGTACTGCTCACTGCCGGCGACGGGAAATGATCCTCAGGGCCCACGGAGGATGGCGGTGGTCCTCGCAGTCCCTCCTCTCACCTCGACATACAGTCCAGAAGTGTCTCGTCTCCACTCCACCTCCGAGCAGCATTCCATGAACAAGCATACAAGAATATCCGAGTGGCGGGTCACTATTGTCTGTAGGTTGGCTGTCCCTGCTGTTATTGTCAACAGCGCAGCGGGTGGGCTTGACGAACCGGGCTCGCGGCTTCCGCACGCCGAAAATAGCCCTCGCTTTATCTGTCCACACTGCGTCGCTTTGGAAACGTGACTTATTACAACAGTTTAGCCGGTGGGGGGTGGGGGGGAGCGTATATATACGACCCCAAGGAGCCCATTGGGGTCTCAATTATGTTTAATAAAAAAGTTACCAAAATATAAAATCCACACAGAAGACACAGACATTGAATGGCAAAAAGAAATCAAATACCTTGGTCTGCGATTAGATAAGCACCTGACGTGGTGATCGCACATAGACGAAGCAAAGAGAAAAGCAAAAGCTAAACTCACCGGTCTCTATTCAATACTTAGAGGCGACGGATTAAAAGTAGAGACAAAACTGCTCATCTATCGTGCAATAGTACAAACATCATTCATGTACGGCTCAGAGATATGGAGCATGTCCGCCGACTGCCACATCAAAAAGCTGCAGGCATTGGAAAACCGAGCCCTGCGTACAATTGTTGATGCACCCCGCTATCTGCCAAACTGGATAATCAGACAAGATTTACACTTCCCTCCGCTCACTGAAACCCTAAAGGAAGCATCAGAGCACTTCTACATTCGATGCAGAAACTCACCATATGCAGAAATAGCGGAAGTAGGAAACATCGACGAGGAAATGCTTCCCAGAAGGCATCCCAAAAGGATGCTAACTAGGACATTCTCCTTCTAAATCCCCTCCACCTACCCTCCAACCCCCCAGTAGTTATAAGTAGAAGTAGGCCCAAATTCATTATAAGTTAAGGTCCCTTGTAAACAATAGAAAATAAATTAAATTACCCACCTTTAGTATAAGTAGGATTCCCACTTAGTTAGGTCCCTTGTATGTATATAAAACTAACCTCCACTAGCATAAGAATGTAGGATAGGTCCCTTTATATATATATATATATATATATATATATATATATATATATATATATAAAAACTCCCTTAGCTTTTAACTAGATCAAATAAAACATGTTAAAGATAGGATAGTAACTTAAGACAAAGACAGAAAGTCAGCCCCAAAATGCAATACAGACATTAGTCATAGGATATATTCTCCTGGCACTAAGGATGACAATGCAGCTCTACAGACTGCGACATGATATGCCCTTGCCCTTGCGATTGGGGTCTCAGTTTTTGCTCAGTGCTACGCAGTGGAAGTTCGCAATTTCGCTCCACGCGGGTTCGTGATGTAAGTCCATTTTATGTTTTGTTTCTCTCTCTCTGTGTATCTGTCATACACCACTCTCGCTCACAGTTTGTAAAGTGAAGTTAGCTAAGTACATAAAGAAGTAAATATATATAAGTGTCTTAGCGAGATGATGATGTAAAAGTGAATATATGTGTCTGAACAGTGTATCAAAGTGTTCATGTTATCAGAATATAAAATTCAAATTATTGTGGTACATCTGCCTAAGTTTTATTTCTTTTTGTAACAGTTTCACCCATTCACCTTGTGATCTGATTAAAATATGAATGCAGTCAATCTCCGGCAACGAAGTCCGATGATAAATCAATAATCGATTAACCGAGAATAATTAAAAGGAGGGGGGGGGGGGAGAGTTACAATGATATGTAAGAAATGTAAACGATTACGTCAGTTTTCTCTTAAAGCGGTTCTCATAGCTGAAACAAACAAGTCAGTGTGGGACAATATTACTAGATGGTTAAGTTACAAGTTGCAAGAACGCTGGTCTTATATAAACCTCACTAATATTTCGTGTTTTGGATCCCACGCGATAAGTATTAAATTAATTTGCTGATGAGAATTTAAATATATGACCAAGTCAAAGTATTTAATACATGTCGAGGTAACATCGGGAATTCCTTTTCTCGTTGTTGTAATTCAAGTTGACATTGATTAACTTTATACAAAAATTTATTAATCAATTTAGTGCAATGTTGTATGGAAGTTATAAACACATGCCTGCCAGCATTTTTATCATTTATTTTTATTTCTGATGTTTCCTCATCAACATCGAGGTTATTAGAGGAGGAAAAGGAATTGGAGAAAAGAACGGGAAAGTATTCAGCCAAACCAACCCAACATTCGCCTGAAGTAATTTTGAGAAAGCACGGAAAACCGAAATCTGGATGCCCGCGTCCTCTCGAATCACAGGCCCGAGAGGGACCCCCCTCCCCCTCCCCCCAACAGCCTGTCTGAGTTGTATGAGTATATATTTTACTTAAATATGTTACTAAACATCAGAAAGCGCTTTAGAAGCTATATACCGAGCGTGGTGGTGTAACGGCTAGCGTTCTGGCCTCGCATTCTGGAGGACGGCGCGCGGTTCGAATCCCCGTCCGGGCATCCAGATTTGGGTTTTCCATGGTTTCCCAAATCACTCCAGGCAAATGCCGGGATGCTTCCTTCAAAAGGCCATGGCCGAATTGCCCCCCATCCTTTACCGTCTTTAAACACCTCGCTGTTAGAGAGACGTTAAACAGATAAAAAAAAAAAAAATAGAAGCTATATGTGACCCTGGGGATTTATATCAACGCTCAGCCCTACTTCGGCGACAGAGTATAATTCTTTTGGAGTGATTGGAATCTCAAGGATCTTCGATTGAACAAGAATAAAATCTTGGTCCAAAAGAACTTTCGTCTATTGATGATTCTGTAGAAGGCGTAGGCAAAGGAAAATGGAAGATTCGTCTGCCTGGCTGCCGGTCGGAGAATCAGATGTTGGGAGACAGCGCCCCGCTCGTAAACTTTGTAATGGAGTTATTCAGATCGTGGGAACGCAGGCGAGTGATGCAGATGTGTCGTCCGACAGGCGGTATAAATAAACATGGCGGGAGCGCGACTGCGTATCAATTGCGCCACTTGGTGTCCCCAGAGGTAAATCTTTGATGGCCCCCTGCCCAGCCGCACTGCGACGAAACACGCTTTCAAAGTTTCACATCGGACTGCCCGGTGGCGAGGGAGGAAATAGCTGAACACGTCGCATCCCAAAGAAGCCCACGCCTTTGTTTCAAGTCCCCAGGACAGAAAGGTCAATATTTTGCAGGATTTTAGAACCATCATCTATTCAAATGTCATGCGGTTTTTGGATGAAGGTGAGCTTTTAAACCAAATCAACATGGATTCAGAAAAGGCCGATGCTGCGAAACACAACTTGCTCTTCTAATTCACGACTTGAGCCGTATTATAGATGAGCAATCCCAGGTTGATTTAGTTCTATAGACTTTAAAAAAAGCTTCCGACACTGTGCCTCACACTAGGTTACTTAGGAAACTTCGTGGCTACGGCATATCTAGACAAATATGCGACTGGGTTGCAGACTTTCTGGAGGGCTAGAACACAGTGTGTAGTTTCTCGACGGTGAGCGTTCATCACTTACTGAAGTGAGGTCCGGGGTTCCTCAGGGAAGCGTGATAGGGCCTCTGTTGTTTCTCATATACATTAATGATTTGTGCGACATAATAATGGGGATGAAAAGATTATTTGCCGATGATGCTATTATTTATCGCGAAATCACAACCCAGGACGAGTGCGCTTTGTCACAAGACAATATTATGAAAATAATTGCGTGGTGTAAAGATTGGCAGTTGGAGTTAAACGCTAAAAAGTGCCAAGTCATGCATGTAAGTAAAAAGGTTACACCATTTAGCTTTGAATATACTATTAATGGCACTGTCCTTAGAACGGCAGATTCCGCTAAATACCTAGGGGTAACAATTCGTAATAATTTGTCGTGGAATGAGCATATCGAGAATGTAATGGGAAAAGCAAATCGTATGCTTCGATTTCTAGGTCGTAATTTAAAACAATACACTACGGACGTTAGTTAAATCGATTGCATACAAGTCACTAGTGCGGCCTCACTTAGAATATTGTTGCTCTGTATGGGGTCCCCATCAAAAGGGATTAATGGAGGCATTAGAAATGGTCCAAAGAAGAGCCGCCCGATTCGTGACAGGTATATATAGTTGGAGGGAAAGCGTAAGTGCGATGTTGAAGGAGTTAGGTTGGGAAGACCTGGAGCACCGAAGGCGTTGCTCTCGACAGAAGCTAATTGAAAAATTCTCGTCTGACGCATTTCGGAATGACAGTAAACAAATATTGCTACCAGCAACATTCATATCCCGGAATGACCGCGAAAATAAGATAAGAGAAATCAGGGCCAGAACCGATTCATTTCTGTACTCATTTTTTCCATGATCGATTAGGGAGTGGAATAGAAAGGATTTACAGGGCGACTAAACATAAAATCCAACAGGAGTAGCTTTCGATAAAGTACTCCGACCATCCTGATCTGGGTTTTCCATGGTTTCCCCAGATCGCTCCATGCGAATGCTGGGATGGTTCCTCACAATAACCCATGGGCACCTCCTGCCATATCCTGTATATCCCTTCCAAACCATTACCTTCCCTGATAGGTGCAATGCACCCTCCGCCCACACACTTTTAGTGAATCGCGGAATAATAGTAATTGTAAAGATAACAACCACAGAGAATATTACCTCGCTTCTGTAATTTCTCAAAGTTATCGGTTGATCTTAGTGTTTCATACATCTTTTCAAGTTCCTTACAAAATCTCGCATCCGATGAACTAATTTATCGTCAAAGGACTTTTGAATAAAACGAACTGAGTTCAGGTAAATGAGTTTCTTTACAGGTATTCATTGTTCTAATTCCTCAAGCATAAGATTCCACCAGAGATCTTTCAATTTCTCTCTGCATAATTTAATCCACTTTAGTCACCTGTGAGAATGTGAATGGACGAAAATAAGGCAGGTGCGGCATCAAACAATCATCTATCTTTAAGAAAATCTTCCGTAATCCCTATTCAACATTGACTGTATCCTATTACATGCTTTGGTTTTATGTGCATATTTTTGCAAAACGGAGATGTGAGATCGCCAGGAGCACTCGTCATAACGCAACTCAGAAAAATGGAAATATTTGAGACCGATATTACGTCGAATCGAGAATTTTGATTTGGAGATTTCAGCCCGATATTTATTTTTATGTGCTTCCGGATACCATATTCAAGACTCTCGACAATATTGAATATGGATTTCTGTAAATAAAGCAGGATATTGTGTGAGATGAAAGGTCATTGTTTGAAATCGTACGTACAAAATTCTTTTTAAAAATCTTTATCCTAAGAGAATTAGGTGCTTATCACCCAAGAATGCTAAATTTTAATTATATCTCAGAGATTAACTTTTGGTCTCCTCTGGTTACTAATATGGGTTTAATTGTGTCCTTTCAGCATTTAGCAGTTATTTAAACCGCAAAAAAAAAAAAAAAAAAAAAAAAAATGATTTCTAGGCACAACCGAGAAGATTTCATAGCAATCATATCCACTTTTTTTCTTTCTTTAATCTAACATTGTGTCTCCGTAATTTGGTATCTATGAAAATTAGCTTCTTGTGCTTGTTGTTGGTGGCACAAAAAATATTTAATATTTGTACCAATTAATATTTTGAAAAACACAACAGAAGATACTTTAAAGAAAAGAAACAAATAAACGAACGCATTAAAATACTGCCTCTGACAGTAACATTACATCTTATTCAATTAATCAAAAAAGTAAGCATGAAGGTCAGTTCATAACGTCTGACAGGAAAACGTTATATTAAATTAGATATAGTAAGCTCGTATAAAAAAACTGGAAACAGCAATTTCGCATCTTTTAATCAAGTTATTTCTGTAGGTCTCACTGGAAGCAATATCTAAAACAGAGGAAACTGAAATAGTAAAGCCAGCATATTTAGCATATATTGGTTTCTTATTATGACGCGTATCGTCATTTTGCAAAAATTTGTCACAACTGCTAAATGAAATATGACTATAAAAATGGTGCCTTAAGAAATATTAGTGAAATAAGTCTACAGAAACCATGAAGAATTCTTTTTCTAGTTGAAAAACAAACATATCGATGCCAATGCTTTTAAAATACTGCAATCCTAAAAAAAAAAAAAAAAAAAAAAAAAAAAAAAAAAAAAAAAAAAAAAAAAAAAAACATTAAATATTCACAGAGGTTACCTCAACTGAAGCAATTTCTACCAGATTATCCATTCTGCTTAGTAAAGAATTTTAGTTTTGAATTCGAAAAGTTTTTATAATTGAGACATTCTGATATTCTTCTGGATGAGAAAAGGAATCTGGTATAAAATTATTTGCAATTGGTCTGTGATCTTTGAAAACTATCAAAAATATGTGAATTAATACTGATATATTTCACTGAATTATGAGAAAAATATAGTAACTAATAGTTTTGATTCTGCGTGTTTGCTATTGCTTATCTGTAGGATCCATAGATTAGATAATGAATAACCTCCACTAAGAATCTGTGTATTTATAAACTGAGTAATAACGGTCGAATTTGCAAGAACCCGCCCGCAAAAATTAACGGTTATGACTTTTTAATGTGTTAACCTTTAATGACGACCCCTTCACTTAATGTCGTATGTGGTCATTAAATCTATAGCGTAGGCGTTTCATAGGCACGTGCAACTTGAGAGCCCACAAAACGAGACAATTCAAAATTGAAATACTAGTAGCGCTCTCGTAGCAAGAATGTTCTGCTAGCGTAATAATCATGAAATGTCTGCAAAAGTCCCCAAACCTACTGGACTGTGGCCTTTTATAATTTCATGTGAGAACGTCAATAGACAATATATGAATTCGTGAGGTATCGCATATGAATCGTGGTCCTAATTTAATGTCAAAATGCCAAATATAAGTTGCTCTTTACTTTTAAAAATAGTAAAAATAAATTTGTGCGATATTAACGGCAGGGTAACAGAGCTTATTACTGACACCAATTTCGATATAATTAGAATTACCCTCATGAAAGCCAGAATATTAACGTTGCGAAAACCTTTGCATGTCACCAACAACAGCTGGTAGGTACAAAGAGGAGACAGTAGCCTTAAATACAGATGTGTTCTGATAGAAGCAGCCGGTATGGATGAAACATATGGCTTTAATAAAACGATGTGCTTCAGCACTTTGTTCCTATCTGAATTAACTTTCAGTCATTTCTAAACAGATTTGACGCTTGGGTTATATAATTTAAAACATCTCTCACATCATATTACTAACCAGATCTCTAAAATGAGACATTGTGGTCGTTTTTGTATCACTGCATGCCTCTACTCTGTGAGTCCTTTAACAGAAGTTACTGCCAAATTGTTTTTATCGATTTTCAATTATTTGTCAACTTAGGAAAGTGTATCCGGTACATGAAGATCGTGGTATCCCTCAATTTCCTTCGAAATATGTTATTAGTATGAATTATGAGGTATTTGGAATAACTGGACAGCTGTGTATCCAAATTCAGTTTTGATATATTCAAGAGTAAAAGATTGTTTTTAAAACCAGCGACAGTCTATTGACAATAATAATTACAAAATTAAAGGGCTTCTTACTATGTTAATTTTTTTAACTGCTTTACGTCTCTCAACAGCGAGGTCTTTAGAGACGGGAAAGGATGGGGGCAAGGAATGGGAAGGAATTCAGCCATGGCCTTTCTAAGGAAGCATCCCGGCATTTGTCTCAAGTGATTTGGGAAACCATGGAAAACCCAAATCTGGATGCCCGGACGGGGATTCGAACCGCCGTCCTCCCGAATGCGAGGCCAGAACGCTATCCGTTACACCACCACGCTCGGTCCTAAGTTAATTAATTGGTATATTGGCGAACAGTTCATCTATGTCACAAAGTACCCTTTCCGTTGCCAGATTCACATTCATTTGCGACAGGTCATTTCTTAATACTGCTACCGGACACATGTTATGGTGCAAAATCAAAGCATCTGGAACGTATGTTTCTAAAAATTACCTGCTCCAAACAATAAAATCTCTTCATTCGCTTGGCTGTAGGAAATGAATGGTTCAGTGAATTCTCGGAAAGAAGGCTATAAACCGGGTTGGTGCCACTAACACAAGTGCAGCAGTATGCTGTCTGCGATCCCATGCCATCAAATCAGAATTGCGTGCCGAAACGCTATCTTCCTTTATTACGAATCACTCTATCCGGTCATCCACTTTTAAGTTGACCTACATAGGTCTATAAAAAAAACGTTTCTTCTGCGTTGCGAGTGGCAAGCACTTCTGTTTCAGGAATCTGATTGGAAAAACAAATCACCTTTCTTCATACGCAATTTATATATAAAGATTCTGTAGACTTCAAGGCATAACTCATCGACATAACTAAAAGATAACTGCTGCTACTACAGATAAGAGACTATACGAGTAGTGGGTAAAGGGAATTGTAACAATTAATCCCTCATTTATCGACGATTAACATGTCGAATCTTATCTCATGACGTCTTTTGTAAATTTTTGTTACACACCGACACCGAGGGAAGTCGGAAAGGTAGGCGTATCATCGGCACGTGTTACTAGAAAGTCCAGGAGCGAAGATCAAGAAATAATACTGTTCCCAATGGAAGCTGAATATCTTTTTATGTTATAACATGACCCGTAAATTTCTGTCTGCAATGAGCTCCTGAATCTCCTGGACTGTTGTCTTTAAGACGTTTGCCTCGAGCTACAATAAAGAGACTCGGTTCGGAGAGAGGGGTATGCAGTTAAAAGGCCTGGACAGTTTTCAAAACGTTGGTTGAAGCTTCTGTCCGAACACACGACTTGGCTCAGTTTGTTTACGAGAGCATGGCAGACTTGAGCCATAGAGAGACAGTCAATGCTTCTGGCTGTGTCAAGTAGATAGGAGAGCCGCTTGAGATAGCTACATGCATGTCTCGCCACGACGCTGATGGCGTGGCTTAATCTGTCCACGCCACAATCGACTCATCAGCTGTTTAAATTATGATTCAGTTTTTTTTTTTTGCTGTTATCAGTCTTTCGACTGGTTTGTTGCAATCTTCCATCCCTTCCTATCTTGTGCTAACCTCTTCATCTCTACATATCCCCTACAACCCACGTCCTCAATTATCTGCTTGATATATTCTAATCTCTGTCTTCCTCTGCAGTTCTTACCTACGACTGTTCCCTCCACCAGCAAATTAACTAATCCAGCATGTATCAAAATATGACCTACCAGCCTGTCTCTTCTTTCTGTAAGCTTCTTCCACAAACTTCTTTTCTCACCCATCATTTCCAAAACTCGTTCATTTCTTACCTTGTCTGTCCACTTAATTTTCAGCATTCTTCTGTAACACCATATTTCAAATGCTTCAATTTTCCTTCTTTCCGGTATTCCTCAAGTCCATGTTTCGCTACCGTAAAGTGATGTGCTCCACACATAGAGTTTTAAAAAGTTTTTTCTAAGTCCTAGATCAATATTTGAAACTAAAAGGTTTCTTTTTTTCATGAAGGTTCTTTTTGCTTGTGCTATTCTGCTTTTAACATCATTCTTGCTTCGGCCATCGGTTGTAATTTTGCTTCACTAGTAACAGAATTCACTTACTACTCCAATTGCGTCCGATCCTATTTTTATATTTAATCTACTAGAATTGGTATCATTTCTGCTACATTTCATCACTTAAGTCTTGTTTTGATTTATACTCAGTCAAAAATCCTCCTTCAGTATTCTGTTCATGCCATTCAATAATCTCTCTGCCCTTTCTGCTAACAAGACAATGTCATTAGCAAATTGTAGCATACTAATTTTTTCTCCCTCAACACTTATGCCACATGGAAATTTTTCTTTTACTTTCTTTATTGCTTCCTCTACATACAAGTTGAATATTAACGGGGATAGACTACAACCTTGTCTCTCGCCCTTTTTAACTGATTCTTGTCTCTCATGATTCTCTACTTTTATTACAGCCACTTGATTCTTATATAGTTTATAAAGTATTTTTCTATCTTGATACTTTGGACCTGACTTCTTTAAAATTTTGAACATCTTGTCCCACCTTACATTATCAAAAGCTTTTTCTAAATCAACAAATGCCATAAAAGTATCTTTGTTTTTCTTGATCTGCCCTTCAAATATTAATCTTAAAGACAGAATTGCTTCCCTTGTACAGCGTTTTTTCCTAAACCCAAACTGATCTTCACCTACTATGTCTTCTACTATACTTTCCATTCTTCTGTATATTGTCAGTAATTTTGAAGCATGTTATGTTAAACTAATGGTGCGATAATTTTCACATTTGTCGGCTTGTGCTTTCTTCGGAAGTGTGAAGATGATACATGTCGATAAATCTTTGGTCTCTGCAAGAAGGTTTTCCCCGCCAGTAAACTCACGTGAAGAAGAATGTTTTTCCTATGTGTTTTTCTGTTGTTTTTCCCAATTGAATTTACACTGTGCCTCAATAGTTTTCTAACTCTCAGTTGATTTGATGCTCAATTAATATTATAAAACAATTATGTTTTGCTGGTGTATAAGTATTTTTTTCCATCAAACTGTAATATTACGTTTTACTAGACGACCCGTGCGAAAAATTCACTGATAAAATACAATCAATAGTGAGGTAGAAATCTTGTAATTTAATGAATAGTAGAACCGCACTTTGTAGCAAATATTTATTTGCTTAGTGTAATAGGTGCGCATCAAAACATGTTACGAAACAGGAAAACTTAAAACACACTATATGCACGACAAACTGTCACTGACTCTAACAGAATACAACCAACCTGAACAAAATGCACACAGCATATCAACATCTCTGTGATACGTGCTGCTGTGCGAATAAAATGTTTACACTGTAATTGTTTAGCAAATCAAAAATATTTCAATAACAGAAAAAAATATCCGAAAAGCTACTTATTGTATAAAAAATAGTTTACTAACATCTCAGCGGTACTGCTGCTGCAATCTGAGGACTTGGCTCTGAATTGTTTGATACACGTGACCACTTTAAGAATTAAAATTTCTTTCTCAATTTATGATTTTACCTAATCTCTAAAATGATATGTCATTTATCGATTTCGGTTAGGTATCGAAGAAGATAAATGGCTCGTAAAAATGTTGTAGAAATAATATTGATACTTTTGCTCTTTAAGGGACAAATTCCAAAAAAAAATCCTTTTATAAAATATGGTGTGATCAAAGCGGACACCATGGTCTTCAAAATGATACCACATTTACCGATTTTGGCTTGGCATCAACCGAGGTAAAAAATAAAAAAAAATAAAGTGTAGAAATGATGGTATTTTTGCCCCGTAAGGGTTGAATTTAAAGAAAGTTCTTTCTTAAAATATGATGTCTCCAAAGCGGATACTATAATATTTTAAACGATATCCCGTTTATCGATCTCGGTTAGATATCAATGGAGATAAATGGTTCGTGACGTAAAAATGCGTTGTAGAAATATTAATACTTTTGCCCTTTAAGGGTCGAATTTTGAAAAATTCCTTTCTTAAAATATGGTATAAACCAACCGAAGACTTTACAAAGACCTCATTCTTTAAAATGATACCACATTTATCAATTTTGTTTAATTATTAAGAGAGATAAATGACTCCAGACATAAAAACTCATTTTAGAAATACTGACATTTTGGCCCTTTAAGAGTTAAATTCAGAAAATTCCATTCCTAAAACATGATGTGACCATAGCGGAGACATTAATCTTTAATATGATACCTCATTTATCGGTTATATATTAATGGAGATAAATGGCTCGTGACACAATGTGTTATAGAATCATTGATAATTTTTCCCTTTAAGGGTTCAAATGCAAAGAAAATTCTTTCTCAGTATGTGATGTGACCAAAGTTGAGACACTAATCTTCATAATCCTACTTCATTTATCGATTTTGGTTATATATCCAAGAAGATAAATGGCTCAAGACACAAAAAAACGCATTTTAGAAATATTAACATTTTTGCCCTTTAAGGGTCCAATTACGAAAAATTAATTTCTTAAAATATAATGTTACTACGGTGGAGACCTTACTCTTTAATATGATACCTCATTTATCTATATCAGTTAGGTATTAAGGGAGATAAATGGCTCGAGACACAAAAAAAATGATTTTAAAAATATTGACTTTTTTGATCTTTAGGGGTGGAATTACGAAAAATTAATTACTTAAAATTTAATGTTACCACAGCGGAGACCTTACTCTTTAATAAGATACCTCATTTATCTATATTGATTAGATATGAAGGGAGATAATCAGCTCGTGACACAAAAACGCGTTGCAGAAATATTAATACTTTGCCCCTTAAGGGTCGAATTCCAAAAAATTTCTGTCTTAATATATGATGTCACCAAAGCGGAGATCTTAATCTTTAAAATGATACTTCATCAAACGATTTCAGATAGGTATCCAGGGAGATAAATGACTCGTAACACAAAAAACAGCATTTTAGAAATATTGAAATTTTTTCCCTTTAAGGGTAGAATTCTGAAAAAAAAAACCCTTTCTTAAATTATGATGTGACGAAAGTGGACACCACAAGCTTTAATATGACACCTCATTCATTGATTTTGGTTTGGTATGAAGGGAGATAATGGCTTGAGAAAAAGAAAAGAAACTTATAAAAATAATATAAATGATATTTATTTTTCTGGTACATTGTTAATAATTTCTGCTGGTAACGATTGGATCAGGCCTGCCCCGTTGTCGCTCCCCATAACAACGGCATACTGGTAAGAAAACTTCGTGGAGGAGTCGAGTCAATTAGCTCCCATTCTTTATGATCTCATTCGGATTTCGTTCCGGGTTCAACGCCAGGGCAGGAGAAAGGAGCCTGCTGGTAGAAATAGCATCTTTGAGATAGAAGAAGACCACTCACAGGTGAAAAAGAGTTTGATTCTTGGTTTTGGCCTAGGTTCTAAGTTGTTTTGTTATCTAATCGTTCGTTAACATACTCGCTTTTGCTACGTTGACTGACCACGTTGCAGAGCAGATCATTTAAATATGTCGATACTTAAGTATTGTTCCTGGCGTGTTGTGGCTCAGTGGTTAAGGTGTCTGAATGGAGATCAGAAGGTCCCCGGTTAGAACCTCTGTCTCGGCAGGGTTTTGAATAGGCGTTAACCCGACCTTCATCTCGTGCACAGCTTGCTGTGTAATTTGAAGTACGCCAGAACACATCAGTGGTTCGGATTCCACGTTAAACTGTAGGACCACTATACCCGGTAGGACTACCGGGTTAGATTAAGTCGGCTACGACACGGGCGGAAGGCGCAGACACTCAAACACCTGGCATTAGGTCATTGAGCGGCCTGGTGGATAGTGGGGCATCGAAAGGTCCCCGTTTCGAATCTCTGTCTCAGCGGGGATTTTCATAGACCCTTCAACCGACCTTTACCTCTGAACACTGCTTTCGGCGTAATGTGAAATACGCCAGAACGCTTCCGTGGTTTGGATTCCATGTGAAATTCTAGATTTCCTTTTCCCGGTAGGACTACCGCGTTGGATTAAGGCGGCTAATAGAAACCCTGTCACCAGGTCATTAACACCACACGAAATTATTATTATTATTATGGTAGGACATTACGACCACACGAGCCTTTGCTTTTACATTTAAATCGCGATACAGCGAATGTATTAATGTGTGTATGATAGAAGCTATTTTGTCCGAACGACAATGTTAACAACGGTAGTAATTAGGTTGAAACGCAGCCAGGAACATAATAACCTCTGACACACTTCGCTATGAATTTGCTTTTATAAATAATTGAAGCTGCTTTCATGAGCACCATGTTACTACTGAAGTTATTACTTCATTCGGATAGAAGTAGTTCCTTATGTATCTTACCGAATGCAGCCTAAATTTTCGATCTAAATTTGGCTGTTGGAGCAATTTACTTAGCAATGAAATAATTAAATAACTAATATGAGGTCAGAGAAAGCGAAAGAAATTAAAATTTTCACGGGTTCTTACATCTTTCCTGTTCAGTAACAATGATTCATCCCACCAAATGAATATAAATAGACAAAAACAACTAATAATTAAGAGTAAGATACAAATGAAATATTTTTCTTAATGGTGGGTGTGAACTTTGAAACATACTAAAGCATTAAAGAATTGTAATAGCTCGGGCAATCCAATCTCGCTAACTAAGGCATAGTGCATGCTATCTCAGAGTGGCAGACATTGTGACCAAACAGGATTTTTATTAGTACTGATAACGAGTTTAAAGTAATGGCTTACTTGCAAATACTCGTTAATGTTATATGGGTGCACGTACTCAATAGAAGAGTCAAACAATTTCTACTATTTTATCATGTCTTTTTGCTTGTACTGTTGTTTCCCTGGGATTCCTTCAGAACTAAGAGGAATGTATTAGTTTTTCTGTTTACATTAATGTGCGATCAGCAGCCTTCTTCATGTCCAAATGGAAGCATTACATTTGCTACGTTCACTAAATTTTTATCCTTCCATATTGAATTGTTGAACCTAAGACAAAGGCGCTAATGACCAAGTCATCGACGCGTCATAAAGCCGCAATAATAACAAAACAACAACTTTATACGCATTTCGCTGATGATAAAGCAAATAGAGACAGCTGTATGGTCAAAGAATTTTTTCATTTTGTACTTACATCCCTGGTACATTTTACTCGCGTTCTGCATCTGAAATCATAAACTTGAGTTTTTTAAGTACCTAAGAATGAGTTGTTGTTAGAAGTACCAATTATTAATTTGAATATGGATGTTCTTGTTGCTAAATCTATATCCTAATTTCAATACTCCCACTTTGTTTCTTCAAATAAGAAAAATATCATATTTATTTTTTGCAATTCATTTGTTTATTAATACGTAACTATTTTTCACACTATCAGTATCGTACTTCAGTTTCAAAGCACATCAAAGAAATGAAGGTGTGGCAGCAAAGGAATGCGTTCAAGTAAACATTGCTTACTGTAGAATAGCTACAAGCCAGAGCTTCCATCTGGCGGAATCGATGCGAAACTCGTTCGTTTACAATTTCGGTGAGTGCGACATGATGGCGCGTTAATCGCACGAAATGCAAGTTCTCATATTACCTACCATAGAGTATCAGTAAAACGTTTAAGAAAAAATAACGCAGCCAACATTTTCTCTTTTCTCTTATTTTCAGTTGTTTCCATATGAGAAACAGTTTTATGTATTTTTAGTAATTTTAAGGGAAATAAGTACCAAGGAATGTAAGAAACAAATTAAAATAAAAAAGAATTAACAACAGCAAAGTTGAAGCAAAGAGAAGCTGATTATCACACTAAACGCTAACCGCAATATGAAGAGTCCTGTCAGTGACTAACTAAATCTTTTTTTTTTTTTTATTTTGAAGAAAGTGCTCTTTATTCTTATTTTTCACTTTCAGTGAACTTTTTTATTTTAATATTAGCTTATAAACTGAGTTTCACTGTTTTATGTACTTTTATATATTACTTAATGGCGTTACGACAGTAAATAGGTATATGCCTACTAAAAATGCTTCTTATACACGAAAATGTTCGTTAGATGTTAGTGATGAGATTAAATGAAAGAATGTTTGGAGAAAATTATGAATAAGAATTCAAAGTATCTCCTCAGAGAAAGTTAAAGGTAACGTGAAAACAGAATTTGCGGAAAGTGAAATTATTATGGTGGTAACAGCTAAACATACGAAATTGAGGAACTACATACTCATGATCGATATACAGGGTGTTACAAAAAGATACGGCCAAACTTTCAGGAAACATTCCTCACACACAAACAAAGAAAATATGTTATGTGGACATGTGTCTGGAAACGCTTACTTTCCATGTTAGAGCTCATTTTAGTTTCGTTAGTATGTACTGTACTTCCTCGATTCACCGCCAGTTGGCCCAATTGCAGGAAGGTAGAGACTCTTCGTGCTCGTATTGTAGACGGCTGTGATATAATACGCCATTCTCCAGGGCTGCATCAGCGCATCAGGGATTCCATGCGACGGAGGGTGGATGCATGTATCCTCGCTAACGGAGGACATTTTGAATATTTCCTGTAACAAAGTGTTTGAAGTCACGCTGGTACGTTCTGTTGCTGTGTGTTTCCATTCCATGTTTAATGTGATTTGAAGAGAAGTAATAAAATGAGCTCTAACATGGAAAGTAAGCGTTTCCGGACACATGTCCACATAACATATTTTCTTTGTTTGTGTGTGAGGAATGTTTCCTGAAAGTTTGGCCATACCTTTTTGTAACACCCTGTATACAACGTGAACGATTAACGAGAGAAAATGAGGAGCAATGTTCACAACAGTAGAGCGCAATTCGAACTCGTTAGACAGAAAGTGACAGAATAGATAGATTCAACGCCATGCAATAAATGAGTTACAATTGAAGAAACATATCTTTTTTGCCTGTTGAACAGTTTCTGTGGATAATGTCGTAACAAATTCTCATTGTTCACATAATTGACTATGCACAGAAAACTATAGCCTGTTCAGTTAACCGAGGCGGCTGAAGGTGACTCTGATCTATCCCCACTCCGCTGCCGTTACCCCTAGAAGGAAATGAGGAAATTTGCTACGCGGCTACGTGGACACAGTGGTAAGCTTGGGGGGTTGGAGCGGGAGGGTGTGGCGAGGTGAGGAGCAAGGCCAGGGTATACGACCTTGAGCCGCTCATAGTATATAACGGTTGGTAACTTTTTTTTTTTTTTTGTAACAGTTTAACGTCCCTTTTTAACAACGTGGTCTTTAGAGACGGGAAAGGATGGGGGCAAGGAATGGGAAGGAATTCGGCCATGGCCTTTTGAAGGAAGCATCCCGGCATTCGCCTGGAGTGATTTGGGGAAACCATGGAAAACCCAAATCTGGATGCCCGGACGGGGATTCGAACCGCCGTCCTCCCGAATGCGAGGCCAGAACGCTATCCGTTACACCATCACGCTCGGTAACTTTTCCTGTTGTATACTATCTAATCCCCCAGGAGTCTGGGCCTTCTTCTGGGAAGGCCTGATTGACGGGTCTGGCACGTCCGGGGGTCCGCCCCCCCCCCCCCCCGACGTTTTTCTTGTATCTTTATGGGTGCGAGTTAAGATGTTGGAAGAAATTTTTCACCCTCTGGAGGCATGTGGTAGCTTGATTGAGATGGAGGTATTTGTTATAATGCCCGTTCTGATTGACAAATTTTGAAACCTTCTGTTGTCGGTCTCATACTTATTGCGTCTACCAAGAGAGGATACATTGCTGGCCGTCGGAATTGGGTCCCTGTAGGGGGCGGTTGTTGGAGGCGTGCTGTTGCCGCCTCTGCAGTCCCCGAGACTTATGCCCAGCGTCCACAGTCCTTTCGTTCCTGCTCTTCGGGCTGCGGGCTCAGTGGAGGTTGCATACCTTGCTGGATGGAAGGCTTTTGGGTAGTCAAGCTGCATCTTGGCGCACTATGGTGTTGGACGCAGTTAGAGTCGATGAGCAAGTTTGCCCTGGCTGCTCCGGTGTTGGGGGTGTTCTAGTGAACGAAGGCCAAACACCCCAGGGGCTTAGTGCACCTCTGCTGCTAGCACAGCATAATCCCTGGAGTTAAATGTAGGGCACCACGGTCTTGAGGGCCGGGCTTGGTTGCAGTTCGCCACCTCTGGGCTCGGGGATAGCATCCTTGCTGGAGGGAGGTGCCTCTAATGCTGACGTAGCAGGTCCACTATGTAAGAGTGGACTGGTAGTAAATGGGTTTCACCAGGAGGCGAGACAGCATCGCCTGGTGAGCGCTGTGGGGACCTTCGGGCGTCTGCAGCGGGATCGTGCGCTACGGCGGTTCTCTGTGGGGCTAGGACGAGTGCGTGGGAACCCGTGCTCGCACTAGAGGCGTGTGTAGGGCGCTTGCGAGGGAAAGCGCACTTGGAGTGCGCCCTAGTGTGAGAAGCCGCGTGTTTATTCCCGTTTTCCCACGCCGTGGCGAGTCGGTGATGGAATCATTACGAATAGATACTGCAGGTATCGTTAAACAATTAGAGCTCCTGAAGTGGGGGAAAACACCGGACCCGGATGGAATTCCAGTAAGAGTATTTTCAGAGTATGCAACGGAAATCGGGCCATTTCTGTCTGAAATATTCATTAAATCATTAGAAGAGCGAAAAGTACCTTCATACTGGAAAATCGCGCAACTAACTCCGATTTTCAAGAAAGGTGATCGAAGCGATCCTGGGAACTATCGTCCCATATCTATAACATCTGTTAGTAGTAGAGTTATGGAGCATATTATATGCTCGAACATTATGAATTTTATAGATGATAATAATTTACTTACCACAAATCAACACGGATTTCGGAAGAAAAGATCATGTAAAACACAGCTGGCCCTATTTACACACGACGTAATGAAAGTTATCAATGCAGGTTCACAAGTAGATGCCATTTTGTTAGATTTCCAGAAAGCCTTTGACTCTGTGCCACACAACCGCCTTTTAGCGAAGCTTCGAGCGTACGGTATATCTGATCAGCTTTGCGAATGGATAAAGGATTTTCTAACTGGTCGGTCGCAGTATGTTGTCGTTGAAGGAGAAAGTTCCTCTAATCTAGATGTTACATCGGGTGTACCTCAAGGAAGTGTAATAGGACCACTTCTTTTCTTAATTTTTATAAACGATCTCGGAGACAAAGTGAAAAGCCTTTTTAGATTGTTTGCTGATGATGAGGTTATTTATAGGGAAGTAAGAAATTTGGCCGATTGCTTAGAAATTCAGCGCGATCTATATGTTATTTTGGCTTGGTGCGCTGAGTGGCAACTTGCTCTAAATTGTAAAAAGTGCAAGACAATGAGCATAACTAACAAAAAGAATCTGATTGTTCAGAAATACGAGGTAAACAGTTCAGTTATTGATATGGTTGATTCTATGAAATATTTGGGAGTAACAGTACAAAGGAACATGAAATGGGACATACACATTAATTCGTTAGTAGGTAGAGCAAATTCAAGGCTGCGATTCATTGGTCGAATCTTGTAAAATTGTAATGAACAAACAAAGGAGATAGCGTACAAATCTCTGGTGCGTCCACATTTGGATTATTGTTGTGCCATTTGGGATCCGTTTCGTAAGGGATTGGTCGAAAGTATAGAGAAAGTACAGAGAAGAGCCGCTCGATTCGTGACCGCTTTCTATAGTCCTTACGAAAGCGTCACAGAACTGATTAGTAGATTAGGTTGGGAGTCTCTGGTAGATAGACGACACACGTTTCGTTTAAACTTATTGGAAAACATGCCTACTCCCACTTTCACTTTTTGAGTGTAGTGAAATACTTCTTCCACCAATCTTTTTGAGTCGGAAGGACAGGAAAGATAAAATTGGAGAAATAAGGTGCCGGACTGATTCTTATATAACTTCTTTTTTCCCTCGTACCATTAGGGATTGCAATGCACAGCAAAGAGATTAGGTTTGGTGCTGAGCACCCTCTGCCACCCACAATTTTGTGAATTGCAGAGTATATATGTAGATGTAGTGACCTTACCTTACCTGGCGCGGTGGATCATGGGAAGGGGCACTCCTGCGTGGCTCTCGGTCGCTGCGTCTTCCGCCTTGCCCTGCGAGTTTGGGTGTGATTGGATGTTCACGTAGGAACCACAGAGATGCTTATGCTATACGACCAGGTTTTGTAAGGGTTTTCGGCCGGGTTCGTGGCAGCCGCTGCTTCCGCGCAGTTCCCCGTGGGCACACATAAGAGGTGGAGAAAAGTGCCTCGCCTCACCGTCCCTGCTGTAATGGCGGCTGATTCGGATGAGCCCAATCCCGCGGTGGCGGCATAATGAAGTAGGGGGACATCCATTAATTACGTGAGGTGAAATAGGGGGGGGTCCGGCGAAATCTCACCAGATCTCACCAGGGGGGAGGGGGAGTCTACGGAAATCTCATGTGAGATTTTGCGAAAAATTTGGGGACAGTAGAGCCGGGAAAAATGTCTACAATTTGCGCCAAAGTGGATTTTAGGAGGGTATTTCGTCAAAAAAAGTTAGGGTGAGACCAAAAAAAAAAGTATACAAAAGTTTCCAGGGTGATTTCTAGGGGGGGTTCTCACGGACCAGATCTAACCAGAGGGGGGGGGGGGGTCCAGCCAGATCTCACGAAATCTCACCAGGGGGGAGGGGGGTCCAGAAATCCGGAAAAACACCTCATGTAATTTGTGGATACCCCCTAGCCTGATATCCGCAGTATGATTCTTGAGGGGGGGATGAGTCTCTATACCTCCGAGGACGGATTCCAGTTCCTAAAAACCGACTGCTAGTAAGGATTCATGCCGATCCTATTACAAGCAATTGTATACTATCTACTTGAAAATACAGTTGTAAGTACCTTCTTTGCCGTTGAAGAGTTGTATTGTCTACTTCTGATTAATAGAAAGATTTATATCATACTACAATTGCATTACAATTATAAATAGATACTACCATTCTAAAGTTCTTTTTTAACAAATTATTGCATCACGTCTCATCAAAAATGAGGTGATTAGAAGCGGGAAAGGTATGAGTGTAAGGAAGAATAAATTACGCCACGGAATTTTAAAGGAACCATTCCAAAATTAATCTTGAGGGATGTCAGATAACTTTAGGAAATCTAAATCTGGAAAGCTGAACGGAGATTTGAACCCGCGTCCTCGCGATTTTGAGCCTACAGTGTTACCGCTGATCTGTGGCTCGTCACCGTAATCCATCACCAGATTCTGATAAAACCACTACAGGAGTATACCTAGTTTAATGACAAGAATTTATCAATTCTCAAATTTCTACGTCAACCTGAGTAACATCACCATCGTGTTTATAAAATATGTTAATTCTCTCTATCAGTGACAAGTGTTCGAGCATAGCAGGAAAGATATTTTATTACTAAACTAATCCTATTAGTTATCTGTCTTAGAAATTAAAAGTCAACTGATAATTTTTTAACCTAGCAAATACAAAAAAATTAAAAAAAAAAAAAATTGATGCTGAGATTTCACATGTTGGGACACTTAACGTTTTCTGCTTCAAAGAATGATCTGGGAAAATTAAATTTGCTGTCGTTTGTCAATTGTGTGACTCGTTAGCCCAAAATATGAATCTATAATTGTTCCACTGTTCCTCGAACTTTGCAGTAATTTATACCATTCATTCTGGGTGTTGCAATTTTCAGAAACAGTAATGTATTTCTGAATAGCTTCTGGATGGTAAGCTACAATATCTAAAAATTGAATATATCATTTATGAACAGAGCATTATTATTATAGCGCAAGTGCTGCTTTTAAACCATCAAACGCAACCGATGTGTGAGTCGGATAAATGCTACAACTCTACTTTCTAAATTATCTGAATATATGAGAGCACTTTCTACTTAAATACAACAGAACTTCTTTGATCTCTTTTTCTACCCTCATTTTAATGAACATTTTATTGACCTATCTTTTCTTCGTGTGTTTGGTGAGTCCTGTTTTGAAAATAGAGAGTCTTGTTGCTATTGAAAGGGGATAGTAGCAGTAGAGATGGATTTACTTATAAGAGCTTCCCGAGTTTCTAAATTAGAACATGTGCGGAATGAACAAATCAGGGAGCAAACTGGCATTAGAGATACTATAGTCAAGAACATTGAAAGGAAGCAACTCCACAGGTGTCAAAAATTAAAGCAACAAACGAAAAATGTTCAAGGTTGCGTTTATTTTGACACAAAACAGTATAAACAGGTGATAGTAAAGTAGAAACAATGTAAAGAATACAGATCGTAAATAACTGCAACATGCATAACGATAGACAAAAATGTTCTTCGTTTTTTCCTACTTAACGGATTCGTACACAAATTCCAAAAACTGGTTAATGCGCTCAGTATGGGGTGTGAGCACCTTTGGCTGCAATACAGGTCTGACAACGGCGGGGCATGCTGTGAATGATGTCATCAATCTCATGCCGATGCAATAACGCCCATTCTCCCTGCCCACAACATCAGGGATCCTCCTTGATACCTGTCACTTTCCCCAATTTTTGGGTCCCGAAATCATGTTCCATGTTCCCTCCAGATGCGAATCTGTCGATAATCACTCTCCAGATCAAATTGGTACTCAGTTGTGAAAAGAACTTTGGCCCGCTGTCCGACATCCACTTGGCATGACGACTCCACTGTAGAAGCCGTTCTGCCAAAGCCTTCTGTACACTGTTTGCCTTACTACGACTGTTCCAGCGGATGCTGCGAGGTCAGATGCCAGTTGTCATGCAGTAGAAATGCGGTACCGTCG
Organism: Vandiemenella viatica; assembly: GCA_031002005.1. Classification (NCBI taxonomy): domain Eukaryota; kingdom Metazoa; phylum Arthropoda; class Insecta; order Orthoptera; family Morabidae; genus Vandiemenella; species Vandiemenella viatica. The sequence goes on along the minus strand of JARYHS010008074.1, from coordinate 34,792,226 downwards.
CGACCTTACAACCAAATAAACGTCTTCTGCTTCTGATGTCACACGTGTTGGCCCTGCCTGGTCTTCGGGATACAGTTTCAGTCTCTATAAACTATCACAAAGTATAAGAAACAACAGGGCAATTCACATTCAGCCATCGGGCCACATCAGTTTTAGACTGTGCTGCTTCCATTCTTCCTTTGCCTCTGCACCCCAGAGAGTCTGGTAAGCGTCTTCTCTGTGCCATACTGCACTGCCAGTGAATGTCTACACAGCGATTGTGAATGTGGGACTACCCACCCAACACTACTTCTTTTTTATTTTTATTTTTTTTTTTTTGCTTAGGCTTTACGCCTCGTCGACAGCGAGGTCATTAGAGGAGGGATGGGATTGGGGCAAGGAACGGGAAGGAATTCGGCCATGGCCTTTTGAAGGAAGCATCCCGGCATTTGCCTGGATTGATTTGGGGAAACCATGGAAAACTCAAATCTGGATGCCCGGACGGGGATTCGAACCCGCGTCCTGCCGAATGCGAGGCCATAACGTTAACCGTTCACCCACCACGCTCGGTACTACTTGTTTTCATAGGCTCCCTGAGGTCATGGTTGGCATGATCATACGATGAACAGAATGCCATCTTCTGTGCAGAACACGATTGTATAGACATTTGTTGACATTTTGTACTATTGTATCGTGAATTAGACACAGGACTGAGAAATAGCGGTTTGTTGCTTTAATTTTGGACTCTAGTGTATTATGGTTCGAGCACCTAACGAGAATGGATGAAGGAAGTATACCAACCAGCTAACCGGAGAAGACGAGGCAGACCACCCCTAAGATGGTTACAAAGAGTGGAGTGGTCAATGAAAGAACAAAATATACGTATAGGGAGGTCCACAATAGACAGTTGTGAGACTGAGATGCGGGAAGCGGCAGCAGACGTAAGATCCCTCCCCCCCCCTTTTTCCCCGAGGGAAAATCTTTTCCTGCAAGTACTAGTTTTCTTTGAGATATCTCTTTCATTTCCATCGTAAAATTTTATTAGTATGGTTACGTTACACATTGCTTCTACCACTAAAACTGTTTAATTTCTGAAACATCCGGGTGACATTACTGCCGCATTTGTTTACATCTATTGTTTTAAGCTAAATTACGTACGTACTGTATCAATATACCGTACGCATGCTTCAAACAGAACTGTGAATACTGTTTTCTACAATAGGAGTACGTATTCGCCGTGAAAACTCTTTCTGTATCTTGACATATTCAGGAAACTAGGCAGTTTATTAATTGAAGAGAATGCTTTAAGCGGACCTGTAGTAGGACTGATTGCAATAAAGTATTTTTGGAGTTGGTTGGGTGCGTACGGAGAAGGTAGAGCTACCATGGTGTATCATATGAACAGTGGCTGCTAGTGCGAGAAAGAGAGCAGTAAGTTTTTGTTTGATTGATTTTGAAGCAAGTTGTAAGACACTACACACGTAACAACTTTGCCATAGTTACTCTTATAAGACGTATATTGTAATAATTACACGCTTTATATTAGCTTGACTTGTATGTATGTATGAATGTAACGGAATTTTACAACTCCATTTTGACCCACTTCCAGATGTCCGAGCTGGTTGAAATTTGGCACACATATTAAGAACCGGTGACAATACAAGAATTTCATAGCTATATCCTGCTGTTCTCATTACTTTGACAATAACAAATGAAAAATGGTTGAATGTCGTGAAATTTTGCAATTTTATTTTAATCCAATTCCAGATGTCAGAATTGTTTGAAATTTTGCTGATGTATTAATAACTGATTAAAATACAATAATTTCATAGCTATATCTTGATATTATCATTACTTTGACAGTAAAAACAGAAGAAATTTGCACACGTTTTAAGAACCGTTGACAATACAGCAGTCTCTTAGCAACGTCCTGCTATTCTCGTTACTTTGACCATTTCCAGTTTCCCGGGTGTGATTTACGAGCCTTGGTTGCTGACGACGATCGTCTTCCACTGTCTCCTATCCAGAAAGGTTTCTCTGTCTGCAGTCGCTTAATGTGATGTTGAATAGTAAGTATTCGAAACATTACTTCGTACTATTATAGAAGAGTATCCTACTATTGGACCTCTGGCTGAGCTGACCAGTTAATTGTATTTAACTCGCGGAAATAATTATTAAAAATGAAACTACAACACAAAGAAAAAGAGAGATTGGCGAAGAAAATGCAACAGTAGGAAACATACTTTTGAAACTATCTGAACTAAAAAGTTAAAAATAAAATTATAGTTTAAAAAACTAAAAACACGCTTTCGTAGTAATGTGAACTAAAAGGTTAAAAATAATCTTTAAATATAAAGATTTTGTTTAACAGTGATGGGACGTCCCACAATACAGGATAAATTAATTTTTTTGAATAATCTTAAAGAATAAAGTCACTGATTACAAAATTAACTTTAATGTAAAAAAAAAAAAGCGTGGGGTGCTCTCTACACAACTTGACAATGACTCTACCTTTACAAACAGCGAACGACAAAAAATATAAGACAACTTATATAGCACCCCATGCTTTTTTACATTAAAGTTAATTTTGTAATCAGTGACTTTATTCTTTAAGTTTATTCAAAAAAATTAATTTATCCTGTATTGTGGGACGTCCCATCACTGTTAAACAAAATCTTTATATTTAAAGATTATTTTTAACCTTTTAGTTCACATTACTACGAAAGCGTGTTTTTAGTTTTTTAAACTACAATTTTTAGATAAGGATATATAAAGGTGGTGAGATTAAAGTTGAGTTTCCAATTGATATAGTATTAGCATCAAGAGGACTGGCAGCTAATTTAATACTAGCAGAGTTTCCAGCGTTACCTTGTATGATCTATGTTGATTTTCCCACAAACTAAATACTGAAGTTCATAACAGTTTTCTGCACTTGTGAATCAAATTTCATGTCAGTCACTTTCTATATGTACTTGAGGGACTAACCTCCAGTGAAGTAGAAAAGATGTAGGGCTAAGGTTGATTTTATTCCTGTAATATTTTTAGCTGTCCTATGAGAAACAAAGGTACCAAGTTTCATCAAAATAACCACAGAAATCCGTACAACAAATTTAATTTTTTTTTCGGGAAATGGATTTTTTCAGAAAATGTAGAAAAAACATAATCGTTCAACAATAAATTACAAAAATACCGGAGATGTCAACACTAAAGGTTTTAAACAGTTCACTGTCATGTTCAAACGCATCAGCTATGCTTTACTTATTATTAATAGCGAACATAATTTTACTTCAAAACATCATAGATTGTAGCAGTGCGGCCTGAGATCGTAGGTTCAAGAAGCAAAGAAGCCCTCGGGAGATTTTTTCCATTACATCATTAAAATTAATTTACATATTTTTCTCTTTGAGTAGTTACTCTTAGCATTCAATACGGCCGTCTATGAGGTTTAAAGAATAAAAACAAAAATTTAACAAAGGGATTGTTACATGCGATAAAATGGTTATTTTTTACGAAGTATGACGTATACATCTAGTTGGTACTTCATCTTTGGTATTTCACGCTGTACATTCTGATTTTCTATTACTGCTCTGGTTTTATGTAACGTTGAAGCATAAGACATACAAAACTATTCAATTAAGTTTCTAATCTATGGTGAAAACTGTATAGAAATCTGAGCAGCAGTTTTTGAGGTTTTTTCTGGAATCAATACACAAGGTTTTCGTTATATAGATATAAGATACACAGATAGTAAAGAGCAAAGGCAGCAAAAAATACATATGCTGCTGATTTTTATCTTTTTTTTTAAAAAAAATCTGCTTAACGTCTCTCTAACAGCGAGGTCTTTTGAGACGGGAAAGGATGGGGGGAAAGGAACGGGAAGGAATTCGGCCATGGATTTTTGAAGGAAGCATCCCTGCATTTGCCTGGAGTCATTTGGGAAACCATGGAAAACCCAAATCTGGATGCCCGGATGGCGATTCGAACCTCCGTCCTCCCGAATGCGAGGCCAGAACGCTAGCCGTTACACCACCACGCTCGGTATCTTGTTTTTTGACCAAAATGAGCAAAGAAGTATATCATTTTTGTATCTAGAAGTGAAATTTTTATCTCTAGCATTTATATGTTTACTTTCTGTTTTTTGTATTTTTTTTTTTATCTTAGTATTAAACCATAACCTCCTGCAATTTAATTGCAGTGTCACCACGATGGGATAAAAGGTACATGAAAAGTGAAGTTAGAAGCAAGAACCGATCCCACACACGTTTAAAACTTGATATACTAATTGGGTTTTCTTGGTAGAACATAGAATTAGAATGCTACGCTGCTTAGTGACGCTTCTCAGCTCCCGCAATTCACAAGCACTGGGATAACCATCGCTCCCAGCTCACCCATACACGAAAGGTGACTTCTTCCACTAACTGCCAAAAATCTCACTCCTTGTTAAGAAATGTTATACGGAAAATTTGCCATGGCTGATCGTCATTTAAATGAACATACGATGTCAGTCCTTATATCATTATATGTCTGGATGAGTGACTGTGAGTGTAATTTGTGTTAAAAGTTACGGTTTGGATGAAAGATGGCATTGGAGTTTGAACGTTGTGATCTTAACGCTGTTATGTTTAAGTGATTGTGGAACATTAACCACCAAATTCAGATATAACGAGTGGTGACAGTTTTTAAATACAGAGTTCTTTTGGATGATATGCTCCATTAAGGATTTCTCAGTAAATATTTCAAATTCTCAAAATTAAAGAATTCTTTGGATTAAGATTTTTTTCTTTCTACTTTTCTAGAAGAATTAGCTATCTATTGACACCGCCTACCAGTTATAACAATTATTACGTTACAATCAAATTTAGAGTTATTTCTAATCTAATTCTTGATTGATATTCTAATTTCATCAAATCAAAAATTTGGAAGGGTTGTAAGGGATCAATGCCAATAACCATGCGTCAGTTGTCTCTGTTTGATACTGAAGACTATGCTTTTCATCTTGGTTGTGAAACATCATTTAGAGAAAATATAATGTGCCTCATAAGTTTTCGGTAAACTATCAATTAATTGCTTTGATATCGTCCCAAAGTTGCAGTGCAGAAGTATCGACATTAAAAAATCATAGATATTATAGGTTATATTGTTTGATTATTGTCTAAAAAGGTAACTACCTATTTTTTCATGTCTGCTCCTAGTCTAAAATTATTTATGGTTTCATAGCATCGGTTTTTATTGCGTAGCATAATCTGTGATAAGAGAAAAAGAACAGATTTTTAGACAAAAGTTCTTTGTTCTACTAATTAATATTTATAAAAGTAGCTTATACTGCTACACTGAATTATAAACCGTGTTTTTTTATTTTCAAAAACATCCAAAAGTCAATCCATGATGACTTGTAATAATTACCTGAATAAGCGTATTTACTAATCTCTATACAGGGTGTTACAAAAAGGTACGGCCAAACTTCCAGGAAACATTCCTCACACACAAACATAGAAAATATGTTATGTGGACATGTGTCCGGAAACGCTTACTTTCCATGTTAGAGCTCATATTGTGGACGGCTGTGATACAATACGCCATTCTCCAGGGCTGCAGCAGCGCATCAGGGATTCTATGCGACGGAGGGTGGATGCATGTATCCTCGCTAACGGAGGACATTTTGAACATTTCCTGTAACAAAGTGTTTGAAGTCACGCTGGTACGTTCTGTTGCTGTGTGTTTCCATTCCATGTTTAATGTGATTTGAAGAGAAGTAATAAAATGAGCTCTAACATGGAAAGTAAGCGTTTCCGGACACATGTCCACATAACATATTTTCTTTGTTTGTGCGTGAGGAATGTTTCCTGAAAGTTTGGCCGTACCTTTTTGTACCACCCTGTATACCCGGAAACTTATTTTTGAATAATTGTGGTTGGTAAAAGTAAAGCAGGAATGTTGCTACTATCTAGTAAAAGATCTGAAATCTTACCGCAAGTTAAGAGCCTCGGAGGGTGTAGAAGACGGTCACAGGCCGATCACAGCAGTGGTGGGCTCACGTTCAAAGCTTTCTAAGGACCTCATAGCGGATGTCCTGCTATAAACAGGGGCAGTGAACCGCTAGTGAGGTAATAGCTATTAACTAGGAGTCAATTACCCGCCAGTGTGGCTGAGAAAGTGATTTGGGGAAGTACAAATTCAAATCCTAGCACCCTGGTGGCAGCCGTTCCGAAATCATTTAATGCTGGGATGGTACGTTACTTCAGCCTACATATGTCACTAAAAAACAGAACAATGGTTACACGTTTGACAGATATACGCTAACACCCCATTGGCTCAGGTTCGGCAATCCGTCACTGAAGCAGGCGCGGTGATTAATCAAAGCTTAACATCGTGAACAGTTCATGAGATCTACATCTACATATATACTCAGCAATTCAAAAAATTGTGGGTGGCAGAGGGTGCTCAGCACCAAACCTAATCTCTTTGCTGCACATTGCAATCCCTAATAGTACGAGGGAAATAAGAATTCATATAAGAATCAGTCCGGCACCTTATTTCTCCAATTTTATCTTTCCTCTCCTTCCGACTCAAATAGGTTGGTGGAAGAAGTATTTCACTACACTCAAAAGTGAAAGTGGGAGTACGCATGTTTTCCAATAAGTTTAAACGAAACGTGTGTCGTCTATCTACCAGAGACTCCCAACCTAGTCTACTAATCAGTTCTGTGACGCTTTCATAAGGACTGTAGCAAGCAGTCACGAATCGAGCGGCTCTTCTCTGTACTTTCTCTATACTTTCGATCAATCCCTTACGAAACGGATCCCAAATGGCACAACAATAGTCCAAATGTGGACGCACAAGAGATTTGTACGCTATCTCCTTTGTTTGTTCATTACAATTTTCCAAGATTCGAACTATGAATCGCAGCCTAGAATTTGCTCTACCTACTAACGAATTAATGTGTATGTCCCATTTCATATTCCTTTGTACTGTTACTCCCAAATATTTCATAGAATCGACCATATCAATAACTGTATTGTTTAACTCGTATTTCTGAACAATTGAATCCTTTTTGTTAGTTATGCTCATTGTCTTGCACTTTTTACAATTTAGAGTAAGTTGCCACTCAGCGCACCAAGCCAAAATAACATCCAGATCGCGCTGAATTTCTAAGCAATCGGCCAAATTTCTTACTTCCCTATAAATAACCGCATCATCTGCAAACAATCTAAAAAGACTTTTCAATTTGTCTCCGAGATCGTTTATAAAAATTAAGAAAAGAAGTGGTCCAATTACACTTCCTTGAGGTACACCCGATGTAACATCTAGATTAGAAGAACTTTCTCCTTCAATGACAACATACTGCGACCGACCAGTTAGAAAATCCTTTATCCATTCACAAAGCTGATCCGATATACCGTACGCTTGAAGCTTCGCTAAAAGGCGGTTGTGTGGCACAGAGGCTTTCTGGAAATCTAGAAAAATTGCATCTACTTGTGAACCTGCATCGATAACTTTCATTACGTCGTGTGTGAATAGGGCCAGCTGTGTTTCACATGATCTTTTCTTCCGAAATCCGTGTTGATTTGTTGAAAGTGAATTATTATCATTTAGAAAATTCATAATGTTTGAGCATCTAATATGCTCCATAACTCTACTACAAACAGATGTTATAGATATGGGACGATAGTTTCCAGGATAACTTCGATTACCTTTTTTGAAAATCGGAGTTACTTGCGCGATTTTCCAGTCTGAAGGTACTTTTCGCTCTTCTAATGATTTACTGAATATATCAGACAGAAATGGCCCGATTTCCGCAGCATACTCTGAAAATACTCTTACTGGAATTCCATCTGGGCCCGGTGCTTTCCCTCACTTCAGGAGCTCTAATTGCTTAATGATACCTGAAGTATCTATTCGTAATGATTCCATCACCGACTCGCCACGGCGTGGGAAAACGGGAAATGAATTTTTGAATACATTATTTAATACGTTAGCTTTATCGCGGCTTTCATTATCCCGGAACCTTCATAAATTAAGTGCTGGAATATTGCTGTTGGTACAATTAACTGACACATCATTCGTGATTGAAATCAGCTGGGAAAAAGAATATCCCTTAATCTGTAGCAATGGCCTTGTGAGGTTTGCGCGTGTAGTTCACCTGAGATGACAGCTGGCACTTCTCAAATTGCTGAAACCTTCTTCAGGAACCAACTAAATAAGACACATAATCTGTGGTTGGCATGGGACGGTTCACCATGCTCACGTATCAATATAAAAGATAAACTTCTTCTCTTGCTCCTTTATCAGCGCTGTGAAGTCGCAAAGACTTAACAACTGGACGAGTCTGCACTTTTAACTTATTGTTGCAGTTCAACACTTTTCCAGAATGTTACTATTTCATCCTCTTTAATAAAATGCGTTGAGGCTGGCAACTGCGCACCTCGATAGATCGGCAATCTTCGCTGAGTCTCGATAATTCCCGAAGTATTAGTTTCACTGCCCGTCACCATAGCGCTGATGTGACGTTCGCTTAAATGTTTACACTTTATTCTCTGTAGCACTTACTGAAACCAAGTGACAACTTAACCTAAGAATTTTTCGACAGAAGTTTGCTTTTTCATAATAATAAAAAAAAATTCTTTCAAATAAAATCAAATGGAATCATTTAACAAAAATCGAAACCAAATACTTCGAGAATGTAACCACAGAAAAACTTACTAACATCACGAAAAATATTAATAAAAATAATATAATTAACCGTTATTCGTTTATCTTTAGAAATCATCGTAGGTGATGACTGTCATTTTCGTCGGGTGTTTAAACTAGTTTGCTAATAATGCCCTTTAACGGAAATCACTTATAACAAACACCCTACACCATGCAGTAACTGCTACAATTTCTCTCGGAACCGGTGTGAAGTTGCTTCCTACACTTGTTGCTACTATGTCTGAATAACTATACAGGGTGTATCAAAAAGAATATACGTATTACAAAGTATTTTTTTGTCCAAACTATTGATCGCTGCGCCCCGGCTCGGCTATTGGAGAAACGAATACATAGTCTAGTTTATTTAATAGCCGCTAGATGTCAGTCGTCTTGTGTTATTCTTGATAACCGTCATATGTTTAAAATGGCTACTCCACAGCAGAAATCATTTTTTGCTATCGAGTTTGCGAAGTGCAATTCCGTGATTACAGTGCAAAGACGTTTCAGGTTGAGGTACCAAATGCATCCTCCGAATGGGTGGAAGATTCGTAGATGGTATCGACAGTTTGTAGATACCGGATGTGTATGTAAAGGAAAGAGTCCTGGCCGCCCTCGTGTTTCTGAGGCATATGTTGCACGAATTCAAACTGCTTCCCAACGTAGTCCTTCAAAATCAACTCGTCGTGCCAGTCGGGAGTTACAACTACCTACAACAACAATTTGGCGTGTTTTGAGACGTCGGTTGGTTATGAAGCCGTACAAGTTACAGTTGTTACAAGCTCTGTCTCCTGATGACAAACGGAAACGTGTGGCATTTTGTAACGAGATTAATGATGCTATTGACAATGATAACACTTTCGCTCAACGCATCGTTTTCAGTGATGAAGCGACTTTCCATGTTAGTGGTCAGGTAAACAAACACAATGTTCGAATTTGGGGTCTACAGAACCCACATGCAGTCATTGAACATGTTCGAGATTCGCCTAAAGTCAATGTGTTTTGTGCGATATCCCGATCATCTGTTTACGGCCCATTCTTCTTTGATGGAAACACGGTTAACGGTCAGCAGTATCTCGCTATGTTACAAAACTGCTTGTTTCCGAGGCTGCACGAAGACAACTTCATTTTTCAACAATACGGGGCACCCCCTCACTGGAGTCGCAAAGTGCGTGAATATCTGAATGAAACTCTACCGAACCGTTGGATTGGTCGTCAAGGAGCTGGCGACTTAGCATGCATCAGCTGGGCTCCACGGTCACCGGATTTGACACCCTGTGACTTCTTCTTGTGGGGTTTCATTAAAGGCAACGTTTATGTACCACCACTCCCACAGAACCTTGAGGACTTGAGGAACCAGATCCGTACTGCCGTAACATCAGTGACGAAGGATATGCTTACCCGAGTATGGGAGGAATTTGAGTATCGATGTGATATTGTTCGTGTGGCTGATGGAGGACACATTGAACATCTGTAATCTGAACTTAAGAGGTTCGTAAATATGTGTGTAAAGTTTCATATTCGTATGTCTTACAGTTTAATAAATATATGCATTCGAAATACGTATATATTCGTTTTGAAACACCCTGTATAATAGTAACTCGTTACTCTAGCCGGTGTGCCAATACTTACACGAAAAATAGTTGAAAACGTAGATATTATTTAATAGCTGTAAAGTGGATGGTTACTAGACAGTTAGCACACTTAAATACCAAAATTACGATATACCTTAAAAGGAGCAACTCCATTGCTCATTGGAGGGGTGCAGCGTGTCAGAGAGGAGTAGGGGAACCACATCTGCCGTTCACTGCAAACACTTACTGTATGTATAGGAAAGATTTACACTGGGTCCTCCTATTTACATCTATGAATAATATATGTAATCACTATCTCCACATTGTTTTATAAAAAAAAATACGCAAAAAAAACGAGCAGGAGATAATGGTTACAATAAAAGTTAAGCCCTAGAAGAAAATTTGATTTTAAAATAAGATTAGGAATGGTAGGAAGATAAACTGGAAGTTCTATCGCGATTTGAGTCATGTAACTTTTGAGGTATAGGAACAGAATATTTTAAATGTTTTAGCATACAAAATGGACGGCTCAGCATAGGGATATAAATGTATGAATAGTGATTGAGTCGTCTAGTCTGAAAGCTTGGACTGAACGTAACAGTTATCGTTAATTATGTAAGTAGGGTATAGAAACGATGTTATACAGGGTGATTCACGAAGATATGTAAATATTTTTAATATGTTATTCTACAAGTAAAACTAAAGAAAAAAGTTGATTTAAATTTAGGTCCGCAAATGTTTAGTTACTGAGTTACGACTAATAAAAGATTTTTTCCGGAAATTTAGCAACCTCGCTAATATGAAGCCATAGCAAAACTGTTCAAGGTTACAGTAAAATACGATTTCCATTTATTTTGTTGTTATTTATCTGGTGAATATAACAAAACAAATCCCAGACGTCTATCTGCAGTAGTTTTCCAGAAATTACAGAGAAGGAAAGAAATATTTTGGGAAAATTTGTAATTTATTAACTACTTGGGCCAATTTATTTTTAAATTCCAGACAACTGCATAAAGTTTTCAACAGAAGTTGTGGAGAATTTAATTTTGGAAAAGGATGGTAATAATGTTAACTAAAACTACTGCAGATACTCCTCTGGGACTTGTTTTATTACATTCACCAGATCAATAACAACAAAATAAATGGAAATCGTGCTTTACTGTAACCTCGTACAGTTTTGCTTCATATTAGCGAGGTTGCTAACTTTCAGACAAAATCTTTTATCAGCCGTAATTAAACATTTGCGGACCTATGTTTATATGAACGTTTTTCTTTAGTTTTACTTGTAGAATAACATGTTAAAATATTTTAATATCTTCGTGAATCACCCTGTAGAAGTAATAGAGAAAAGAAGAATTCTTTGGATTGAGTTATAGAAAAAAATCTGTAGAATTTCATATAGTGCTAATTACTTAAAATAAATGTTAAATATTGAAAAAATGAAACGAATTATTAATAAGAAAGACGCAAAAAAAATAATTAAAGTAATTACGAACAGTAAAGTAGCAAATTGTATTGATGACAATGACTTATTTTAAGAAGCATAGACAAAAGCTACTGTTTGGCATTTTGGTAAAACCAGAATGTAAATTTTTAATTTTTTAATTGGAACATTTTTTAATACTTACCTATAAGAAGTCAATCCGGAATTGTGTCATTAACGAAGAATAGGAATTGATGAAGTTGTGTCATGATTTTCTTGTTTCAAATCTGCATGGCTGATTGCTTCGTGGAATGTAACAATTTATGGGAAGAAATAACATACTGAATTCAACAAATTTATTTTTATTCAAGTTTATGTACAAATAGTTTTCAGTTAATTTGAAACTCATGCTTGTTTTCTTTCAAACTGAATGGTACATAAAAAAATTGGTAACTTATGGAACGTAATTATTTCACTTACATATTCCCTCAAATAAAGAGGGATTATTGGTTGACAGTTGGTTGACAGTTGATTTAATCGTCATCAAGTGACATCATAATGAGGTAAAAGAAACCCGTTGTGTTTCCTAAAACGAGGACTATTGGCATCGGAATATTCTTTGCTTTTAGGATGGAATGTAGGTAACATGATAATTTCTGTCAATTTGTTGAAATCTCATGAACGATCTTCCTTCTTCGTTGATAATTTATTGACACCTGGATAGAAGTTACAGCTTTACGCTTTTTTTGTCGGTTGTCCAAGAATACTGTGAATTTTAAACTTGATATGAAGTTATGAATTATTGTCGGTTAATTAGAATCCTGTTGACTCAGTCTGAATTATGAAATATTCCACATAAAGAAAACATCTGATATTCGTTCTCTTTGGATACGGATGTTGAAGATGAAAGTAAGGACTGAAAATTGTTTGCACCAAATATTGGGAAAGAACTCCGGAAGGATGAAGATATTTCAACAAAGGGCTGCCGGAACTCTTCTTACTTCGTGTTTATTTTTAGTATACAAAAGTTAGAAGTGTGAATTTCAGTATCTTCGTTTCTACAGTTAGAGTCTCACAAATAAGTCAGTCCAGTCATTCTTTAAAAAAACACGCTTCTTTGTTTCCAATTATCCTGGAATCGTTCAGGATTCTAAGTTTAGAATTCATGTATTTTCATTAACGAGTTTCGTTTTCGTTGGTAAACATCAAGGAGAGCTGAAAATATGAGATGAAGTAGAATAGGGTAGATTATGCATTGTCTGATGGAAATTTGGGGAGATCAAATAGACATGAATGGGAGAGAAAGTAAACTTATTCAGATACACAGACCTTCCTAAACGTGTCAATTTAATTTAACAGTGCGTTAGCTTTCCACTGTATTGTTGGTAAAATGTTAACAATGGAAATGTGACATTTACGTGAGGGAGTTAAAGCAGAGGTTTAGAATAAATAGCCGTGATACATAAATTAGTTGTGTGACGTAATATGGGATCTCCAACATATCTGTTAGTCAAAGGTATAAAGGATGATTTCGTTGATTTACAAAGAACTGCTGGTGGGACAAAATAAAGATTAAACTGATGGAGTTATGATTATTAATCAGTTACTTGTTGTATACAAGAGCTGGGAAATATTATGGAAGTGTGGTATTACATACAAGTCATGAAAACCAAACCAATTAAAACTGCTTCTAGGGAATAAATGGTTATTTATCCGTTCTGGGCACGAAAGTGATGCACGTAAAAAGTAGTGTGAAGGAGCATAACGAATATAGTATTGACAATTATACTGAAACAAAGAAAATTGAGTATAACTGTAGCTTTGTGGTCTTGCATCCTAGAGGAAGTGGGTTCAATCCCCTCTACCCAGATTTTAGTTTTAGAGGTTTCCCGGAAACACTCCAAGCGAATGACTATATGGTTCCTTTTAAATACCATGACTGAACTCATTACAGTTCCTTGGGACCAGTTCTTTTCATCCTCTAATGATAACGGCTTAGATGAGTCGCATAACATGGAAAAAAATTAAAAAATTTCCTGCAGAATTTAGTTGTGATACGTAGTGTACCAGTTTGATAATGGCTGAGACTTCTGTATGATTAGTGTTTCACAATGCTTAGAAACGTTATTTTCAGTGCATGTTATAATATAACTCCAAAATATTCTTTATCTGATTGCTCTCCTAGTTCCTTCCCGTTTGCCTCGCGTGTTCATGTGTTAAAAATATAGGTAACTAAAGAACAGTTCCAATTAGACAACCGTTTGTTTATACAGAGAGAACCTGAGAACTTGATACCAGCTCTGTCATTGCAGCGATGATTGTGACGTCGCAATAGCAGGTATACAATTATATAGTACAAGTAGAGTGACATATACAGTAATATCTACACGATAATGTTAGACAACGTATACATCCACAAAGAGAGTTAGAAACATCTAAACACAAACATTAAAATAATTTAGTCAAGGGCATTTCAAATATTGTAAACACGATATGTTTCTAAAAACCAATACAGTTTTTTTTTTCTTTTTTTTGGATCACACAGCGTCCACATGTAAAACAGTTCACGCACCCTGGGTGCTTCTTAGTCTTATCTCACTGTAGAGACTTTCATATTTACACAGTTTGATATTAAGTCAATCTGAGAGGTTTAACAATTGATTTTCATCGAAATACTGGAGTACCAACTGGCTTTCTATTATTCATCTTCTCTTAAATAATTGTTGGAAGTACAAATTAAAGGAATAACAATATTATTCAATTACGTCTGATAGACATAGAGCTGCAAGATTCTTGGATGCAAGCTGCGTCTTCTTGGAAGTGGGAAAGTAAACAATAGAACCTGTACGGCAAATCGACTGAGTTGTCAGATGTATGAGATAATGCCGTACTGTTACATAAGTTGTAAGAAAACGGATAGTTTGGTAATACTTCAAGCGTCTTTTATAAAGGCCAGTTTGGCAGATAGTTCATAATACACGAATTAAGGACTTTTGACATTTACAAAAAAAAAGAATTGTAAAGTGTGTATTATACTCACTTCATCTGCTGAAGAGCACTGATGGTTTATAATATAAAATCACTTGCTTGGGTCGATTTGAAGCTGGCTTACATTGTAGTCTGCAAAATTTCGTGGTGCTGGCAATCTAAGGGTGAACCGATGTCATAGAATAATTGGATTTTGTAGTGAAGGCGTTGTTTTGAACGTCTTTACCTTTCATATTTTTAGCGGCTACCAGTATGATAAAATCAGACGCTGGCCTAAAACCTACACCTCCAAAAAAAACTTAGCTTTCTATCAAGCAGTTGTTGCCACCACGGGATAAAGATATAGGTGAGAGAGTAATTTGTTACGGAACGTTGTAAAGGTACTCATATTGGTTGTGGAAAAGTGAAACTTCCACTGAGAAACACGATATGTGATGGTTACGTACTTTTTCAGAAGTACTCTGGTGACTATGCAAGGAGCTAGTTGTTGGCAGTTGATCCGTTTCACTCGTGCCTATCACCTCAATTATTTTGATGTCGTTACCATCACAGCGACACAGTACTTTTTGTGACTCTTATTGACATCAGTAAATGTAGACCTCAATATCTAAAACTTTAACTCTACCATAACGTATTTATTATATAAAAGGGAAATATAGTTTTGATGTTAAACACGTTAGAAAAGAGATTAGTGGCAGGCCGACCATCTGTCACAAGAATACGTTACTACTATCATGACTCTCCAGACCAACAATGAAATAAGCTGTTTAGTCAATATTATTTAAAACTGCGAAAAAATTAAACCTCATAAATAGTAAAATAACTGATAAGCTATTTCAATACTTTCTTGCCTTAATGTCGCCATTACAAAGATTAAAACTTAAATTTATGCATCTGGATTGTTAATAACGTATACTCGAAATCCTAGAGAAGATTCGAACCAATAGGACTTATTTTCCTAGTTACAATCGTATATATTCTTTTCCTAGCTTTTACTTTGCCGTAAGTCATACATTTTGAACGAATTATAACTCTTCTTCATTCTGTGCTTCAAGTGGCAACACATTTCTGTGACTAGTACTGTTCTTTGTTTCTCTGTGCCGAATATAATATTTCTGTTACACGACTTGAGAGACCAATCTGAGCCCCCATCTATGGAATCTCATATGTCTATCATATAAGCCTCTCTTGATTTAAGGTTAATTTTTCACCACGACAGAGGTCTGTGGCCCTACTATAACTTCTTTTTTGAAATATTATTTTGATTTACGACTGCAGTAGATCTTCTGTTCAAAGAGCAAAGTGTATAAGATTTATGCAAACCGATGAAGTAGATGCATTGGCAGTGGAAATTATATTATACATGCTTCTATTTGGAAGGGAAAGACAAAAGTCAGTATATTTAATATTTGGGATCTTATACAGTTTCATTCTAGGTTCAGACCCTAAGAATATTATCAGTGGAACGAAACAATTACATCTAACTACACACAAATGCACCCAAGGGCGCGACTAAAAAAAAATGAGAATAGTATTTTATTGGTCAAATAACTTTTCCTGGCTCTTTTCGAAATATCAGTATTGATATGAACTCCTTACATAGTCTCAGACACCTCTGTAAACTTTACTGCCATATCAGCAATGAGAACATGTCGTTGATGAGACTTTTGTTACCTTTAATACTTACGTAACCATTACATTAGTTTGATCCATTTCAGATAAAATTCTCTAGTTATTTTATATAAAATAAATTTTGGATTGTCAACATAGTAACCACAGCACATTTTGTGATACAGTTGATTAGATATCTTCCTCAATCTCAGTGCAGTCATGAAACGATATATGATTTTGTATTAGAATTTTCAGATATTTCTCTTTGAGCAGGATCTTTGCGGCGTTGTGTCAACCATTGCCACAGTTTGGCTCCTCGGTTTTCTTTGTCGAACTTCGTATTACAGCGTTTATGGAAGAGAAAGCTCTCAGTCAAACACCACCAACACTATTACTTCCATGGAGGAAAGAAATTTATGGAAACGACGCAAGGGACCACCACGCATTGAAGTGACGCCGGGCGGAAGAAGAGTGGGGAGGAGTGGCCGCCATATTACCTATCCATACAGACACGGGGAATATGTACAAAACCTCAAGGAAACTCTAGGATAAACGTGACGCCGCAATCTGGTGATGGATTATTATGTAACTCGATATGACAAATAAAAAATGAAGAATAATTCTTTTTGATATCCTGCTTAGTTTTCGAGATATTCTGTTTCAAATGTGAGATGTTTTTGGTTGAAATTCAGAAGAAAAAATTGGTCAAAGTCAAATTTGATGATGGATTCTTATTTAAAAAGACGAGACAAATATAAAATGAAATTTTTCAATGTCTTGCCTAGTTCTCGAGATATACTGTGAGTAAGTGAGTTGAAATGCAGAAGAAAAATTTCGCAAAAAGTCAAATTTGATGATGGATTCTTATGTAACACGACGAAAAAAATCGAAAATAAAGAATAAAAGTTTTCGATATCTTGCTTAGTTTTCGGGATATGCTGTCTCCAAATAGCAATTGTATGGATACGTAATATGGCTGCCGCCGCCACTGCGCATGCGCAGTATCAGCAGAGAGTTTAGAGGCGGCGTCACAGAATAAGCGGTATTTCGTCTCCATATATTTCTTTCCTCCATGATTACTGCTATCACGGACGTTTTCTCACTCGTAAACAGTTTTCGTCAAACAGAATGCGCTCAGTTGTTTAACAACGGGCGCCCTAGTGTAATCTTAATAAACTATATAACATTTTCGTGTTGATACTTTAGCAGCGCCAAGTCAACAGCTGGTTGTGTGACCGTCGATTGCCATTCGAGTTTCTGTAAGTCGAACAAATTATTGTTTTAATTGTTAAAACTCAGATTCTCGGCTCTTGGGACTAGATGAAGATTTTTAACCTTAAATTTCTGAAATTAATTCCCGCTATACTGGCATCTCATGCCTGTTTGGATAGGGAGATGTGGGATGCTTCATGCACCTTTGAGTTAAATTTTAACTGCCCTTAAGTCACACAAACAAACCCTTTAGTTCGAAGAAAATTGTGAGACAAGAAGACTTCAACCAGTGTCTCCTCAACGATGAGATGTATTTCATCCGTCAGCCCTGCTGTAGTGGTCTGAGAGCTGAGTCACATAAGATTGTTGTTTGCTTACAAAGTCATAACTCACCATAAGGCTCGCTGAATACCAGTAAACCACATTAAACCGATTTTTCAGTACATGATATTCAGTCTCGTAAATGATGCAGTATAAAAGATTGTCATTCAGCGTGTATTGGACGTAACTGTTATCACTTTTCCTGCCGTATAAGCCGCTGATAACTTGAGCACTGGTCTGGTGTGTCCTCAGTTCAGACCTGCGTGTGGGTGTTGGCGTGAGGCTGATGGTCGACATCCGCGGTGTCCATATGGTGCGCCGCAGGGCCGTAGTACTGAAACGAAGGGAACTGCCATGGGATAGAGCCGCATCCACACACAACACACAATCACACACCTTCAAGCAATACTGTAACAGCTAACAATGTTTACTCCAACAAAAATCGTGTATACAACAACTTAATGTAAAAAATCTTCTAAGGCTTTCCACCGAGGTAGCGCGTCAATGTAGGGCGACGTTTCGAAGCCTGCCTCCGGCTCCATCTTCTGGCGAAGTGTCGGATTCCTGGAAGCGTCCACGCTTTAAAGGGGCTTTGTTTGCCAGGTGACGTAAGTCACATGCTTCGGGGCCAATCAGTGCACAGGTGGTGGGGCAGGGAAGGACCTGGTGGGGCGCCCGGGAAGTGGGGCAGGCGGCGTGGTAGGGGTACGTACCCCTACCACTCCGCCTGCCCCACTTCCCGGGCGCCCCACCAGGTCCTTCCCTGCCCCACCACCTGTGCACTGATTGGCCCCGAAGCATGTGACTTACGTCACCTGGCAAACAAAGCCCCTTTAAAGCGTGGACGCTTCCAGGAATCCGACACTTCGCCAGAAGATGGAGCTGGAGGCAGGCTTCGAAACGTCGCCCTACATTGACGCGCTACCTCGGCGGTTGGCCTTAGAAGATTTTATACAACTGACACACCGAGAAAGCTTACATTCGTTCAACTTAATGTAAATTGGTTACTAGTTTTTGAAGAATTCCCGAAGAAGCAGACAAAACTCTAGAAAAAAATTGTCTTAGTTTCATGAACATCCAAGTATTAGAAATCAACAATTCCAATGATTTTTCAAAAATATTTTCATAGTATAGACACAGTCCAGTTGCAGTTTCATAACACGAATATTAACATAGTAAACTATTGTTTGAATTGCATTTAGGCAGATCTCTGTTATTAGAACAACATATTTATTTTGCTTTACACTATAAAGACGAAGATTAACTGGACATTTAGTAGCTACGGAATACGACCACACACAATATCATGTTCTGCACAAGAAAGGGTGGTCCATTAATTACGTGAGTACAAATGGGGGGCAGGGGAAGGGAGAATTCGGCGAAATCTCACCAAGAGGAAAGGGGTTGACAGAAATCATTCGACATCTTTCTAATTCCTTGAAGAACACTAGAGCAAAAAAGAAAAATGGGTCTATAAACGACGTCAACCCCAAGGTTAGAGGGGTATAATCGCCCTTGAGAATCGAAAGCTAAAAAAAAAAAAATTTAAAAAAGTGGGATCTGCACCACTTTTGGTACCTGCCAGAAGCTGGTACTAACCTGATGAAATTTACATCAGTCGCTTCGTCAACATGTCCTCTTCACGTTTTGCGATCATACATTGCGGAAAAGTTGCTATAAATTTAATTTAAAATACCGAAATATGAAAGACTGAGCAACTTCTAAATGCTTTCGGCACTGCTAAAATAACATAAAAAATATCGGCACAGGGATCATTTCAACCTAAACAGTTTAGTTTTGTCATAGAAATCGTGGTTAGGTTGAAATACAGCCTGGACCAAGTGATAAAAATTACGAAATTTCGGCTTTGGCTATACGACATACAACACGCAAAGGCGTATTTGTTTACAATGGAAGCAATCGATTATCTCTGGTTGCTCGTTGCTAAGTAAGATGGCGGTCATCACCGTATTACAACTCGGATAAATATTGCGTGTTTGTCAATTTTGTGTGATTTTTTACAAAGGAGTAGAGCTGAAAAGGCATGAAATCATTTCAACAAAGGATTAAATCAACATTTTTAAGAGACTGTAACTGTTTTTTTCAACGTTGGCGGCATGTAACGACTGTTCATGTCATATTTCGGCATTTTAAATTAAATTCTTGGCAAATTTTCCGCAATGTATGATCATAAAATGTGAAGAGGACATGTTGACGAAGTGACTGATGTAAATTTCAACAGGTTAGTACCAGTTTCTGGCAGGTACCGAAAGTTGTGCAGTTCCCAAAAAAGTCTCCAAAACCTACTAGGTAGGCAACAAAAGGGGGGGTGGAGTCTCACCGAATCTCCACAATTTTTTTAAAAAACCTCACGTAATTAATGGACATCCCAGACAGAAAATGTTCCCGAAAAATATCGAGTCTAATGGACTAATTTCATGTTCACACAGTAAGGAAATCTGATTGGATAAACAATCTTCTGAAATCAGTAACTGAACCCTAACAAATGATAACTGCAATTGAACTAAGTCTGGTAGGAGAGTCGTAACGGGAGGCCGTCAGTTTGAATCCTCTCTCGCCATCCAGGTTTCCTTTTTCCATGATTACCCGAAATCATTCCATGCGAATCTCTCGATGATTCCTTCATGAAACGCTATGGCTGAATTCTCTTCCGTTCCTTGCTCCCCTTACTTTCCGGTCACTAATGGTCTCGAGTTGACGAGGCTTAAACCTGTAGTGCAATAGAAAATTGTATCACTGCAAACACTTTTTTTTTTTTTTTTTACTTATGGCTTTACGCCTCGTCGACATCGTAGTAATTATTGTCGGGATGGGATCGGGGACAACGAACGACGAACGGGAAGGAATGTGGCCATGGCCTTTTTTGAAGGAAGCATCCTGGTATTCGCCTGGAGTGATTTCGGGAAACCATGGAAAATCCAACTCTGGATGCCCGGACGGGGATTCAAACCCGTGTCTTCCCGATTGCGGGGCCACAGGGTTATCGCCTAAACATTGTTTTACAGGAGAAAGGGATTGATTTAGTATAGCCTTCCAGGAGGACCCACACTCCACCATGGTAGATAATTATCATCAGTGTATCATATAACCACATTCATTGGGCTTAAGCAACGAGAGTAACTGACAATGACTAAACGTTACCTAAATACATCCGCAGCCATCCACAGCCATAAAAATAATGATAAACAGGTGGATTATCTTAGTTTTATTACAGTGTCTTAACAGTAGCGAAATTCCAGTCATTCTGCTTCTTATGCTATTTGTGGATGGGGTTTCGCTAGACGAGGCCTATACCTAAATTGAAGGGGATCCTTTCTGAGTTATTAGCTACAGCTGTAAGGGAGCCCATTTCCAAATATGATGGGGTTATAACTGTGCGTTTTTTTAAGGTTAGATTCTGCTGCTGAGGGAATTATAATAGATGATCAAAAGGATACTGAATTATTATTATTACTCCGCGAATTACTAAAAGTGGGTGGCGGAAAGTGCATTACATTATCGTAATGTGTAATCGTTTGCATAAGAAGGGATATACGGGATATGGCATGAGGTGCCCATGGGATATTTTGAGGAACCGTATCGGCATTCCTATCTGATAAATTTTCTCTCTCGATAAATCCTTCCTATTCCATTCCCTAATGGTTCGCGGAAAAAAATGAGTATAGAAATGAATCGGTTCTGGCTCCGATTACTCTTATCTTATTTTCTCGTCTATTCCTAGAAAAATAGACAAAACACTTAGAAAAATGTTTTGTATGGAGTGTAGCTCTTTAAGCGTCGGAGACATGGACACTGAGAAGAGAGGATGAAAAGCGGTTAGAAGTATTTGAGATGTGGATGTGGAGGAGGATGGAGAAGATAAGCTGGATGGATAAAATAAGCAATGCTGAAGTGCTGGACAGGGTCAGTGAAAGCAGAAAAATTCTCCAAATAATAAAGGAGAGAAAGAAAAACTGGATGGGACACTTGTTGAGAGGGGAGTGCCTGATAAAAGACGCCTTGAAAGGTTTAGTCTGTGGGAGGAGATTAAGAGGAAGAAAGAGATACCAAATTATAGACACAATCAAGGAAGACGGCAACTACATGGTTCTTAAGAGAAAGGCAGAAGATAGAAGATCATGGAGAGCAGCCAAGTGAAAACCTACCCGAGGGCAGAAAACTAATGATGATGATGATTCCTAGATACGAATTATATGTAAGGTGAGATATCTCACAGATACCAAAGGCATAGTTGAAACTGACGGAAAATTAACTGGAGCGGAGTCGCAATAAGGAAGGTAAGTATAATACCGAGAATATAATAATGCCAGTTGTACTAGTGTTCTTCTTCTTCCATCGTTGTGCCCAACTCAGGAGCGCGAGTGAACTTATTTAGCAGATGTGTTTTTCTTCTGTTCCCAAAACCTCTTCATCCTTTCGTTGTGTTCTTTCCTTCGTTATTCTGTCCAAGGGTTCCTTCTTCTGATATACTGGCTGTTGGCAAACTGGTGATTGTTGACCATGCTACTAAATCGGCATCTGTCCTGTATGATGTCGTCTGTTATTCCTATTTCCTGGAGATCCTTTTCAATTTCAATTAGGCAGTTGTTTTTAATTTTCATTGAAAGGGCTAGATTTAGAATTTTTTTGTTAGTCTGTTATTACTCATTCTGATAATATGGCCGTAGATTTTAATTCGTCTTTTTGTGAATGTGTCTGAAATTTTTTCCGAATGCTGATACAGTTCGTTTGATTTCCTTTTCATCCAAATTCCTCCGGTAAAACAGGGCCAAAGATTTTTCTTAAAAAATTTTTTTCTTGCTTTTCAATATCTTTAATCAATGATCTTCCTCCAATAATCAAGGTTTCTGATGCGTATAATGCCTCCGGTTTGATTACAGTGTTATAGTGTCTTAACTTGGCATTTCGGGATATTGTATCTGTTCCAGGTGATTCTGTAGGCTTTTTGTAATTTAGTTATTCTCTCCTTGTTTGCTTCACGATTTAATCCTGCAGGTTGAATAATTTCTCCTAGATATCTGAATTTAGCTACTTGAGAGATATTGCCAAATCGCGTTTTTAAGGGTTGTCCATCTTGGTACCGTGAAGATCCTTCCATATATTGGGTTTTAGCATATTATATTTTGAGACCACATTTAGCTGTAATTTCATGCAGTTTTTCAAGTGCGGTAGACTGCCTCTTGTACTAGTGTTATTAGTCAATAGAAGGAGTGTAATCAACAAGCTAATATAGTTTGGTAAGTAAAAGGGATGTGTAAACCTCAAGAGTTAGGTGAGGAAGTTATATTAGTAAACAGTGTTGTTTTTAACTTATCGCAACTTCATTGTTTGTTTGTTTATGTATTTGGAACCTGTTACGCCATCACTGAGGTGATGCGTTCTATGTTCTATTGATTTGGTGCACAAAATTTAGTTTACCCAAAGCGTATTTTTAAAGTTTGAATTTTACGTTTTTGCAATGTAGTCTTCACGGGTGTACCGCCGGATAGTGTTGTGGAAACACAATATTTCGACGGCTAGCTCCGCCGTCTTCTTCAGGTGTAGAGACATCTGCACCAGATGTTTCCACAACACTATACGGCGGTACACCCGTGAAGACTACATTGCAGTCATGCGCCGGGAAAATCTTCGTTCTTACTTGTACGTTTTTGTTTATAGAGTTTTAATGTCAACAAGTAATTCTTGTATTCCTTATCCTGGTTCATTGACTAAATACTTTATATTATCTACGTTTATATCGGAACAGGAAAACAAATTCACACTGAACATAATTTATCGTTAACTATAACTGATACCTATACTAATATCCGTTTCAAATACAAGGACAATCAGACACCACATCCATGATAATATATTCTGTAGCTTGATATAATATGAGCATTAATATCCTGACATGTATAACACATGTCTAAATATCCTGCTACAGAAGCTGAATGACAAAAATAACACCAGCAAATTCATTGCTCGGAAGATATAGTACCCAAGTGCTACGGTTTACAACAAGTCGTGTTAAACATTGCTAGCGTGGAACACTCACCCTTCGGCTGTCGAACTTTCTGCTTCCACAGATCGCGAACCTCGCCTTTACCTTCATGACATCCGACAAGGGAACCTGCAACCATAGACACCATCGAGATACGCACAGAACTGGCGACATTGTACGGAATTATAAAGCAAGAGCAAGACCATTGCGCTAAGTGAATTACTGAAAATCTGTCATGTTACATGTTTGCGACAGTGACATTGAATTTCACGTATGATAACTGAACGGATCTTTTTCACAACATATTTTTGTGCGTTTGAAACACTTTAACTGCGTTGGTGTGGGTATGATTATAAAGGTACTTCATTTTAGTCCATTTGGATATGCTTGATAGTCTTAATGTACTGATCATATTAGTATGATATTTTGAAGTCATTTGAATGTAATGCATGGTAGAAACGAATATCGCTTGTATTGAACGATCAGTTTGCTATTACCCATAGTACTTAAAAACATCTTATTATTTCTCGTTTGCTTAAAGTCGTTTCTGTGATTGGCTGTAATGTAAAATCCGTGAATTACGTTAAGAGATAATTTTTTGATTTAACAACACCGCTGGTATTTTAAGTGTTATACTGATTTTCGTAAATCAAACTAGATTATTGAAACAACTCAGTTTCGGAGGGAGATGGCTGTGAACGATTTTACATGGTGATAACTTCCTTCGCAGTATTTTACGGAGTATAAGTTACAGGGAACATTGTAATGGGCTCTTCGAGACAATATTTATTTCCCCTTTGTGTAAAGAATAAATATAATTGCTCTTAGCTCGCATGTTGTGTTTTAGTGGGACAGTGATTAAGGCGTCTTACAGGAAATCTAAAATGTCCCCTCTTCGAATGCCAGTGTTGCTGGGATTTTGAGAGGCCGTTTACCCGACCGTATGTGGCAGTAGTAGAAGGGTGGGACAATTTAACACTCATGATATATAGATGATAATAACAATAATAAGACGAAGAAAGGGGTCAATAAATGACTAGGAATATTGCCACTGAATATTCATCACATCCAATTTAATTGAATTCAATAACTAATATTAAATAAACAAAATAAATCTGATGAACATAAACTCTTACATACAAGAAATGATGGATGCTAGTGACTGACATGGGTACGTTGACCCCAGCAATTTAGGTTGCAAAGATTAAATGTGTTAACTGACTTGTATCATTTACTTTTTAATTTAGCCAGACAGTGTCCATCTCTGTGAAAGTGTATTGTATGCTCGAGGGTTGGCAAGCCTGCTGTTAGAAGGTATTATTTTAATGTCTTTGTTCAGGCTTAGTGTAGTGAACATAACCAAAAGGTTTATGCTGCAACAACAAGTACACTTTTTATGCGTGCGTTGTTAAAGTACATTTATGTTTTATAAATTGAGTTTAGTTTTAATTTTTTTTATTGCAGAACATTTTTAGAGGTTTTACCATTGTTTGGTTCACAAGACGGACTAAACTGCAGTGTAATGGGTAAGTATCAGCTCTTAAATTTTTTGACACCACTGCCTGGCCAAACACAACCAAAAGTGCCTAATACAACGGGTCGGTTGGAAGCCAGTGCGTGTGGTAGCCCGTCGCAATTAAATTAAATTAAACCGAGGCTGTTCGGCCCCTCTTCATGCAACCGATCGACTTTCTCGAATCCATAGCTTCACAAAAATGAATTTTTGACCACTTGCTTCATATTACAGTTGACATCAGATTCAAGAGTTTCATACAACCCATTGTTTATCGCTATATAACTCTAACACTCCATAAACAAATTACAAAAATTATATTCAATAGAAATTAAGTAATTTTATCTGATTGCTTCTGATTTGGTATGAATAATGTTGACACGAAATCTTCACAGGTTTTCCGCCGGATAATATTTTCATAAGACAAGCTTTCGGCGGCTTGCTCTGCTTGCTTGCTTAATGAATAATGTTGTTTCTCTTATGTTAAAAAGTGTATCATTTATTTTCTTCGAATATCGATACTATAATTAAATATATCCCATTTTGAATACTATAATCATTGGTCAAGTAAGACAGGTCTGGTGACTCAGTTGCTTAAGGCGCGTTACTGGGGAACGGAAAGCCCACGATTCGAATTCTAGTCTCGGGTGGAATTTTTAAGGCCTAAAAATCTGCACTTCTGGAAATGCTTTGCTTTGTCACGTGAAGTAGGTTAGGACGCTCCGTGGTTCGGATTCCGCGTAAAACTGTAGGTCTTGAAACATCCTGGCTTGTTGATTTCGTTATATGGAAGTTCCTAAAAGTTACCGTAGTTGTGACTATATTTACACACTGGTTGTTTCTGTTCAATGTGCTTTCCGGCAGCCAGTCTGGTGCTCCTGCTTGGTGGAATAATAATTCTGTTAATGTTAAGGAAATAACAACACAACATCAAACCAATGTACCAACACACACGGGGTTTAACTTGTGCAGCAATAGTTTTATTAACATGAGACTATTCCCACCAAAGCGAACCACCAGACAAAAGATTAGTCAAATCTGACAGTCTCCTCCGAAGATTAGGTTCGTAAAGATAGTGGTGATAACTGTGAGTCCTTACAATCACTTAAACACAGTTCGATCTTGCCACACTTACTGTTCTTCCAGTATCGTATTTTTCCTATTTCTGACTTCTTACACTTCCTTCACAGTTTATATCAAGTTCTCACACATTATCATATTACTCCCTTTCCGTAATCAACCTTCACGCTTTCTGTAACTTTTTTTTTTTAAACAACCTTCCATTTTTTTCTCTCTCGTACTTCGGATATAATCCCCCGCATATCTGCGATATTACAACACCTGAAAATATCATGGAGGAAAGAAATATATGGAGACGACGCAAGAGACCTTCACCATGCATTGAAGTGACGCCGGGCGGAGGAGGAGTGGGGGGCTAGGCCGTACCCATACAGACATAGGGTATATGTACAAAAACCTCAAGGGGACTCTAGGATAAACGTAACGCCGCAATCTGGTGATAGATTATTATGTAACTCGATGAGACAAATAAAAAATGAAGAATAAAATTTTTTGATATCCTGCTTAGTTTTCGAGATATTCGGTCTCAAATGTGAAATGTTTTTGGTTGAAATTCAGAAGAAAAAATTGGTTAATTTTTATGATGGATTGTTATTTAAAAAGACGAGATAAATAAAAATAAAGAATAAAAATTTTCGATATCTCGCCTAGTTCTCGAGATAAAGTATCAAAAGTGAGGTGTCTTTAGTTGAAGTGCAGAAGAAACATTTGGCAAAAGTCAAATTTAATGATCGATTCTTATATAACACGATGAGACAAATCGAAAATAAAGAATAAAATTTTTCGATATCTGGCTTAATTTTCGGGGTATACTGAGATATGCGGCCTGCACCAAAAATTAATTCTGCCAAAGCCACAATGAATTACATGGTGGACATGCAGAATGGATATTTCAGTTTTTTTAATACAACTTGTGGTTAGGTTGAAATGCGGCCTAGAACAGAATAAAAATAGTTATCTTGTTACCATACATCGTAAGCTTAATTGGGAATAGCTGGAAGAAGTTTACATCGCGATACACGTTTTGTCACTAACTTGGTTCTCATGAAATTATTAACAGTAATAGATGAATTCTTTGTCCCCTTATGGAACAACAAAATCATTCTGGTACAGACTGCATTTAGACCTAACCACAATCTCCATTAAATTGTCGCTACAGAATCAAACTATGTAGACACACCCACACGCGTTTTTGAATCGCAAACTGTATTTGCGGTAACAACATCGTTTGCTTCATCAAGATTCCTAGCTTGCATAGCATAATTTAACACATTTAATTTCATCATATACTGTCAGTATAAACTGCAACGTGACCAAAGAAACCGCAGTACTAAATTCACTGAATCGCGATGTAAAACACACCCCTTTAAATCTTATTTTCAACTCTCGTATAAACTAATGCTAGTCTATTATGTGCAAAATAGCAAGGTATGCTGATTTTCTACACTACACCAACAAAAATTTGAGAACAAAGTAATCCCATTGAGAGCTATGACTAAATATTTATAGAGAGGCACCGAAGTTTGCAATTCCTACCGCCCACTTCAACAACGATAATTAGAATTCAAGTTACTTAAGAAATTATAATCCAGGTTCTTTTCTCTCTTGCCTATTTGTGCAACCGTATGCAACACAAGATGGCATTATAAAACACTTATACACATTACAAAATGAAATAATCACAGCATCTAACACAATGTGAACTTCGCATTTGTTTGGGATCGCAATATCGCCACTGGCGCCACTGCGCATGCGCGAGAGTTTAGAGCCGGCGTCACAGATTTAACGTCACTTCTCCTCCATATATTTCCTTCCTCCATGGAAAATATCGATATTTCCATCTATGTTCTTAGATATAAATACTGTTCTAACACTGTAATTCTCACTGTGGTCTTACAGTCTCCTAAAACTGGTGGGATTACCAGGTTAGGTTAGGGTCGCCACGACAGAGGGGCATTCGAGGCAAATCGAAACTCTTTGTCTTTCGGCCAACAACGCCATTCGCTCTTTTTTTCTTAGTGATAAAATCATACAGATTCAATTTCACTTTTCTCCCACAATCTAACCACCAGAAACTGTAGAAAATGTTCCATAATGTGAATCAGGTTAATCGAGTTGAACACTGTACTCGATATGTGATGCTGGAGAGTATTGTGGAGGATAGGAAACCTTGATCCTGAAACGAGTAGCAAAACTAATGAGAAAAAGTAACAACAATTGGGTATTTGACTACTTCTTGAAAATGGTTTTAAATGGTTTAATGGTACACGTTATTAACCAAGTACTTTTTACTTTTTGACGAAAGTGCTTATTTTGCGTAAAATTGAAATTTAAAATTTAAAGTATTAAAAAGCCCGGCAAAACGCTCATTTTCTGCCTCGCGCAGGCAATGTGACACGTTCGTAGAAGCTGTGGCTACGAACGGAGCGTTTCCTATTATCCAAGTTTTTAAGTATTTTTATTGTTTGTTGCTGGTTATTTCTTTTTATTAATTAAAGTTCATTTTGAATACAAAATCGACATCAATTTATAAAAACCTACAGTGGAAAAAATATTGAAAATAGACGCCTTTTTTGTGGGGCTAGCTATAGAAAAAAAACCTGAGTTTTATTCTGTGGAGCTCAAAAATGCTTAAGTAGCCTAATAGGCAGTTCCGATAGATATTAGAAATTTCAGTAAAGCAGTGACCTAAACTGTATGTTGTAATAGATACAATTCTTACACATATTTCAGAACTGATAATATTTTTAAGGGGAATTTTGCGCGTATTTTATGAAACTTTGTACAAATGTTTTGCGGGAATAAAAATAGGGTACGGTTAAATCTACGCCAACTATACCGGGCAACGCCGGGAACTCCGCTAGTTTAGGATAAGTCTGCAGACTTGTTACTTATCAGACGACTTGCAAAGTGCGATAGTAGTACCGGTCCATAAAGGAGGAGTGACAAACAGAGCCGAAAATACAGACCAGTCAGTTTGACATCAGTGGTAGATAAATGAATGAAGAGATTGATAGGCAATCCCATCAGAAATTAATGTGAAGAAAAAAACAGTTTTTCAAATCTATAGCATTGTTTAGGCAAGGGTATTCATGTGAATGCAATATACTATATATTTCGTATGAAATGGACATGGGAGGCCAAACTGGTTGTGTAATACTAAATTGTTTAAAGGAATTTGACAGAATGAGCCAAAAAAAAGATGGTAAATAAAGGTTTGAAGTGAATGAAAAAATGATTTACTGGGTAGAATAATTCTTAAAAGGCAGAAAACAAAGAGTTATGGCAGGAATCTCAAAAGAAATCGAGGTGAAAATAGGAGTGTCACAGGGTAGCGTGCAGGTCCAATTGTTATTCGTTACTCTAATGAATGAGTGTGTTAATGATTTACAGTCAGAAGTTAGGTTGTTTGCACATAAGACATTGTTATTTAATAGGATCAAAACGGGAGAACGCTGTAGACAGTTGAAGAGTGACTTGAACAAGATATCTAGCTGGGTAAGTCAACATGGGATGAACATAAATAGAAACAAGAGTTAGCTTAAAAGATGCACATATAAACCTAACGGTTGACAATGGGTGTAGTGTGAGGAAGGAATTACTTGTTGAAGACTTTAAATGTAAACTCTTTTCCATAACATTTGATAGTAAAGTCAGCTGGGAAGAACACATTAGGCATGTGGCAAGAAGAGAGTGATGAGGAGATGTACCAGAGAAGTGTGGAAATTGGGTTAGAAAACTTTGGTCTGATTATTGTTTGAACATGGTGGTGTAGTATGGGATCCACATTTTGAGTATTAAATACAGGAATTGGAGAGGGTACCAATAAGCTGTTCATAAATTTGTCTCTAGAAATTACTGCACACCACAATCAGTAACCGATATGATAAAGGAGCTGGTGTGGGATTCATAAGAAGATAGAAGGAGGGTTAACAGAGTGTTTGCAGGTGATGGTAACGCGTAGAAGATATTGGTGAAAGAATTAAGAGCGGTGGACTGAAGGGAAAAGACGACCATGACGACAAGCTGGCACTGGATTTCAGGCATACAGACATGAAAACTTTTTAGGGGAGTCATGAAATGGAATATATTACCAAGAGAAGTGATGAATAACTTATCAACAACGCTGAAAGAATTAAAATTCTTGGAAGCATATGTAGGTGGGTAAAAGAAAGAGGAGATATGGGTGTTTACGAAAATTGCCACCGGAGCTTGCGCTTCGTCGCAATTAAATTAAATTCTTATCTCATTAAGGCATATAAGGAGAACTATAACTAATATAGTGTTAGCCATGGTGCCAACGTCCCAGTGCCGCAATTGTGATGTGTAGGTGGATTTCATGAATTGTTGTGGCGTTTAGTGTGTCCTGTGTAGCTCATATACCATTGTGATATGAATCAATTAAAATTTTATTATTACAAATGAGTTAATTATTATTTTTTTTTTTACTTCTAACGACACACTAGCGGTAGCAGGGGCGTAGCTACTATGGGGCTAGGCGGTGCAGTGCACCGGGGCCCTCATGCTCAGGGGGGCCCCCAAGCATACCTCGAGGGGCCCCTAAGCGCACCTCTAGGGGCCTTCAAGCGCAGTTTAGAGGGCCCACGAGCCTTCACGGCAAACTGGCGACCTTTTTTTTTAGCTCTACCGTCGACTAAGGGGCCCCTGAGAACACAGGAGCCCCTCACTAAGGGCCATCGTTGCTCAGAGGGGGCCCCAACCACTGCTGAGGGGCCCCTCAATAAAAAGGTCGCCTGTCTGGCCTGAGGGCCCGAAATAATTTTTTTGCACCGGGGCCCTTGTTGACCTAGCTACGCCACTGAGCGATAGTGGTAATTACAGGCGTTTAACGTTCTTCTGGACAAGAAGGGATAAACTTAAAAAAGTAAAAATGTATTCTCAGTTGGTAACTATCATGAGATTGACGGAATTAGCTTTGAAGCTAGTTTATGATGTAAAGTCCTGTCAGTTATGTATACGTGAAAATAGTGATATGTGCTTGTGCATTTGAGAAGTAGTAGATGATCTTTACCTTTCGATAAGTTAATTAGTAAAATAAATATACTGATCGAAAGTGATTCGACACACAACGGGAGATTTGGTGCTATTACAAATTAAACAATATTCTGTACTTTTTAAGTGTGATAAACTAATGAAAGTGTATCAAATTTTTTGTGAGATTAGTATACAGGTGTTGGTAATATGATTCTAGTCAACATTGACTAGAGTAGGCTCTCACCTTTAACCTGGAGGCGTCCTTGTTGGCCCTATAGAAGAACTCGGCAAGGGCCACGATGACAGCAAGCACCAGCCCGCCTATCAGGATGTAGAACACTCCAGCCACATTGCTCAACGTGAGTTCGTTTCGTGTGGCGTCCTGTAGCAGAAAGAAAACATGGAATGCATGTCTGCACCAGATAGAAAGATGGGAATGGCTTTGAACGGTTTATTTGCTTTCGGTATGTACGCTATGATATCGTTACAAGTTAAGGAAAGCATTATTTCTATTAGCATTTAATCAATGTAGTTTATAAAATGATATTCCATTTATCATTATATGGATTTCGTCCTTCGCAACAGCCGGTCAATAGCAGGCATTCACTTTCTGAGGTTACACATTTTTGCATGCTCGTTGTCTTCGATCTAAAGGAAGAATTTCGTATTTACTAATGAAATAACGACTGAAGGTCGTTAGATATAGTTTAGTTTCCTTTCTAATGCGAAGTGATGAACCCTGTAGATTGAAAGAACAGAGTTGAAACTATTATGTTAAAGCCTAAGAGCTCAATGGAAGACCGGATACCACAGGGATCAATGCTAGGTACTCCATTATTAAGATACACACCGGAATGAGCAACCACACTGCAAAATGTGTTTTATGATAATCACCTTTAGTCTGTCTTTTAGACAAGAAAACCCGTGACCCATCAAGTTAAATGTATTTGTGATACGAGGAAAAAATTATCATTCTGAATCTCGATTCTGAAATAAATCGTAAGGATTACTTCAACTGATCAATCTGTCACCTAAATACATTCCACCATAATTAATGTAATATCATGGTTTTAAAATGGAATAATCAAAATTACATCAGATCGATGACCGTATAAAATTGTTCACACTCTATGAAACAACGTCTATGGTGGTGTGGTGAGAAGCCAGCCTGATTGTTGCTGATGCCGTGTATGGGAAGAAAGAAATCATTCGTGCAAGGTTATTGGCCCAATACAGTGTGACGGACGCTCATGAGACAAACTATCAGAAACTAAATTACTGATTCTTTTCAAGTCCTCTGTATCAGATTTAATAACTATCTCAGAATGCTAAGAAGAATAACAGGTGTGATACTATGCATCTTAAATTAGACGCTTATTCCGAATTACTATCACAGTTTGAAACTATATCTATAATATTATTTGAAATTGAATAATCACTTGAAAGTTCAGCTCTGAATAATTCTAACAATTTTTGTGACCTTAATTTTAAAACATTGTTTTATTAGGGTTTTTCATGTTCTGAAACAAGGATAGAATGGAATCAAACATTTGTCGGTCTTTCACAGCATTGTAACTTTTGAACCATATCATTCATAAAATTGTAATAACGCGTTGTTTTCGTTACTAGTACCCACAAAAGAAAACAGAAAAATTTGAAAACTGAAGGAGTAAAATCCATATAGGGGGTTTATTTGGGGATGAAGATTTTTTACACAGTTTTCGGGGTATTAAAAAAAGCTGACAATAAGCCGTCTATGAAATTGTTTAGACTTTTTTTTAAAAAAAAAAAAAATTACGATTAGTTTGAGCTTCTTAAGAAACAAGATAACAAAATCTAATTATCTGCTCCTATATTTCCGACACCGCAAAAATTCTTTCATAATTAACAGTAATATGTAGTCTCCTAGAAATTAAATCAAAACTATAGCTTTCGTTCTGAGGTTTATATTTTGACAAAAAATTCATATGATTAATTTTTTAAAAAGTTATAAATGGTAAATTTTCCGACTAATTCATTAGAAAATTTGATCAACTGGTTAGTAAATATGTGTAAAAAATACTATTAACCATTTTTTTAAAATTTTTAAAACCTTTTCTAACGACTTTCTCTTTTGTATATGATTGAATTTGAACCTATTAGGAAAGTTTTTATTTAAAATAATTTTTAGCGATTGAAGTTTGATACGTGTATGGAACCCTCAGAGCTCGTATTACTTGGCTGCTGAAATCTCATGCTACAGTTTATTCGTACATCTGCGTAATGGTTCTGTGATATATTTTAATCATTCAGACTAGATATTCGTGACTATGATTTGGAAAAAAATTCAGCTGTTTTGCAAACTATCAGAGTGAACATTTGCTGGTAAGCAATCGAAATTTTACTACTCTAATTTTCAGTGTGATATTTATATCTTTGTCAAGTTGGCACACCTGCTTGTCGCGCCTGCACTCGGTACGGTCGTACCACCAGCGGTTCTTCAGCTTGGTCAGTTCGCCGTTCTCGATCAGCGACAACACAGCCAGGTTAATAGAGTCCCTGCAACAACAACACTAAGGCCTTAATTTAACACTCATTAACAAGCATAATGGACAGACCTTGCTATTTTTTCTTTAACAAAATTTTATCATTTCAGTTATTAAACATAATCACACCAACATATAAAATAATGTTGAAAAAACTATTTCACTAATACAATAATAATCCGTAGTCATAAAAAAATAAACCCCTTTCTTTTTTTCTGGTTTTCACCTTAGACAACGAATTATTTCAGTTAGGAAGTTTACTACTGGTCTGTCACGCATGTATTTGTACATGTAACATGTATCAGCGATTTCCTTAGGATTCCAAGGCAATATTCTTGTTTCTTTAGATCACAGTGGTCACGGCCTATATATTCCATCCCCTTAAAATCTGGACTGCGGGTTAAAACAGACTCCTGATTCTTAGCTATAGACACCCCAACTGGTCCAGGAGGCACTTTGGCCCTCACTTCTTGGGTGTTTTGAAGTGCTTTCGTCAACGGTAGAGTACCTCCTTCCAAATTCTTGATTGAAAATTCTGGGTTGTAAAAATTTGCCTTTATATATTACAACTTCTGTACAGCTGGTACTGAGTGCAACACTTTCTTTGCATTTACTATAGCAATAGCTTCGCTTTCATCTAATGATTCGATGACCTCCGTGATGCTCTCATAGTTTTCTGCATAATATACTGCAGCTGAGAGCCAGGTCCCACATTGTGTCACTACTGGCTCAGGAAGGAGGGGTATCGATGAAAGTAACTACTCGACTTGGCGCTTTCAGGAATATTTTCTTCACTGAAGGAATTATCTCTTTAACTACAGGGTGCTGTTCCCGAATTTTTTCAGCTACCTGGTGCAGCCCATGAGTTAGACAGGTGACATGGACCATTCGAAGATGGAATGCCTTCAAACGTTCCCCTGCTTCTATCATATAAGCTGCACTGTCTGTCACCAACGACAATTTATCCTCGTGTTCTGGACCTGGCCACAACAGTTTTGATGCATCCCTTATAGCAATTACCACAGTAGACTGGTTAGTCATTCGAGGTTCTCTGCACATAATGACTTGGGGTATACTACGTCCCTCACATGCGAGCTTGCCCACAACAACGCTATATATCTGCCGCAGGCATCTGACGTCTCATCTACACTTAACCAGATGAAGTGGTCGGCAATGTCCACTAGTTCTTCAATGGTTTTCACTTGCAGATGAGGCAAGTAATTCTTTCTTAAAGTGAATTCATCTCATATTTTTCTGTTGCAAAATTCTTCCAAAATGGTTTTCAGGACTGTATTCTGGACTGTTGAAACTGGTATATTAGCGGCAGTGAGAACTTCACATAGACGCAGGTGAAAAGAATCTTCTACACCCAGGTTTGAACTTGTAATGAAACTCTGCTTCTGTTCGGAAGCGTTTTTCCTGGTAACATTTGCCAAGTGAGTTGCTGAATTCTGATACTGTAGTACGTGGGATCATTTTTCTGCAGTCACTTATATAGAAATAAAAATAGTCCACCTGAATATAACACCCCGGATAATAGCCTGTTAATATTATGAAATTTCATCCAGCAGTCTAGACTCTGTCCTTTTACGTTACTTTAGAAATGAAAACAAATAAAATCTAATTTATTTTTTAAAATTATAAAACATATATGTATATAAAACAAATTAAACTTACTGATTTCACACATGCTTGACAATATATTATTTTCTCTCATCTTTAGAAAAGTTCTTATTCGTTTCTAACCACTCTCGCAGGGGACTACTTCTTGAGGATTTCTTTTTACGCATTATTGCTTTTAATTAAGGAACTAAACTTATGTAGGCCTACACAATATTTTAATTTCCGTGTTACCACTGAACGATGACGGTATACAACTGTTAAATTCTCAGAAAGGGTTTGCGTTCCTGAGATTGTTAATGTTTAACGTGCTATGTTTAAAACTTGCTTTGTCGATTTGTTTCTACTGAATGTAAACCTTTTTAATAATGTGAAGTTGCCACACCGTATTGTTACAGCTTTTCTCAATGTTACTGTCAACAATTAGGTTAAAACACATCATTTAATATTGTGGTGAATAGTTATTCCAATTTTAAAATAAATTCTTCCGTTTTATACGTAAACATAGTTCGTTTACCCTCCAAGTTCGACTTTACCCCTCGGACTATGTTAGGGATCATTCCAATACTGCTCACATTTGCAGTGTCTTAGATCTTAGGATTCACTTAATAATAGATACAGCTGATGATGGTGACTGGCCGGATCGCCATGTAACATTAACTTGGATCGATGTAGAAGAAGAAAACGAAATTTTTGAGAAGGAAGGGGGAAAAGGAAGCAGCTACCCGTAACCTGTCCATAAGGCACTGTTCCCGCAATTGCCTCGAGGGGAAAAGGAAAACCACGGAATACCACGTCAGAACAGCTGATGGTTGGGTTCGAACCCATGGCGTCTTCCACAGACCGTAGCCCTGAGCTAATCCGGTTGAACATTTGTTTAAGTAACAAAATTACAGTCGAACTGGATCAGTACATCGAATTAGGTCATTTTAGGTTCTAAAAACCGAATTAGGTCATTTTAGGTCATAACATAAAAATTAGGTTATTTTAGGTCCTATTAAATTTATGAATATTATTAGTTTATACAGTAGACGTAAGAAGTTAAAATTTCGAGGATATTACGTTGGGAACAAAATAGGTTCGAACCTAAGAATCCGGGGCTTAGTCATGACGTATGGTAATTTTTTGTTTGTTTGGGGAAACTCTTCACAGAGTAAAAATGTTTCTTAGCACAGTAAGTAACTATTAGAATGCTGTGTATGGCAAAAGCAAAATCTTCCTGCAGACAACTCTTTAGAAAGATCAATATTCTTATAGTGACATCTCAGAACAGTTTATACGTATATTCTCTCATGAGCTTTGTCATAGAACATTTTACATTATTTACAAAAAAAATTCAAAAGTTATACTACCAAAGGTAGTGGTACTTCAACAACAGCCGTTGAAGCAGCGAAAAAAATCAGTTACGCAATTTGAATACAAAAAACAAACAAACTTGCACACGACACAATCGTCATTGTCATTGACACAAAGTAAAATTAATTATTCTGGGACACATTATATAATAATGAAAAAATAGTAAAATAATAGTTTGTAGATGACATAGGTGTAATTAAAGAAAAAACTGAGGTATTGCCTTACAAGTAAATTCTACTCCAACCTAGAATATGTACCAAAGAATTAATTAATTGCATTCTGCCTAATTTAGTAGTAAAAACTAATATTTATTATTTTAACTTGTTTGCTTGTAACATATAATAGTATTCATTATCTTGATATATATATATATATATATATATATATATATATATATTCACTTCCACTGAAGGTATCTACGGAACAAGAACAATAAAGAAATAAAATGAAAATAAAAGATAACTATAAATGAGTGTAATTTTTCTCGGCGCCACACGTAAATCGGTGATTTATAGTTTCGATTTTGCCACGTATTCGTTTATTTTGATGTAAAAAAGTTGTCTTTACAACTGGATACCACGTATACTGAGTTTCATGGGTAGAATTTAGATACTTATGGTTTTACACATGTTTTTACATTCAACATCTGCGCACTTTCTCTCCGTTAGCCCTAGTAAACACGTGAAACATATTCTGACAACTTAAAGCATCATGGAAGTATTTTGTACGTTATTCAGCAATGTAATATCGAGCTACGCACATTTAATGTCGTGTATTCTAGCGTATTCGAGCGGTAATTAGTCCAAGAATCGACTGCATGATTTATGTGTTCATTGTTATTTGATAAAGTACGGTTTGTATGGAATATTTGTTATATAACCAAATATATTGACTGGTTTGCCTAGTAAGTACCCTTAATCATAGCTACTTTTTTAATTTTCCTAAAGAATTAACTATTTTTAGAATTAAATGAATTTTATTCATCAAATTGTATCTATCGTATATGCATCACCAATCTGGATCACTACATTGCCGATACGGCACACAGCTTATGACCCCTGTAGTTGTTCTTTATACGATATTTAATATTTTAATTGAAATACTTTTATACGTTAATTATGTCGATTACCACACTTTCTCGAACTTTGTTGTAGGTAAATAAAATTTTGTTACATTTCGTTACCACTAACTGCAATTTCTTGTAGTGATATGGATTTTTTTTTTTTTTTTTTTTTTTTTAAAAGTCCGATTTTTCTTCAATAATTGTGAAATACAAAGTACATGCCAGACGTTTTCATTTATAAAGCAACTTTGTCGGTGAAGTTTGAGAGATTTTTCTACTGTACTGGGACCAATCAACCTGCTATCTTCAAGACAATTAAACGTCACCAGTCCTACGTCAGCCTTGCCAACCCTTGAACACATAGTAAACATTAACAAACACAGAAATATAAGGAGCAAATTTTCTAGTCGAATACACCAGAGCAATAAATCTAACAGTTAATATATTTACCTAACCATTTCTTATACACTTTATAGCTGTATAATTTTTTGCCTTATTAAAAATTACTGGGTAGATCAGCATAATTTTTATGACGTGTCTGGTCCTTCTACCGCAGCCGACGTGATTTTGTGTAATTTTTTTCATAATTATAATCAAGCTTCTTTGTTTAAATTATATATAATGTAACATGTCGATTAGAATGTTTTGGTTTGTACCGGCGTCTATGCTAGGGTTGTAACGGAATTCATCTTTGCGGATGTCCAATGCTTGACATCCGCGTATGCGGATGCGGAAAGTGTAAAAATAAATTTATAATTATACAATTTTAATATTTTATCAAAAATAAACTTAAAATCAAAATAAGTATAATGTGTATGCCAAATTCTACATTTTTCAGAAGTAACGTTTATTTCAATATAATACTTCCACATTAATTTATTTTTTGCCTCATCTTTCAACAACAAAAAACATGGGATGATTTCACAAGTGAATTAAATTATTTACATAACGACGCACTTGTCTAAAAAAACAATCTTTTTCATATGAACTATGCGGAGTTCGCGGCTCGACTAATTCAAGCGCCTAGCACAATGCCACGCCACCGCACATCTCCGTGCCCCCACTCGCTTTTCCACCGCTCTAGCGACCCATTCACAGTCCAACTTCAACCTATTTTCGATAAAGAACCTTGATGGGCCGTGAAAAGGTTTAGAGAATTATATGCAGGACATGTTGGATGTTGGCACTCTCAAACAACCAACACGAGTCCTTGCAGTCCAACAAGCTATGGTGTTAGATCATGATTGGAGGAAAAATCCTGCGTGTGGGCGATAATGATACATTGTGAGAAATTACGAGTGGAAAGGATTGTTGGACTCCTTTTACTAGCGTGAATGGGTGAGCGCATCCTATTGTAGTTCTACACGGATGTCCTGTAAGCTGGATCGTGAAGAAGGCGCTTTACTTTAAATGCAAGTTTAAACTTGTAAATTCGTCGCTTAGGTAATAATACCATTTAGTTCATTGATATTTTTATTGCTAGTTCGCTAGAAAAAAAAAACACATTGATATTAGCTAAGAGAAGATGGGCAGAATCTCATATAAAATGAAAGGAATAATATATACTGCAACGTAACAAAACATCCGCTATACATCCGTAATAAATATTGCGGATGCGGATGCGAAAGCGGATGTGGGATTTCATGTGAAAGTTCCGCACTTGCGGATGTGGATGAGGAGTTCTGTTTAGTGTTGCAAACTGAAAAAAAAAAAATTGTTTATTTTTCAGCTTTGTGAAAAAAAAACATGAAAAAAAACCTAGCACCCTTGTTTTTTTTTCTAAATTTGTTTTTTTCTTCAGAAAACAGAATATTTGATAAATTATAGTTTTATTTATGGAACTTACATTTTACATGGGTGTTTTAAATCTTACTGAATCATATAATGTCTTACATAATGATTCATAAATGTTTTATATGGGTAGCATAATTTTATTTATCC
Source organism: Vandiemenella viatica (assembly GCA_031002005.1). Taxonomy (NCBI): domain Eukaryota; kingdom Metazoa; phylum Arthropoda; class Insecta; order Orthoptera; family Morabidae; genus Vandiemenella; species Vandiemenella viatica. The sequence continues at coordinate 34,752,336 of JARYHS010008074.1, read as the reverse complement.
TCTATGTCAGTACCACATTCATTAGTATCAGCACTACCAACACTAGTTCGGTCTGTGTCGTAATTTTCTGTTTCTTCTTCTGTCTCCTCTAGATATATTACTTTAGAAATCATTACATTTTATTTTACTGGCTATCCTTGTATTGTACGAAAAAGATTTTGAGATTGCAATTTTAAATTGTGAGCAAATTACACACTGTGCATAAAGACTGTGCCGATAATTCTGTATTAAGGTCTTTTAAGTTTGAATTTAAATCTGTTATCATACAAAATAAGAGCTTTATTTGTTTTTCAATCGTTGGTTTACGCCAACGGTTTCAAGGAAACGATTCATAATTACTGACAATTTAATGACTCAGTATCATTATACGCTGAGAGTTTAACAAGTATATGAATATAAGTAAAGCACAATAAGCAATAAAAAGAAGGGCACAAAGCCGTAGATAAATTTAAAATTCCTAATTTTTTGAAAAGATCCGTAGGTCTACAGATAAATTCTCAGGGCTGGCAGCACTAGTTCAAATAGCAAGTATGAATCCAAACAAAGGGGAACGGGGATTCCTTCTCGTGCAACATAACCTCTTCGGGAAGTCCCCGCTCGTAAAAGAAAACTTCAGTCAATGTTGCCAATATTTTCGTAATTTTCTTTTCTACTGAACCAGAAAAATAAAGTAGATTTAAAAATTAAGATAAGTACTTAATTTAAACTCTAAAACAGTCATATTAAACGATAAATGCCTTACAAATTTGAGATTCAGTAGTTATGAAAAAAAACGTGTCCCAGAAAAAAAACGTTTTTTTCACAGGTTTTTTTTCATGTTTTTTTTTTCAAGTCAGAAAAAAACCTTAGTTTTTTTTACAACACTAGTTCTGTTACATCCCTAGTCTACGCTACCGTTGTTAGTTTTGTGCTGGAATGCGAATAATGTGGCATAAAACCGCAGAGACAGCTGCAAATGAACTTCTCGACTGGTGGAAGCACGGGGCGCGTGCGTCAAGCCTGTTTGACATATTTTCCAGCAGTGTCGTGACTTCGCTTTTTCCGTCACGCAGTGCATTAAGCAGCGTAATTTGCCCGCGCGCAACGTAACCCATACTGCACCCCGCGCGTGTTAGATCTACCCTGGTAACACTCGATGCAAATGGGCGCGCAGAGAAATAGCACGCGGTTCAATGCAGAATAATGGAACGCGTTCACTAGACGAGGGCTTAGCTACACGCACCAGACCCGGCAACTTCCGTCACTTGCTGATTGCAATTGCTAATACTACTCTGAATATAGCCTTCTTAAGGTATACACAACGTGCTACCACCGTATGAAACTCTATACTGCATGCATATTAAAATTCCTCCATCACATCTTAAAATATGCATTTCTAAAACCAAACAGTGGAAAAAGTTTCGCTCTTAACATTGCATGATCTCAAGTTTTATACGAGAAGTGCATTAGGGAACAAGACATTGGGTAGGAAAATAAATGGAAAGCAGAATAGCCGCTCGGTTTGTGATTACTTTCCTCAGCCCTTATAAAGAGTCACACGATTGATAGGTCTTACCGAGAGTGGTGGTGTAACGGCTAGCGTTCTCGCCTCGCATTCGGGAGGACGGCGGTTCGAATCCCCGTCCGGGCATCCAGATTTGGGTTTTCAATGGTTTCCCCAAATCACTCCAGGTGAATGCCGGGATGTTTCCTTCAAAAGGCCATGGCCGAATTCCTTCCCATTCCTTGCCCCCCATCCTTTCCCGTCTCTAAAGACCTAGTTGTTATAGGAGACGTTAAGCAGTTAAAAAAAAATTAAGAAAATAGGTCTGGGATTGTCTCCCAAACAGACGACGTAGGTTTCGTCTAAATTTATTGGCAAACATGCGAACATCAGCTTTTATTTACGAGTGCTATGAAAATAATTTATCCACCAAATTATTCGGGTCGCAATGCCAGGAGAGATAAGATTAGAGGAATATGGTTTAAGCAGCGACTTTGCTGTGCAAATGACTGCACAGGCAAGATCGTTGCAGACAAGTTGTTGTGATATTGAAGTAGCTGTTCAGACCAAGAGCATAAATATCTGCACCAACAACAGACAAATCGTCGCAGGTGATCGCTCTAGTTAAAACATCGCCTCAAATCTTTTCCATCCTGCTTGTTTTTTTGTGCATCATTGTTATTTTAGCTAAGGAAGATCTTCAAAAATGTACAGGTGAGTTTTGTTTTTTTGTTTATTGAATTATTAAAGAGCTTTCCGTGTTTATGATGTGTTAGATCAAAAGAATTAAATCACTGGGGCAAAAAGAATTAAACCTATAACACTTTAATTCCAAGGTAATAATAGAATGATCAAGTTTCAAATGGAGCAACGGACACAAAATAAATTAATTCTCTTGGGACTATATTCCAAAAAGAGAATGGAAAATTAATGAAGTCAATTTATTCCATGTTTCACACTTTGATGCATAACCGGTTATTATCCGTTTTCTACGCAATGAAAACAGTATGTTTACTTCATAGTTCCATGAGTGGAACTCAAATCAGGATACCCCAGGGCGAAAAATACGGAGATTTATTATTTATTCTCGGAGTAAAAATTAAGATTTTTTAAGTAAATTGCACGGTTGAACTTACAACCGACATTCTCCATACTGGGGATACTGATCTTTCAACTTGAACCGCTGACCTATGCGCAAAGGTACCGCGTTTTGCTTAAGTCAATTAACTGACATAGCAGGCCTCCAACCCTTACGCTCTTGAGCAGGGGTGGCCAACGCAAATGATCTCGCGGGCCACATATAAAATTATATATGCCCATGTTAGATATAGATTAAGTCACTTAAGAGCGAAATAAAGAACCTGTTATATTACACGATCCAAGATGCACGAAGAGTATAATTTAATTATTCTTCGAACTGATAACTGTAAACTCATAAATGAAACAGGCATTATCTACCATATATTTGCAAGAATTAATTTTTCTAATAATTTCTACAGCTAATTTTTGAATATTTGGATGAAAAAATAATGTTTTTTTTTTCAATACATTGGTTTTCACTGCTTTGGCCATTATAAAATAAATATTTTTTGTAAAAGTATGATGAATCTAGCGGGCTGAATGAATGTTCAGGGCGGAACGCGGGTTGGTCACCCCTGCCCTAGAGTTTGATTTTTCAACTAAACTCTCAGATCTCTAATCATAATGGAGTTTTTAAGGACTTAAAATGCGAGGTTAATGTATGTACAGTAATTAATTTGTGAGAAGTCAGTTACGTACCAGTTACGTACTACTGTGCAATGATTATATTTGCCTACCCGAGCTGTAATGTGTTTTTATTTATTTACTAGCTCGTACCCGCGACTTCGTACGCGTGGATTAAGACCTTTTCGCCAGAATTAAATATAGAAAGTTGTTGGTAACGAAGGATTGGACCCAAACAACACCGGGTTGGCATAATATGACAGGAAAGCTATCACTATATCATTCTACCTTCGAACCAGTCTCTTGAAGAGAATCAGTTTCCAACATATTTCTGTCACCATTCGATAAGGTCTCAAAATTTCGCGACTACAACTATTAAACACACCGGAGAAAATGTCCTGTGCCATTCATACAGATTTTCTTGTCAAATTCCATTAACATCGATATACCCATTTGGTCGTCAAACCGTAACAAAAAGACAGAGACTTACTTCCGTATTTATAGTGTTATTACTGCGGTTCACACACACACACTCACACACACACACACACACACACACACACACACACACTCTCTCTCTCTCTCTCTCTCTCTCTCTCTCTCTCTCTCTCTCTTTCTCTCTGACAGCAAACAACCCCTGAGGAATCATTATAACGTAAAAAAGTGTACACCTTCAGCATTGCAAGACTACCTACGATTTGCCTCGCATTGCACCCCTAAGTTTGTGATATCTACAGTTTAACATTCAATCCGAATAACCTACGGCCCAGGCGTGACTCTTACGATAAAAAACAATTTTTAAAAATCTTAACCTCCACGGAGATTTGAACCCGAGACCATGACCCAAACATTTGTAAGCAAGCGCTTTAACCACTGAGCTGTCTGACCGATACACGGAAAAAAAGCAGTATACAGACGTCCATATCCAACGCGTCTGTCTATCGCCATTCAGTAGTATTTCGAAAATTATGAGACAACATGTATTATTTATACAGATAATTTTTCAACCAAATGTAGACAGTATTTTTCTCCTTGTTTCAAAAGGATAAGTGTGCAAAGTTTCATTGAGATAGGATGAAAACTGTGGATTTGTATGACGAACAAACAATCATACATACATTCATCTTTATATATAATACATACAAAATATATATATATATATAGATATTTGTATGTATTGTGTGAATAACTAATGTGTGTCCTGTATTAGTGACAGGAGATTGTTAATTTTGTTTGCGTCATGTGACAGTACCTTTCGCGTCCTGATTCCACGATCCTCTTTCATCTCGTGTGTCGCCACCACGGTCGGTGAACCAGTTTCTGAATCCACCCTGCCAAAGAGATTCCGCATGCGGTTACGCCGTGTGTTGGCCAGTTCGCCCGGGCCCCAGGTCCTCCGCTATGAATATGTAGGCCAACCTATGTCAGTTCACGGTACGTTAACGCATCTCCCCAGAACGGCTCAAATTAGACCCAGAAAGTCCGCTAAGCGCGTCTGGGTAATGGGGCAAGTATCCACCGCTTTGATATGGTAATACGACCGACCGAGAGGAGACACAAATGTGCCTCCTAGCGTCTCTATGCCGCCCATATATGTTTAGTGCAGATTACGTCATTACGTATTTCAGCTCCATTACCGAAGTTATGAGTGGTTTCCGCAAGATGTGATTTATGTTGGCCATGCGATTTTTTTACATCATCAGCAATGTTTTTATTCAGGTTCAAGGAAATTCGTTGTTTAACGTAATCCTATTTTTTTTAACAATATTTACTACTGAAGAATTTGCCTGATTTCCATTAAAAGACTCATATCTAAAAATATTGGCACGGTAGCTGAGATAAAAACATATAAAATTAATGTACAGGTCATTGATTTAAGTTAGTTCTTACATTTTGTAAACTTGAAAACTTCTATTCAAATTCCAAGAAAGAAATTATTTTTCATGGTTATCAGCTTCAGTGGAAATTCTTGCTGAAGTTAGTTTTTACCTCTAAACTATTTTCAAGCGTTAAAAGAGTGACATCCATTGCATTTCGATAGTAGGATTGTTACATTTTTAGTTCAACAACTCTAATATTAGTACTTAATTTGTTATATATCTCAGCGTAATGAACGGATTTTATTTAATATGTGCAGTTTATATATAGGATCATTGACGGAAATCAAGAACGGCCATAACTATCCGGTCTGCTGAAGTTGGATAAGTGGAGTAGTTTCATGTATCATGAGCGGAATTTCATTAGTGAAATAAAGCATACAGCAGAGGACCAATCTATAGTCACTGGAGCAAAACAATGTTTGTTAGATAGTTGATAATCTGGAGATCCTTCCTTCAAATCCTGGTCTCATCTGTGTTCTGAACAAAGTACGTACATACATTCCCGGAACATTCTAATGTTTCTGGCTAGTTGTATTAATTTTTGTCACTTTTATAATACTTTCTTCAGTTACCTGATTGTACGTAGGAGTTAAAAGTAAAATTTATTAGTCCTGTCTTCAACTAAGTTACACTACATTAAAACATTCGGTAAACAACGTACGTGTATGTATTATTTCCATTAAAGTTTACTCAAAAAGACGTGTATTCAGATTTGTAGCTTATATCAAAAAAAAAAAAGTTATTTAAGTACAAAACTGGGACAAGGAGTTTCAGAAAATATCAAACCAAATATTTTCGAAGCATCTACCAGAATCATACAAACTAGAAGGAATTTGAAATATTTTGCATCATACCACTATTGATAAACACAGCTGAGCTTTCAGTGTAGAAAGTATCGAAATTTTGAGTTAAGAGAAATTACAGGAAGCTTATTTGCGAAAAATGAAAGATAAACAACAATGAGGTATAGTATTAAAATTCATTTTGGGAATTGTTGGAGTTGCAATACGTAGAATATTGAGCCGTAATTATTGAATGTTTTCTGGAAAGGGAGCGAAAGTTTAGTTAATTTACCACCAAACACCTTAAACGGTAAATAATAATAACCTTGGGTATAACATCTTTTATACTGCCTCCAGCTAGTCGCTAATTGTTGTTTTAACACATTTTTAAAGTAAATAGCTTAATATACAAACAATACCCGAAAATAGCTACACAGAGAAAATATTGTTTATGAATGGTCGCAGAGACATGTTAACTGATCATAAATCCAGTTTGACAGTAACGTCCAACAGCTTCCAACTGTCCTGCTACGCCGCATATCAAATAGTTGAGACCAGGAAGATATGCAGGATTAATAGGTCCCCAATAAGAAATCGTGACCTGATCAGTTGTCTGATCGAGAACGCCTTCAAAGTCCCTCCCGGACTCTATTCCCGCCACATATTTGAGGACAGCGGATGACATACAGCATCACCACAAAATATACGGCAGTTTTATGATCGTTTATAGCATTTCAAGAATTTATAGAATTTCAAGTTGTAACGCGTCTTGTGACCGCTAGTTACATTAATAAACTATATGTTTATTATTTAAAATGTGGAATATTTCAGTGGGCATTGGGCGCAGTGTACAAGTGTGGAGCGGCAGATCTGAGGAATGCCAGCAGGCCGGTTCCTCGAATTAGCGAGGGGAGTGTGTCCCTGAGAGGGGAGGAATGTGCTAGCCAGGTAGATAAACAGGGTGATCTGCGGAAATTTCTGTTTTCATGTGGCACGGAGGAACATTCGGGGCCAGCCGGCAAGGACGATCGGTCGATGTGCACTGTCTATGCGTTAATTGAACTGTGCTGACTGGAAAGGGACATCAGCCACTTTGTTTGAGCGGATGTGCTCAGGCAAAGGATGTCCTGAGGACACACTGTTCCGTAGCAGAGCAAAAAACTTCATCCAGTGTGTGTGGCCGACATTAAAATTCGGTAATTATATATCGCCATATGAAGGACATTGTGCTAGTTACAAGTGCATGTTCATAGCATTGCCCAACTACGACCCTGCAGATAAGAACTCTCATAGCCCGGAGCAATCATTTCTTTCAGAAGTGAACAGTCAAAATGTTGAATTTGTTTACTGTTTAATTTGGTGTATTTTATATAAAATACCCTGGCACCTGCAAAAGGACAACTGATTAATTTTAACTAATTTGTTATATATGTCATGTCAGTAATTGAAATAAAACCATTTCTGATTTCTCATATAAAGTATTCACGCAAGTTCTACCTTTCATGATCATTCAATAAAATAATAAAATTAATTACGATTTTAAATCAGGTAATGAGGTCAGAATGTTACAAACTTTATTGGTGCTAAATCCATTACTAAAATTATCAAAGTGGATCTACATTTACAGGATTTAGACGCAAGAACAAAGTGCCAAATTAAATAGAAGTGTTAGTGTAAAATTTTGAAGTTTCTTTTGTTGCTATTGTACAAAAATAATTAAACTTAAACGCAAACAGATTTTTTCAGATTCTGCTCCTACAAACAAAAAATCAAGTTGCCACCTCCTGTCCACACAATCACTATCGTTTCGTGTCACGTGATGTGAAAAAATAATGTAGAGGTGGTAGGTTTTTACAGCTTTCAATCCGTATTCCCGTAGCATTAGCGGAGGTAGAGCTCCGTATACCTGTTTCCTGACCGCAGGCACTAGAGTGGACGTGCCATTGTCAGCGACTAGATCCGTCCCTTTCTCTTTACCTTCCCGCGGAGTTTATCCACAGTACTCATTTGATAGCAGGTTGATTTGGCCTTGGGGATCGTTCCGGACGTTCAGCTTCGAGGAAAGATAATATTGCTACAGATATCTTAAAGATAGTCCGATGTGACATTGTACCTTATCTTGAAATATTATTTAAATTGAGTCTAGACACTTGCTGCTTACCACAGGACTGGAAAAGTGCAATAGTAGTACCGGTACATAAGGGAGGGGTGAGAAATAGAGTTGAGAATTATAGGCCAATCAGTTTGCCATCAGTGGTAGGTAAATTAATGGAAAGATTGATATGCAACCACATCAGAAATATATGTGAGGAACGTATGTGGTTTTCAAGCAGGCAACATGGTTTCAGGCAAGGATATTCATGCGAATCTCAGTTGGTGGGATATATGCAAGATATTTCAGATGAAATGGACAAGGGAGGCCAAATTGATAGTATAGCACTAGATCTGTCTAAGGCGTTTGACAGAGTAAGCAACAAAATGGTACTAAATAAGGTAAAAACTATTGGAGTGGACGAGAAAGTGATTTGCTGGGTAGAAGAACTTTTGAAAGGTAGAAAACAGAAAGTTAGGGTGGGAAATGCAGTATCAAAGGAAGTGGAAGTAAAAATTGGAGTTCCGCAGGGTAGCGTATTGGGACCATTACTATTCATTATTCTAATGAATAATTGTGTTGATTGTTTACTATCTGAAATTAGATTGTTTGCAGATGGCATAATGCTGTATAAAAGAATCAAAACGATAGAGGATTGTAAACAGTTGCAGGGTGATCTGGACAGGATATCTAGTTGGTTTGGTAAACATGGAATGAAGATAAATGCAAAGAAGAGTCAGCTTATTAGATACACAAATAAAAAACAAAAGGTTAATTATGAATATAAGGTGGGGAAAGAATTGCTTGCTGAAGACTTGAAATGTAAAATCTTGGAATTACATTTAATAACAAACTTAACTGGGCAGGACACATAGGACAGGTGGTAGGAAAAGGTTTCAAAGTTCTGCACTTGTTGGAGAGAGTGATGAGGGGATGTACGAGAGAAGTCAAGGAATTGGGTTACAAAACTTTGGTCAGACCATTGCTCGAATATGGTAGTGTAGTATGGGACCCTCATTTTAAGTATCAAATACAGGAGTTGGAGAGGGTGCAAAAAAGGGCTGCTAGATTTGTTTCTGGAAATTATCGCAGAATGCAATCAGTGACGGATATGATAAAGCAGCTGGAATGGGATTCATTGCAAGACAGGAGGAGGATGAGGAGGGTCATGGGAGTGTACAGGGCATATACTGGCGATGAGGCATGGAAAGATATTGGAGTAGGTATGAAAAGTAGTGCATGGAAGGGAAAAGATGACCACAAGTGGGCACTTGATTCCAGGCACAAGGGTGTGGGTAGATTCTCTTTTTTAGGTAAGGGTGTCAGGGATTGGAATGAGTTACCAAGAGAATTGATGAATAATTTACCGAAAACTTTGATAGAATTAAAAGATAAAATTTGTAGAGGGCAAATGTAGGTAGGTGCAGGATGGGGGAAGATGGGTGTGTAGGGAAATTGCCACCGAAGCCTGTGCTCCATAGCAATTAAATTAAATTAAATTAAGATCCTCGGCTTCGCCGGTGTTCGAAGCCCGGTCGTCCGGGCCGCATTAAGACGCTCCACCACCTGAGCTACGCGCCAGCCCCCTGAGGTGAAAATCAACGTAAAAATTTGGGTTTTGTTTGTTTAGAAATATATTCCTTTTGCCCATATATTGTGAGTAGGAATTTTTGAGAAAAATTGTGGGAACTTAGTATAATCTACCAGACAATTTTTACATTACTAGAATTTGTAGGCTAATATCTCCATATTTTCATAAAAATGTATACTGTATCTTAAAGATATGCAGAATATAATTTGCTTGGATGAAATGTATTACGATTCATGGAGTCGAAACGTGACTAAAGTGACATATTCCTTGGTGCAACAGTTGTAACAGCAAGAGATTAACTTATTTTTATTGCCTTAATAGAGCTATGAAGATATCTAGGATAAGCCTAATTTATCTCTGAAAATTAAAAATGCGTGGGTATCGCGTAATTATAGTGATGACTTGGGACTTTCATACGCAACATTTTATTTATGACACTCACTTGGCTTGTAACAGTGACATGTAACTCTGTCACAAAAGGCATAACACTTCCTTCTGGTTGCCAAAAATCAGAAACCCAACACAATATTTTTTTACTTCCAGTTGCTGCAAGTTCAAAACATGACAGGGGAACAGGACTTGCGGGACGCTACCTGATATGTATGCATCAAACTCGCAGACTACGTTTATAACTCAGCAAATGCTACTTTCCTTTCGAACTCTTAAAAAACTGTACTCAATAAAATGTGTGTTTACCTGTATGGCCAGAAACACCTAAGCACGAATGGTTCTGCCGACGCCACGTAAATTTGTTAATGATAAACAAAGGTGGGAATTGGTGAGACGCAAGAGATTCCGCCAATGGTCAGCATAATGCAATTCGATTGGATCGCTGATCACAACAACATCATGTCTCCCGCAAGAAAACCAGGCAGCGAGACGTCAAGCCCACCTTCTGTTTGGATATGAGCCAGAAGGCTACTATTATTATTATCGTATGCCAAGTACAACAAAAGACATTCAATGAATTGGCTTTCGAAGGCGTAATAACTGCACACATGGCGGTCTCACGCATGCCTCCGACAATTAATCCTGTTGTTATAAACAAATTTCCAAATTCAATTCTTAATGATTTGTACTAAATGCAAACGATATGTTTGGTTTTTTACTAGTTTATTTTCTACAGTAACGCAATAAATCACTCACGATGAATGCTGTATGATGACAAAAAATCCATCAGTAATACCCTTATCAGTCAGAAGATTATGACCCACCTACCTAAAACCGGTATGAACAGCGGCGACGCGTCTTGGCATGGAAGCAGTTAATCCATGGTAGGTCGCTGGAGGGAAGTGTCACCACATCTGCACACCCAAGTCACCTCATTACCGTATATTCCGGGAAGCGCCACGTTCAATCACATCCCAGATGTGTTCGATCTGGTTCAGAACTGGCTAGTTGGGGAGCCAGCAGATCAATTACAACTCGCCACTATGTTCTTCGAACCACTCCATCACACTTCTGGCCTTCTGACATGGCGCATTATCTTGTTAAAAAATTCCACTGTCGTTCGGAAACATGTTCGTCATGAGCCGCATGTCTCTGTCCCGCAATACAGGTTTTTAGAAGCTGTTCCTATGGAAAACGACGGATTCGCACCCTCCCATCCATATGATGAAGAAGGTATCGGGATTCATCAGATCATGCAATTCTCTGCCACTGCACCAATGTCCAGCGACGATGGTCACGTGCCCATTTCAGTCGTAGTTGCCGATGTCGTGGTGCTGACATTTGCACATGCATCGGTCGTCGGCTGCGGAGGCCCATCGTTAGGAGTGTTCAGACACACTTTTGCTCTGCTCAGCATTAAAGTCTGATGTTAGTTCCGTCACAGTTCACCGCCTGCCCTGTTTTACCAGTCAGCCCAGCGTAGTACTTCCAACATCTGTAATGTTGGGGTGGCCGCCCAACCCGTCGACGTTTGGACGTGGTTTCGCCACTTGTTGAAGACACTCACCACAGCACTTCTCGAACATCCGACAAGTCGTCCACTTTCCGAAAAGCTCGTGCCGAGCCTTCGGGCCATCGAAATCTGCCCTCGGTCAGACGCACATAGATCGCGCGCGCCTTCCCCATTGTAAACACGGATAGAACTCTCACTGATACTATATGCACCATGCGTGTGTCTGACTAGCAGCCATTCCTCGCCAGGTGACGCTGCTATCGCCTGGAGAGGTTTATATGGATATTAGGTAGGTGGTCATAATATTCTGAGTGATCAGTGTAAATAGGTTAGTAAATTAATCAGTAGGAGAGTAGACGTGAGAACTTTAGCCTTTGCAGTACCTGAGAGGCGATCCCAGCGGGGTGGCGACTCCGAAGCCCTTGGCGTCGAGGTTGCGGCCCACCTTCATGGTGTCGCAGGGCTCCCGCTCGTTCACGTAGTCGTTCTTGGGCGACTCGATGAGCAGTGCGTACTTGCCTTTGGAGTTGCGCACCCTCCGGATGCCCTCGTCGTAGGTGCGCACGAACACGTGCTTGCGCGAGTTCATGAACTCCCACATCTTGTTGTACAGCGTGATCTGAGATCTCTGCGAAATACGAAAAGGAATTATTTATACATATAGAACTGCACAGTACCCTGAAACGTGCACAGCGTTCCGGATAAGATCTGGAAGTATGAGGAATATCGTTCTACCTTCACATCAATAGTACAATTTTTTAACACGAGAGAAATTACAATGAACAGTTGTGATGGAATAGGTCTTTTTTCGACCAAGCGTGGTGTTTAACGGTTAGCGTTCTGGCCTCGCATTCGGGAGGACGGCGGTTCGAATCCCCGTCCGGGCATCCAGATTTGGGTTTTCCATGGTTTCCCAAATCAGTCCAGGCAAATGACGGGATGCTTCCTTCAAAAGGCCATGGCCGAATTCCTTCCCATTCCTTGCCCCCCCCCCATTCCCCCTCCCTTTTTCCCGTCTCTTAAGACCTCACTTTTAAAGAGACGTTAAGCAGTTAAAAAAATAAAATAAAAAAGTCCTTTTTCGACCTACCTAAATTAAAAGTATTTATGGAACGGCACTAGCACGAGACCATATTATAATTTATTTTGATAAGTTTCAGCTTGTTTATTTCATTAATAGTATTTTTAAAAGCTTTTTAATTTTTCTGTAATCATTTTAAATTAGTTTGGTACATTTTCAACGAATATTTGCAATAAGTAGATTCTTCTGCCACAAATTTGCCATACTGGAGTCTTTAGTTTCTGAGATACACATTGTCAAAGCCTCACGCGTGCTTCCAGAATATTCCATCACTTTGTATAAGACATCGCATGGTACGTTAACAGCTGGTTACAGTAAAGTAGCGATGTAATTAGGTGTACAATTGTATCGGATTTTGTAATATTGTAACCAGTGGGCAAACAACTCATTGTACCAATAGGCCTACTAATTAGAAGTCTTTAAAATAATCTTTGGAACGAATTATTCTATCTAAAGGATCATTATAAATAATTGGTGGGAATTCGCAAATTCACTGTTGTTATATTATTTGCATAATGTCAGAAAACTTTACAGTCAAATAGAAAAACTCTGAGAGTTTTTATTTTTTTAGACATATTACAAATGTTCTATAAGTGTTCCATTACTAATTCTGCAAATATCAAGTTGATAATCAAGTTCTTGCCACACTCAGTGTAGCATATTTCTATCAATCTGTTCAAAAGCACTGTTGATGCGTTTTATGTGTGTATGTAGTTATGAGAAAGATTAAGCGTTTATGCCTTCTCTACCAACAACCAAACCTATCAGAACTGCGAGCTGCTAATTCTGCAATTATCAAGTTGATAATCAAATTCTTGCCACACTCAGTGCAGCATAGTTCTATCAATCTGTTCAAAAGCACTGTTGATGCGTTTTGTGTGTGTGTGTGTGTGTGTGTAGTTATGCGAAAGATTAAGTGTTTATGCCTTCTCTACCAACAAACCTACCAGAACTGCGAGCTGGCAGTATCAGTGCTTTTGAACAGGTTGTTAGGGGCATGTTGCACCGAGTGTGGCAAGAAATTGATACCGAACGTGGTGGGTGAACGGTTAACGTTCTGGCCTCGCATTCGGGAGGATGCGGGTTCGAATCCCCGTCCGGGCATCCTGATTTGGGTTTTACATGGTTTCCCCAAATCACTCCAGGCAAATGATGGGATGCTTCCTTCAAAAGGCCATGGCCAAATTTCTTCCCGTTCCTTGTCCCAAGTCCCATCCCGCCTCTAATAGCCTTGCTGTCGACGAGAAAAGTCCAAGAAAAAAATAAAATAAAAAAAGTTGATTATGGACATGAGACCTGCGGAATCAGTAAGGGGAAACATATAAGAACAATTGTAATGTGTTAAAAAAAAAAAAATGAATTTTTCTATATTACTGTACAGTTTTGAGACAATATACCAAATAATAAAGCCACAGTAATTTTGTGAAATCAATTCAATGATGTATAATAACCCTCATAAGAATACCGACAAGCTTCGTGGTGGGTATTTTTCCGTTTTGAGCGTGTCTAATTGCTGGTTTTATGAGTCCGACTACGGAGAGTAGATGACGAGATTCTTATTAAGTCTGTGTACTAAGAAGATACAAGTTGACCTATATGCTAAGAAAAGCAAATATTAACAGGTATGAGAAAGAGTGAATGCAGTTTTTTCTCGGCGTTGTTTATTTATGAATGTTTCTCTGAAAACAAACCAAGTAATACTATTATTCATGCACAATATTACATTCCGGGAAGTAAAACGCTGTCCGAATAGCCGGTATAATGTTCCACAAGGTCACTTACCCTTCTTGCCGTACTCTGGAACCACAATATCGAGGGTTGGAAGGGTTTTAGCAAGAAATGGCATTAAAACCACTCTCCTTCCACCTCCAAAGCTAAGGAACATTTTGCGCTCCCAAAGGATGACCTTGACCTTCGTACAACGGGAGTTTATTGCATCCCGTGTGAATGCGCAAGAGGTACATCGGAAAGACAGTACAATGTGTTGATCAACGTTATTTGGAACATGCCAGACATGTTCGCCTGGGGCAAAAGGACAAATCCGCGGTGGCGGGACATAGTTTGGAATATGGACATGGATTTAATTTCGAATCAACTAAGGTACTGGCACATGCGAGAGGCTTCTGGGACAACGACATTACAGAAGCGTTTGAAATTCGCCTCGCGTCTGATCTGGTTAACCGAGATTGTGGTTCCAGCTAAGTGATGCGATGATACCTGTTACTGAGGCTGCTCGTCAGCAACGCTCTGTTTTTTGTGCCCCGCGGGCGTCTAATGAAGTCTGAGATACTGCTAGGCAACGTAACAACGTCTGTCGCTGCCATGTCAGTTTTAAGCAACGTGCTCTAGGCAAACTTCAAGTCTTACGACAACACCTGAATATGGCGACAGAGTATTATGTCGCTGAAATATTGTATATAAATTATAATATTACTCGGTTTGTTTTATGAGAAACATTCATAAACAAAGTTATGAGGATGTTGAACGTGAAATAAGTTGAGCGACAGATAAAGAATATCTTTGGTCTTCGTAGTGCAGTCGTTACGATCATCCGGTTGGACTGACACGATGGTGTGGAGGAAGTGTATTGCACCACTCACCCTGAAGAAGTCCCAGGTGGATCCGTGGTAGAGGGTGCCGTACTGGACCGCTGTCTGCGAGGCCAGGTCCTCGGGGCTGTTGATGGGCGCCACCATACGCTCCACTGTGAGGAAGGCGGCCAGATTCGCCGTGTACGACGAGATCAGGATCAGCGTGAAGAACCACCACACGCTGCCCACGATGCGGCCAGAGATGGACCTGCAAACCACAAAACCTATTATTAGATGGTTTAATTAATATGATAAATAACAAATCCACCATACAGTTCAATTTAAACTTCTTTTTATTTTCGTAAGTACGACGTCAAAGATATTGGTTACACGCATACATAAAATCCAGCGATTGCAGACAACACTTCTTCCATAGTCTACTACTAACACAGTCCTTGGCCGACGTAAACTGAGTCTGTAAAAACTGTTTCTCTGTCTCTGATGGTCGCTTTATACAGAGTGTTACAAAAGGTACGGCCAAACTTTCAGGAAACATTCCTCACACACAAACAAAGAAAATATGTCATGTGGACATGTGTCCGGAAACGCTTACTTTCAATGTTAGAGCTCATTTTAGTTTCGTTATTATGTACTGTAATTCCTCGATTCACCGCTCGTATTGTGGACGGCTGTGATACAATACGCCATTCTCCAGGGCTGCATCGGCGCATCAGGGATTCCATGCGACGGAGGGTGGATGCATGTATCCTCGCTAACGGAGGACATTTTGAACATTTCCTGTAACAAAGTGTTTGAAGTCAGGCTGGTACGTTCTGTTGCTGCGTGTTTCCATTCCATGTTTAATGTGATTTGAAGAGAAGTAATAAAACGAGCTCTAACATGGAAAGTAAGCGTTCCCGGACACATGTCCACATAACATATTTTCTTTGTTTGTGTGTGAGGAATGTTTCCTGGAAGTTTGGCCGTAGCTTTTTGTAACACCCTATATAAGCTACATCGAAATTTCTGGAACACTACAAAGGATTCCTACAGACATTTCTCGAACATTAACAATACTTAAACAATTAAAACATATTAAAAACAATCAGAATTAATTCATATTCATTACAAAATGGTCAGAAATGGAAGTTAAAGATACTTAAACACAAAATTATCCACAGAAATCATTTTAAACTGTAGCAAATTATCCTTTAGACATTGTAACTTACCGTGAAACTTGGAATTACAAAAATTTAAGCAATTCTCTTGCATAATTCTTTCCTTAAACATATGAAGCGGTATTTACATAATTTCTTTTCATAAACAAAGTCTATATACACTGATTTACAGTAAATTGCAAAATAAACATACAAGATCATATTCAACCAAACTCTAACTTGCTACAATTGCTTCATAAAATACAATTCCATTTAAGTTTAGGTTTGAGGGCTGTTACACTATGTTCATACATCCATAGTGTAGGAAATTTGCGATGTTTACAAATTTATCGTGTGACAGTCTCATTTTCCATAGAAACGAGATATAATCCCATGTTATAAATATTTCTGAACGGTTCTACTCAAGGAATTCTATTTTAAGGGAAAAATTTAGAATTTTCTTCCATTTGCTCGTATCTACTTCAGATTTAGATTTCCAGATCTATCTCGAGAAAGGAAAAAGCCAGATGAACCAGTGGATCACTAAACCATTATTTTTAAATGACAGGACGTCGTGTCGATTTCGAGGTCATTAGAGGTGGAAATGACTTGCGACAGAGAACGGGTAGGAATTCGGCAATGGTCTTTTGAAGAGACCATCCCGGCATTTACCTATTAGCGATTTCTGGAACATGGTAAATAGATGACCGAGTACAAGTTGGAACCTGCTTCCTCCTGAATCCGACGTCACGGCGTTATCATTCACCCATTACGCTAGGTAACATAAAACAAGATGAACCTCTGTTTCTACCGGTGAGTTGCTATTTCAGAAGGATAATATTCCTCTAGAACCCTCAACTGTAGATCATTCAATCGCCATGTCAGTCCACTTTCGTAGCCAAGCAGATCGCATTTGTTCTAAGACATTTCATTCCTCAGCTATTTGGAGTGGCACAGCTTAGCGGTAGGTTTGTTATCTCACTGTCGCAGTTTTATTAGTTCTTATCAGGGCTGCATTCGTATCCGCCTGGACGACTGACCGTTGAGTTGGTGGACTGATGTGCATCATCGCTACATGTCTTAGCCATCGGCCGGAATCTTTCAGTAAACACCGAAGTTCCTCTGCGACTCATTCAGAATTATCAATTGTTAATCGAAGTGGGCAATAAGTGTTGAGGAAAACTGCTGGTAATTTACTGCATTTTGTGGAGGACAAATGACCAAATTAGAATTTGTACAAACGGTTTTCCTTTTTCACAGAAAATACATCATTTGTCCGTAACAGCTTGTTATAGATAAAAGAACTCCTGCAAAGGCAGTGACATCTCTATCAATGATTATGGAATTCCTGAAAACATTTTAAAATGTGAGAATTTTTAAAATTCTATGCGTTTTCGTAGAAAGAATTTATAAGAACAGTTATGAGACTCACAAAACATCAAGAATTTTGGCCAAAGTAGAAAAGTTTTCACCCTCACAACTTTTAACGCAGAATTCAGTCAAGAGGTAAACTGCTTTAGCAGAAAACTCAACTCTCTTCAGCATGTTTTATGAAATGTTTACAAATATAAACACGATGTTTCCTGTAAAGAGTGCTCACGTAACAGTAACATTCAAACACGCGAGTTTATAACTATACAGTTTAATACCTTTTTAAATAAATCAACTGTGTCAATTCGGAAGAAACTTTGTATAGTGCTACTATATTACGTGATAATAGTTTCATCAGCAAACATTTTGAAATCTTTCAGAAACGCAGTTACGTTTTGCGATATGGTTTAATTAAGTGAAGTACATGAATAAGTCCACGATTATCACAAAGATTATGACATTCATGTGATCTTGCGGCCTGGTGACAAGGGTTTGATTTGCCGGACGTTCCGCATAGTTCGTGATCGAACCTACAGTTAAGGAGAAATCTGAAATGTGGAGCGTCTTAACGTAATTCCATGATGAAATTAAAGCTCTTAAAAATTCCAATCGATTGCAAAATTTGACCCCAGTACTCCGAATTTTTAAATCCAGTGCCTTCCCTATTGAGCTACCAGTGCATTTCATCGAATTTTCATGGCACAAATCAATCTGAAATATCCAACAAAGATTATAAACAAAACTAATAAAATTGTAGCAATACACTAACACATCTAAATAGACACAAACATTCCGAAGAGCAGAATTATTTAAGAAAACTATGACATCAAATTATGAATGTCATCTCATTTTTGTAATAGCTATCGCTCCAAGGAAAAATGATGGGTATACCCACAGCAAAGAATAATTTTACTTTGATGTCTGCTTTCAGCGTCATTTCTTTCATTTAGGAATATAATGACAACGTTGCTTTGATAATTTCTGAACAAAGCGGCTTAAATAAACTGTCTGCAAAGAGAAAAACAAAGCAAACATTTAATGAGTACACGAGGTACATAAAAACAATTACGTAATCAAGTAGAGAGCACGAATTCAGTGTTGGATGTTTTGGTCTTGTGCTTTTACAAAAATCTCTTAGAGATAGATGAAGAAAACAACCTAAACATTGTTAAAAGCTAGAATTATTTATTTCTCAAAATAAGTGTATCTGAAACACTATTAGAATTGAAATATAAAAACAGGAATTTTAGTTGATATATTGCTGTAAATTGTTCCGACTTATTTTCTGTTCCATCGTTTATTGACAAATGGAAACAATGTAGAAAATTTGTTTTGGTTACAATGACATTATCATCAGTACTCGAAAAATACGATTTCGGTTTCTGAGTTTCCATATAGATGGGTTGCCATGGTTGTCGGACAGAGCCTCATTATTTGGTATACGGTAACGACAACATAAGCCATGAATGGAGCAGCCGACTTGGTGATGACACACTGCACGAGGTGTCACGACCAAAACAGTCGGCATTTAGCAAGAAGGTGAGTCCTGAAATGTCAGCACGGCCATTAACCAACCACCACAGTCGACCTTCGACATAATGTCGATATTTCGGCGTGCAAAGTCACCCTATGAACATAATAAGGAATACAGTCATTGCACAAGATCGAAAAAAGGAGCAGAAAGCTTTGTGCTAAATAACAGGGATAAAGGCCAAACTTTCATTTTGCTCATGCTCTGTCAACACCACATTCATACGCAGACACGACCCTACTTACGAACGAGTTAAATTAAAAAAAAAAAAAAATTCTTACCTTCAATCGTTCCGTTACTGTTTATCTTATATCTTTAAACGATTAACTATTGTATATATGATTATGTATATTTTTAACCTCGAAAATGGCTCTAACGACTTGGATGAATTTTCATATTTAGATAACGGTTTGCTTTTCAAGTTTATCTAATTATGTGTCTTCCCTGCAAAAACACGATTTTATATTAAACTAGCTGACCCGGCAATGCTTCACTAATGCTGGACTTGAGTAGGCACATTGATTAAATGAAAAAATATTTACATATAAATTTTAAACTGCTGTTTCATACATTTTCAGTTGGAAAGGGTGAGAGGGGATGCGCTTTGGAAAACATATGGAGGCAGTATTTTTCTGTTTGTTTCAAAGAATAAGTGTACAAATTCTTACCTAAATCGGATAAAAAATGTGCTTTGCCTAAATTATGGGGTAAAACGTAATGGGGTTGGAAAGGGGGAGAGGGGATGAATATTCGGAAACCATACGTAGGCAGTATTTTTCTGTTTGTTTTAAAGTATAAGCGTACAAATTCTTATCTAAATCGGATAAAAAATGTGCTTTGCCTAAATTATGGGATGAAAACGTAATGGGGTTGGAAAGGGGGAGAGGGGATGAATATTCGGAAACCATACATAGGCAGTATTTATCTGTTTGTTTTAAAGTATAAGTGTACAAATTCCTATCTAAATCGGATAAAAAATGTGGTTTTGCCTAAATTATGGAGTGTTATGGGGAATAGGGGGTGACTTTTTGGAAAAAAATTTTCACAGGAACCTTCGCAGACGCATACTCCAAAACTCTCCAAAGTTTCATTGCAATCTGATAAATGGTATAGGAATGCATAGAAGACGAACAAACCCACAAACATTGATTTTTATGTATAAGATAATGAGCAATTCTTGAATTTGGTATCTCGTAAACGGCTCTAACGCCATCTCGTAGAAGTTTCAGGAACCAGTAAGCATACTGAAGTTAGTCTTTGGTTAGCGCAAAGAATTCTTATATCTTGTACACCATCTGACCCGTGGAGTAGTATCGTGGCCAGTCACCGAATGGTAATATAATAATGTGGAAGTAAGTAAATGCAAGTATATTTATGGAAGAAAGGTATTTTATTTTGAAGAGTAGTAATAAATATCACTTTTAGTCTAAAAGTTTGCCATCGTTAAGTACTATATGTTTAATTATAAAACGTTTTATGATAAGATCTTGCATACTGCACAGAAATCGAAAGATACAGAGCGAAGATCGGTGATCCAGGTACTTGGTCGTAAAGTCAATTAAAAAACTTTTTTTTTATCCTAAAATATGTTTCACGTACATTGAACAGTTTTGCATTTTGTAGGTTACTTAATTAATACGAATTATACATAAAACCTAAAAAAATCCCTTCTTTCGCATCGGTGATTTGTTTCCAAAGGTTACTTCAGTAACACTCATTTTCATCTGCTGTGGCTGATTGCATTGATTTGAAGAACTGATCAAAAAGAACATTAACTAGATTTTCCAGGAACACCGCACTTTTTTATTTCGGTTGCTGAGCTTTAGGCTGCCATCCTGCAGCTTTCGTCAGAAATAATACAAAATGTAAGCTGAAACCTTTGCAAACGAAACAGAAACCAGGCTTTCACAGAACACTAATCAGAATCCTAAGAAAGCATTTGGTCAAAGGTAGTCGCACCGATTTTGATTTCTTTACACCGTACGAATAAATGTGACGACAAACCTACACGTATATTGTTCTTGATTCTGAAGAACAATGTGAGATTTCTGTAAAATTATAGACATAAGAAAGACTAAATGTTTCATTATAAACTTTCACAAATTACTTAGAGCTTGCGTGGAACCAAAGAGCTGGGATGTTAGTCTTGGCGTATGCTTCGGTACTTGCGGTATTCACCAGTGTATGATGCTGTATAAATTCGTACCAAATAGAATGTATGTGCAGCACAAAACTTTTACTTACGACTGATAAAGTGAGAAATCCGAAGAAAATTTGAATTATGACTGCACGCTCTGAAAATAGATCTCATAAACACCATGGTAGAAAAACTTAAGTAGCCTTAAACTCGCACTGACAAATAAAAGGCCAGTTTTTTTTAATTTTTTAAATGAAACTTTTCTACAAAGATAAAACAAGAAACAGTTAGATAACAGGTTCTATGAAAGCGATAGAGAACTGAAATACTACAATCAATCCAACAATTGCAGAATATCTCTTAGAAACCACTTTCATCTCACAGACGAAAACTGAGGCGTTGAAATGTTAACTGTTATAAGTATCATATGAAATTGTTTCCAGCACCAGGAAATTATCACTAAGAAACCTGTAATACAAGGCTTAAAGATCCAACTGTAATGAAATTTAATAGATAAATACACGAAATCAAACACGAATGTAGTCAATTTCCCAACCAAAATAAATTAAAAACAAATACGACAGTCTATGAATACACACGGTCAAAACAAAAATAATAATATGAAAGCAACTGGTGAACCATTGCTCCTCTTTAAGTTAATTCATTGTTCCAATGACACTCGTAATAGATAAAAAGAAAATTGAGAAAAAATAATATCACAACGTGGAAACAAGAAGTGGTACATGCAAGATGTCGCATCCTTGCTGAAGAAAATCAAATTATTATTTTCCGATTTGTTTAACGCTTATTTCAAAAACAAAAGAACACAACATGCATAAGTTACTAAGTTCTTTCTGTGAATAATATTTTGTCATTTCTACTGGAACTGCCAAAGATGTAGAAAATAGATTTTCACCCGTACCTTTGAACTTCCATTTAAGAAATATAACATATTTTCTCGTAAATGTTTAATTCATTGAGTTTGCTTCCATGAGTTTTTTTTGAATGCTTTTTAAGAAATAACTGGAGAAAGTATTTTTATAATGAAGACCAGTTTAATTTTAAGCAACAATTTAGAATAATTAAAATCATCCCTGTCTTATATGATATATTTCGTAAAACAGGTTTTTTGTTTATCACTTTTATTCTGAACTTTGCAACAAATTTTTATTATGTTGTTGCTTCCTTTTGCCCCCTAGTATTCGATACGAAACGATGTCAGCTTTCACGTTGAATTCTTAATTATTAAAATGTTATTATTACCCTTCCTGCAAGAAAAAAAAAAAATAGAAAACTCCAAACCTTGTAACAACAATGTGAGGATGTGAATGTCGTGTCATAGATATCAATGTGAATATTTAGTAGTATGCCCAAAATAACATTCACACCCACCCAACAACGAAAATCATATGAAAGTTTTATGTAGTGACAAACATATAGCAAAAAATATTTGGTATTCAATAATTGTTAGCATTAATTAATGTTAGATACACACTCCCATGACGTTTACCAAAAAGAAGTAGTATGTGCAACCTGGGAACTGGAATGTACCCTATCCAGCTTCTGTAGGTTTTAAAAAATCTTATGAATTAATTTTCGGTACCTTGGAGAGAGTTGAATTTAATGACTTAGCAAGTCAAAACAACTAACATATTTCAATTAAATACTTCTAATTTCTATCGTTGACAGGCGTCAGGTGCTACTGAAAAAAGTGATGGATTTATTAATAAAAATTAGATCGATGTAGATATTTATGAGAATCCTGAATTCGACTAAAATCGTTAGCAGTAAGTAAATTTTTCGTAAAGATTCGACGTTGCTGATGATTGGAAGATTATCGTCAGATGCCAGTGATAAAGTCACTGCATAAGAGTTTGCATTAGCGCATTTATTTTACGGTCTTCTTGACTTCAACTTTTTGGCTGTATTTACTTTCGAAGTCAGATCCATTAAAACCAGTGGAGAGAATTAAGAGTTTTCTGACATAACAAGGAACATTCTTTTTTGGGAATGTGGGTTGGCTAGCACAGTTTATTATTAACAAAGATAAAGGAAGGTATAGCCTACAGACAGTGGGTACCTTATCGCAACAATTACTTTCCAGTTCTAGCATTTCCGAAATGATGTGCTACTTTATGATAGTAGTCATCAACTTAATGCGACGTAGTTCTACTGATTTCTCCCTAAAATCATATTAGGACTGACCACCTATGTATCTACTATAAATATCCCACTTTTGTTCATGCGTCTATGATCTTCCAGTTTCGTTATAATATCCGTGCCATACGATAAGTTCTACACACAATTCTAGCTTTTTACCTTTGACCCCATTTGTTCCTATGTTTGATACCCATTTTACCTGTCCTATGTTATTTACAGGTACTGTGGATAGATTCAAAATGAGAACTTCAATTTAAATTGTGAAATAAATACAAGCTATATAAACATTTATCATACGAACTAAAATTATGTGATAAAATTTATGAAAGATAAAAGACAAAAATAGATAGAAAATATCTGTCTATGCTTAATTACTATGCTTTCCCATTCAGTTCGAAGGACGTGTTATCAAACATTTAATTTCATAGCCTTTCTGGACAGACCATGTGCGTTTGAGCTCCATGACAACAAGCAAGAAATGTGTATATCACATTATTAGATTTAATTTCGTAGCCCACAGGGACATATTCGAAGGAAAGTTTTTACATAGAATTGATTGGAACCGTACTTAATTAAAACTTTTACTGTGATGTAATACCTAGAATTACCCGCAATGAACTCATGATCAGTTATGTGAACACATTCCCCCCCCCCCCTTTCTTATAACTTTACGCCTTGTCGTCGTCATGGTCATTAGAGATGTGAAAGGATGTAAGGAATTTGACAATTATCTTTTAAAGAAACCATCCCCTCATTCATTGAAAGATTTCTGGATACCATGGAAAAACTCAAATCTGTATGGTGGGACAAGGTTTAGAATCAGCATCCTCTGCAATGAAAGGCCACAGCGGTATCAATGACACACACGGTCTGTACGAGTATATAGCTACATACATGTACGAGTATATCCATGTTCCTTTCAAGTACCTATATGAAAAGATTTTGGGTACGAAATTTGTTCTACGGACGTGTGATCACGGGTTTATCTACGAAAAAAAAGATGAAGCTTAGGTTCAACATATATTGTGACGCTTAGGAAAATGAATCTAGCATTCTGAATTTGCTATAATACACTGGAACACTACTTGGTTCGGAAACAAATCCTTTTGATCTCCGATTTCAGAGAAGGAAGCATTGTGTTTGATCGCTTTCCTTAATTGTAAAGTCGGATGTAGCATTGTGAGAAATGGTACCTTTTCTCATCCTATAGTGACACACACAAACAAATAATTAAAAAAACAACTAAAAAACAGAAAATAGAAGTAGAAGGTTAAAATAATCTTTGAATATAAAGGCTATGTTCAACAGCGATATGATGCCCCACAGTTTAGTATAACTTAATTTTTTGTACTGTATAAGCTTGTACGCTTTATTTTTTTTATCTCCTCATGTTGCGAGTTTGCGCGCTTCTCAACTTCTTCCGCAGTAAGATAGGAATAAAGTAGTTAACAAAAAGTTAACTTTGATCCAAAATAGGAGTGATGTGCAAGATATAAGTTGTCTTATATAGTTTACCGCTAGCTGCTCCTAAAGGTTGAATCTTGA
Organism: Vandiemenella viatica; assembly: GCA_031002005.1. NCBI lineage: Eukaryota > Metazoa > Arthropoda > Insecta > Orthoptera > Morabidae > Vandiemenella > Vandiemenella viatica. The sequence goes on along the minus strand of JARYHS010008074.1, from coordinate 34,727,388 downwards.
AAAATAAGTAGAGAGCACCCCTGCATTTTGTTTAACGTGAATTTTTTGTCAATGAATTTTTTCCTATATTAAGCTTATTTAAAATTAAGTTATACTTAACTGTGGGATATCCTATTGCTGTTGACCATAATCTCTATATTTAAAGTTTGTTTTAACTTATGGGTTTACATTGCTAATGTGCGTTTATACTACGATGTTATTTACTTAGACTTGGGAAATCTACAATACGAAACTTGAAGAACTAATATTGCATTTCAGTTATTTTACGAAATTGTAGTCAGTGAAAGCCTAGGCCATTTTGTATAAGATGTAATGTTAGGAAGATATTAAGCATTATTAGCTGCGTATCATACTTCAGGCTTACCACTCTTTTTCTGTTGTTACTGTCAAAGTAATGAGAATACCAGGACATAGAAATGAAATTATTGTATAGTGCAGCGGTTCCCAACCTATTGATCGCGGCGTGTGTTTAGGTGGGTCGCGGAACAATAGAGGTTTTTATCACAAAAATATATCGTTTATTCCATCTATTTAAAAAATATGACACAATGTTTAAAAAGTCCAATAATCATGAAAGCTATTAGCTTAAATTAAAACTTTGTGAGAAAAAAAGTTTTCTTAAACAGTTGGCCGGTATTATGCAATAACCTCGTTGTGAGATATAGCAACGGCAGTAATCGCGCAATCATTATGGCAACCCCTGAACACTACCTCTTGCGCCCATATCTAAAGCGGAGATGCGCATGCATACCTCTTGCAATTTTACTTCTCTCATTGTCATTTTCATGCTTATTCTTGAATCGAAACCAAAGCCTTTGACTGAAACAGTCTTTATCTGCTTTGTGAGAGTGAGTTATTGAGTGCGTTTTGTATTGATAGAGAGTATATTTAATGTGATTAATCGTGGAATTTCATCAGTCAAATTGATGTGATGGTCTGTGCAGCCGCCTCCCGTCCTATAATATGTTTCTTGTTTTATGTATTATAAATTCTTGTTTTTTGTTGATAGTATATCCTTTGTACGAAAATTCGCCATTTCGTAGGCTAGGATAGTCGATAGCGTATTAAGGTGATACAACAGTTCCCATTCTGATATTAGGTAAGTTCTCATATTAGGTGGGTCGCGAAATTTTTTTTACCTAAAGTGGGTCGTGTACCAATAAAGGTTGGGAACCGCTGGCTATAGTGGATTCTAATACATGGGCAAAATTACAAACAAAGCGGACGTCTGAAAGAGAAAACTGAATTCAAAAATTCTGTTACATTCGTACAGGTCAACATAAAGCGTGTAATACACACATCTCACAATGTGAATATTACGGTATGAATTTAGACAAATGGCTCCTGTCATTATTTATCTGTGTATTGTCAGTGTAAGTTTGTTCCATACGGTTGTTGGCATCGCATCATAAGAAAGTTGCAGTAAGCCAAAACTCCTCACGTATTCCGGATGCTCGGATCAGCGTGCTTTGTGCGTCAATACGCGCTTTGCACGCTCAGTTCGATAGTAGCTGATTTCACATTTCTTGTCCACAGAATCCGTTTCATTCTACGAATATATATTATTGCTAAGCAAGGAAGGAAGAAACAGGTGCCACTTTTTCATGAGCTCCGCGTTTCATTTAAACACGAGTCTTATAAGTTTAAAATCGGGAATCGTTGTTTCCCCGTCTTCAGTAAATAAAACATCGGTCATGCTAGCACTTCCAAACTGATAATTAAATATTATCTTATTGCCTAACTTTACACCTAGTTTACTGGGTGAGTGGTAACGTTCTGGTCTCGCATTCGGGAATACGAATCCTGGTTGGTCCATCCAAATTTCAGTTTTGCATGGTGTCAGAAACGAGTGCAGACGAATTCTAGTATGGTGTTTTCAAAGAATCCATGGCCAAATTCTTTACACATGTTGCGCCCACCTCCCTCCATTCCCGCATCTAATGCCTTCGATTTAAAAGAGACGTAAAGCTTTAAAAAAAAAAAAAAAAATGGAGAGAGAGGAAATATCAAATAATAGCAATTTTGTGTAGCGATAACAGTTCATTACTGACAACGGAAACCGCCGCTATAAGAGCCGTCTAATGTAGTGCGATGTTCCAACTTGATAAAAGCTAATTACAATTCAACTAGGAAACCGAACAACGGAATGTACTAGCTTTCTTTATATTGCCAAAGCAAAACTTTTACGGTTTTCCGGAGATGAATATCAATTTTAAGGTCCACAAAAATTTCAGCTGCAAACGGAATTTGAACCTGAGACATTCTAATAGCGGAAAAATTAATACAGCTTATTGATTAAGTAATTTATGGCTTGTTTTGCTGCGTTACTGCCTTTGTTCTGTTCGGTTTGATTGTCTCATTAGACCATTTTAAAAGTTATTGGCTCCACCTGCTGAATCTAAAAGAAACAACATTCTGTATACTAAGCAGGTAGTCACTACGCCTGAAGAGAGAATCCTAGGCGACAATCTCTTACAGATTGGGCAGGTGGCCAATTGTCCTGGAGATGATCAAAGGTAGGGATGGAAACTTCGAAGAGAGAAAATATTTCTCCAAACAGGTAAAAATCTATTACAGCAGGTTGTGCAGACAAGAAGTTCTTTTTGTTAGAATTAGAAAAATATGCGAGGAGATTTTTTAAAACTTATTCATTCAGAAAGTTTTAGAAAAACATAAATTTAAAAAAAAAACTTCTGATCTTTATGAGGCAATATGTTGGTGTAAATTAAAAAGAATACTTCAGTTAGCAGCTTCAGAAATAAGGAGTGGTTAACTAGATTTCTGTTTGTCAAAATCCCTACAAACCATGAAATATAAACATATTCAATCATTTTCAGAGGACGCCAACTTTCATTCAAATTATTTTATTTTTAAATTATTTTGACCGTCCACTGAAACCCCTATAATTATTTTTAGCCTCACGAATTTTCCAAGTTTTGCGTTACAAGCGCATTTGGATCAAAAAAGCATAAATAACAATCAGTCAACCCACCCCATTGGCTTGGCTACGATACCATCCCTGACACGGGGTTAGCTTGTTCAGGATTTATGGTGGCTGAAATTTTCATGATCAGAACTTGGCTCGCAGGGTAGGGGAGTTGGTGGTGCACAATTCCTAATAAACAGATTGTGCCCGAAACCCCTGGGCTACATCCCAAACCCCTCGGCAGTGCGTATCGAATCAGGGCTTACGGTACTCTGGATGGTAATTCGTCCGTTGGATGGGGACATTTAGCTTGGCGGCTCCGTTGGTGTGTTTAGGCAGAATATGCGTCAATAGACCGGCACCAGGTGTCATATCTAAGGATTGCAATCCCGCAGTGTTTTCAATCCCGCGGGATCCGCGCGGGATTTGCGCCAATCCCGTGAGATCCCCCGGGATCCGTGCGGGATTGGTACAAACAGTTTTTTAACGCATATATTTAAAACGTTAATAAATTAAATAATAATTAAATTAATAAATAATTTTTAATGTTAAATGATGAAAATTAACAGTTAACAATATTTTGATTGGCAAAATGACATTAAAACTCTTTAGAGTGTTTTAAGTGTACTCGTATTTCGAGATTTTACATTTTTTTTTTTAATCTAAACCAATTTTTAAATAAATAATAAAAATGGAAAATATTGAGTCCTTAGGTCATATTATGTGCCTTAAAATACATCACATAAGTTTAAAAATATGGTTTGCTTAATGGCCAAGTTACCAGAGTTTTTTTTTTTTTTTTTTTAATTTTAAATAAACGTTCCATAAAACCGAGAAAAGCATTCCATTTCACAAAGTGAAGTGAATATACCGGTACTCTTTAAAGTGTAGACTTGGCTCAGAACAAGATCTCATAACTTTTTGTCACTGTACGAGCACGAGACTTGGCCTTTTTTTGCGTGATTCATTATTATATCTTCTGATTTCTTGATTGATATTACAGTTGATTCAATGTTATTAAAAGAAACTACTCTCCTATACGTAAAGTGTCAAGTATTTCAGATTTACTTATGTGGCGTAACGACGTTTTTAGAGTGGAAATTATTATTTTTTAGTAAGAAAGGAGACTTTCTCGGCGAATGATTGCAGTGAAGTCCTCATAGGTTGTATCTCCGGATTTCATTGCAAACACACGAAATTACACACGTGAGGAAGACGGCGGAGGCAGCCGTCGAAGTATGGTGTTCCTACAACACAATTCGTCGATACACCCGTGAAAATTTCATTATAACTTTTTTATCTTTAGTCGAAATAATAACAAGGAGAAGAGGGACTTAATCGAAAGCCTGAGCGGCACATGTAAGCAGGTGGCTTTCGTCAAAGAAACGCATTGAGGTAGCGGCCAAAACAACAATAAGTCAAAGGATATACAATTTCCTTTTGATAGCTGTTAAATAAATAGGGACGCGATCGTTAAAATTACGATAACATTAGTTTCATATCAACGAATAATCAAATTTTCAGCCGCAAATTAGGAAATTGTCACAATTACTTTATCTGCAAATACAGAAAATAGGGAATAATGAAACCGTGAATAAAAAGCTGTAACCGTGTAGTTCAGATAACGTGTGCGACACTTAAAAAATAATTATGTAGTTAGAAAATCGTACTAAATACGCACCATAACTCAAATTACAGAAATGTGTACTCGAAACAAACGTAAGTTTTGATGAATACGTAAAAGTAGTATTTATTTACTTACGAATGACGAAGGTTTACAAAAACAAACGCTTGTTCACATGAGTCAAATGCTAACTGGAAGGGTACAGTCAAACAGTGCAAAATATCCGACAGAGACTGAGTGGGGCAGCGAGTCACGCAGACTGACACGCGTCTCCGCCGGATTTTGCGGATCCGCTTAATTTTGTGCGGGATCCGCCAGGACTGTCTAATGATGCGGGATCCCGCGGGATTGCGGGATCCCGCTTTGCTGGATTGCAATCCCTAGTCACATCCTTCAAATCAACTACACCCGCAATGGGGTACTACATCATGAGAAGAATATAACTGGCTTTTTCGGTAATGCCGCCTTATTTGTTTCCATCTCTGTGTTTTCAGCTGACATGCTGTAGTAATCACTGATGAATTTTGCCGCGTGTCAGTTATTAACAAATGTGGCTACGGAAGCCTAGAAAATAGTAAGAAATTAATCAATTGGAAACTAAAAATTTCTATGTTTAAGGGTTCAGAAGTGATGTGACTGTGACAAAGAGACAAACGTAAAGATCGGCAAATGTGCTCCGTATTTCATTCAGAAACTACGTAATACTAATATAATGAAAAATCTTGCGAACACGATATGCAGTGAGACCTAAATAGACAGAGCGTAAACAAAAATCTGCTCATCGAGGTGAAAGCCTAAAGAAACCGTTGCGTGTGTGCTTAGTTTGTGCTATGAAGAAGGGAGTAGCATGCGTGACGAATAAATTGCAAAAAATAATTCGTACAACATCGGAAACTGTAAAAACTAAGGCAATATCCCTGTTATAAATGAACCACACTCTCCTGGAAAATACGACTTGGCTGATGTTTCTACGTCGTGCCTTACTGCTTTTAAGTGACCTCATTAGGAAAGCGAATATGAAGTGGTATTTTATTTCTGTGCTGTGTTCTTACTTCGCGAGAGTCTCCCGTAACATGGGGTAAGAGGGAAACACGCGAGCGTTCATTTTCGCTAGCTCTCGAAACTAACTTTGCAGTCCGCCACTTTCCGTGACTGTCACCGTTTCATCACCGAGATAAGATCGAGCGAAAACCAACATCTGATCCGCTTCATTTACTGATAAACATCAGATTTATGGACTAGCTTTTGTTTACATCGTACATGTCGGCAATAAGGTAGGTAACATTGTGGCCGAAGTTTTCTTCTACTGCCGACTCTGACTTCGGCTTGGCGATATGGATGTTATACAGGCGGAAGGAGTTTGGGGTCAAGGAACGAGAAAAAATTTGTCCATGACCTTTATATGGAACTATCTTGGCATTCCTCTGGAGTGATTTTGCTTAACCGCGTAAAAAACGAAATCTGGATAGCAGGATTGGGAATCTGACTATCTAATGTTACTTACTTTACACAGCACACAAAATTACTAAGCAGAATTCACAGACCATAAGCCCAGTGACATATTGGTAAGCGGTGATTGGTCGACGTTGATCTTTCACCAAGCTTGGAGGGTGAGCGGTAATGTTCTGGCCTCGCATTTCCAAGGACTTCTAATCGAATTCCAGTCTTGTCATCATTGTTTCTCTAAATTACTCCAGGCGAATGTCGGGATTGTTCCTTCCAAATACTATGGACGAATTCCTTCCCGTTCCTTGACCCCAGTACTTTCCCGCCTCTAAATATCTCGATCTCAAAAATGTGCATCGCCGAGGCACTAAGGCATTATTAAAAGAAAAACACATACCTATCAAACTATCGAAAAAAAAACCTACCGCTGCAGTTTGGATACCGTTTTCAAATTTTGAGATCTTATGATCGAGCATAAGATTTGCGATTATTACTTTTGACTTATACGTACCGAGAAACAGAGCGATAAATTATAATAATTGCAAGATGGAACAAACATATACCACAGGTCACTCTGTATTTGAAATGAGCATTCCTTTCACGAAATACTGACAAAATATCACACTATTACCAGTGGCGTAGCTAGGTCAACAAGGATCCCGGTGCAAAAAAATTATTTGGGCCCTCAGGGCAGATGGGCGACTTTTTTTTTTTTTGCTTTGAGTTGCTGGTAGGGGCCCCCTGAGCTGAGGCTGGGTCCACTGAGTTGTGTTTGGGGCCCCCTGAATAGTGGTTGGGGCCCATGAGCAGTGAGGGCCTCTTGAGGGGGCTCCCTGTGTCTTAGGGTCCCCTTAGACTACGGTAGAGCTTAAAACTCAGAACTTAGCTTGTAGGTCCCCAGAGGTGCACTTGGGGGCCCCCTGAGGTATGCTTGAGGGCCCCCTGATCGTAGGGGCCCCGGTGCACTGCACCGCCTAGCCCCACAGTAGCTACGCCCCTGACTATTACCCTTTGAATTCTGTTTCATTTTTTGACTTCAGTATTTTTTTCTTCCTTTTTCTGAAATGTATGAAGTTAAATCGATAGTAAAAAGCATATGTTATTTCTTAATTTACTGTAAACATTTTTGGGTTTGAAGAAATAGTGACCTAAGATGTCTCTGCTACTCTGGATTGTGTTTGTATTACTCTCTCACTTTTTTATTTATTTGTTCTTTTTTCTGAAATGCAATAAACTAAAATAAATTCAATACGTTAATCAAACTGCATAATTGGTCAACTATTCAATAAGTGTAACGGAATTGTGATATTTTATTTACGGTAAGCAACTTTGTGCCTACTGTCGATATTAAAATCTGACAGTGTGTTTTCGATAATCGAACCACTAAACTCTACATCATACATTAACACTTTCATAATCGTAACTAAATTGTGATTTTTAATTTACAAATAACGCGCCTAATATCGATATTAAAAAATGATAGCATTTACTCATTTATTTTATATCGTCATTTAAAATTATGATTATATCTTTGTTTACTGATACGGAAGTGATATGTCTCCTTTGTGACAATAGCTGTAATTCTACCCAAAGTTCACTTTTAGTAACATAATTATCTATTAAGGATAATATTAATATATAATAATAATCTCTACGCATTAATATGTATAATTTAGAGTGATCCAATAAGGGTATACTAAGAATTAACTGTCCAGTTTGTATGGAGCTTGGTAAAAACGTTCCATAGGACGCTTTTTTTTTTACCAGTTGAAAGATAACGCCAATGCAACTGTTTAATTTATTTATTGCTGCGTCGTACGCGTTTCACCTCTCATCGAGGCATCATCAGCGACGAATCTGTGTTATAGTTTTTATATACAGTTTTTATATACATTTTTATCCTATTACTAGCTGGTACCCACGACTTCGTTCGTGATTGTAAAGAATTCATATTGACAGCTATAGACATCTAACCACCCTAGTGCACGATGGGAGGACTCGATACTATTACCACACACAAATACCAGTCTTCTGAATGATGTAGTTCCGGCAGCAAAGTAAAATTTACGGATACACACAAGTCTTTGGACGAAATACGAAAATATTCATGATCGACCAATTTCAAACACCATATCTCACACACTCCCACAGTTACCGAATTTCGGCCAACTCTATGCTCGATGGGAGACTCTGTGTTACTACCACACACAAACGCCAGTGATCTGCGATTGATAGTTTTAGCTATAAAGTGATACACCATGACACATGCGTCTTTGGCAGAAATATGAAATTGCCGCAGGTTGACCATTTTCATCCCCCATATCTTCCACACCCCCATAGCTTACAGACATCTAACCACCATAGTGCACGACCAACAGACACGATTCTACTACCACACATAAACACCAATGCTCTATGCAATGTAGTTCGTGGCAGAAAAGTGAAATCTGCGGAGACACATGCCTTTCGTCGAAATACGAAAATATCCTTGGTCGGGCCACTTACAACCACCATATTTCCCACACAACCACAGTTTCTGAAATTCGGCCGCTGTTGTGATCGAAAGGTGACTCTGTGTTACTACCACACACAAACGCCAGAGATCTGTGATAGATAGTTTTTCGCTGAAAAGTGATACACCATGACACTTTTGTCCTTTGGCAGAAATATGAAATTGCCACAGGAAGACCACCAACCCCCATATCTCCCACACCCCCATAGCTAACGAAATCTAACAACCATAGTGCACTACATTGAGATACGATTCTACTACCAAACACAAACACCAATGTTCTATGCTATGTAGTTGTGGCAGAAAAAGTGACATATGCGGAGACAGTCGAAATACGAAAATATCATTGGTCGGCCACTTACAACCACCATATCTACCACAGTACCACAGTTTCTGAAATTCGGCCGCTGTTGTGATCGAAAGGTGACTCTGTGCTACTACTACACACAAACACCAGTTATGTGTGATCAATAGTTTTCGCTGAAAAGTGATACACCATGATACTTTTGTCTTTGGCAGAAGTATGAAATTGCCACAGGTCGACCACTTTCAACCCCCATATCTCCCACACCCCTATAGCTACCGACATCTAACAACCATAGTGCACTACATGAGATACGATTCTACTACCAAACACAAACACTAATGCTCTATGCTATGTAGTTGTGCCAGAAAAGTGACATATGCGGAGACAGTCGAAATATTAAAATATCCTTGGTCGGCCACTTACAACCACCATATCTACCACAGTACCACAGTTGTCTGAAATTCGGCCGCGGTTGTGATCGGAAGGTGACTCTGTGCTACTACTATACGCAAACGCCAGTTATCTGTGATCTGTAGTTTTCGCTGAAAAGTGATACACCATGACACTTTTGTCTTTGGCAGAAGTATGAAATTGCCACAGGTCGACCACTTTCAACCCCCATTTCTCCCACACCCCCATAGCTACCGACATCTAACAACAATAGTGCACTACATGAGATACGATTCAACTACCAAACACAAACACCAATGCTCTATGCTATGTAGTTGTTGGCAGAAAAGTGACATATGCGGAGACAATCGAAATACGAAAATATCCTTGGTCGGCCACTTACAACCACCATATCTACCACAGTACCACAGTTTCTGAAATTCGGCCGCTGTTGTGATCGGAAGGTGACTCTGTGCTACTACTACACGCAAACGCCAGTTATCTGTGATCTGTAGTTTTCGCTGAAAAGTGATACAGCATGACACTTTTGTCTTTGGCAGAAGTATGAAATTGCCACAGGTCGAACACTTTCAACCCCCATTTCTCCCACACCCCCATAGCTACCGACATCTAACAACCATAGTGCACTACATGAAATACGATTCTACTACCAAACACAAACACCAATGCTCTATGCTATGTAGTTGTGGCAGAAAAGTGACATATGTGGAGACAGTCCGAAATACGAAAATATCCTTGGTCGGTCACTTACAACCACCATATTTCCCACACAACAACAGTTTCTGAAATTCGGCCGCTGTTGTGATCGAAAGGTGACTCTGTGTTACTACCACACACAAACGCCAGAGATCTGTGATAGATAGTTTTCGCTGAAAAGTGATACACCATGACACTTTTTGTCTTTGGGCAGAAATATGAAATTGCCACAGGAAGACCACCAACCCCCATATCTCCACACCCCATAGCTAACGAAATCTAACAACCATAGTGCACTACATGAGATACGATTCTACTACCAAACACAAACACCAATGCTCTATGCCTATGTAGTTGTGCGCAGAAAAGTGAATATGGGGGACAGTCGAAATACGAAAATATCCTTGGTCGGCCACTTACAACCACCATATCTACCACAGTACCACAGTTTCTGAAATTCGGGCGCTGTGTGATTCGAAAGGTGACTCTTGTACTATAACACACAAACACCAGTTATGTGTGATCAATAATTTTCGCTGAAAATTGATACACCATGATACTTTTGTCTTTGGCGAAGTATGGAAATTGCCACAGGTCGACCACTTTCAACCCCCATCAATATCTCCCACACCCCTATAGCTAACGACATCTAACAACCATAGTTGCACTACATGAGAACGATTCTACTACCAAACACAAACACTAATGCTCTATGCTAGTAGTTGTGCCAGAAAAGTGACATATGCGGAGACAGCGAAATATTAAATATCCTTGGTCGGCCACTTCAACCACCATATCTACCACAGTACCACAGTTTTGAAATTCGGCCGCTGTTGTGATCGGAAGGTGACTCTGGCTACTACTATACGCAAACGCCAGTATCTGTGATCTGTAGTTTTCGCTGAAAAGTGATACACCATGACACTTTTGTCTTTGGCAGAAGTATGAAATTGCCACAGGTCGACCACTTTCAACCCCCATTTCCTCCCACTCCCCCATAGCTACCGACATCTAACAACCATAGTGCACTACATGG
>JARYHS010008074.1:34622496-34715430 GCA_031002005.1 Vandiemenella viatica | reverse complement strand
CGTTGTCTATCTCGGGCGCGTTTGAACGCTGGACACCCCTTATAGCTCGCGACATGGCTGCCTTTGCAGTTAGCGCATGTCGGGGCGTTTTCACCCTTCCTCATGGTGCAAGCGTTGGACAGGTGCGCCCCTGCGCACTTGACGCACACTGGGGGCATGTTGCAATGTCTCGCAACATGCCCCAGGGCCTGACAATTATAACATTGAACTGGGCCATTGGAGGACCTCAATTTTTCTACTTTAATCCGTAGGGACATCAGTACTTCCAGTTCAAACACTTTCCTGTTTTGAGGCCGATCTGGAAGCACCACAAGGAAAAGAGGCATTACTTCAGAGCCGCCAGGTCTCTTTAGTTGTGTTACTGTTCTTATGTCGAGTCCCAGCTCCTCTAATTCTTCCTTGATATCTTCCGGTGGCATGTTCGAGGGCATGCCACGGACGACGATCTTCAGTAACTTTTCCGCCGCGGACGGGAATGTATAATAAGGTATTTTCCTCCGCTGCAGCACTGCGGTGACGTCCAGGTAATCTTCAGTGTTGGATAATGTCAGTTTGACTTTATCTCCACCGGCGGACTTGGCTTGAAAAGGCCGCCCGTTCAGTGTTCCTTTCACCATCTGGTACAGTTCCTTGTATGTGTTGGGGTACTGTACCACGATGGGGCGGGATCTGCTGTTTGGAGCTCTGCTGCTGCTGTTGTTGTTGCTGCGGCTGCTGATGCGGCTGCTGTTGTTGCTGCTGCGGCTTCTGTTGTTGCTGCTGTTGCTGCTGTGGCTGCTGTTGTTGCTGCTGTGGCTGCTGGTGTTGCTGCCGTAGCTGCTGTTGTTGCTGCTGGAGCTTCTGCTGTGGCTGTGTTTGTTGCTGCTGCTGTTGTTGTTGATGATGCTGCTCTGGTTCTTCCTGGATCAGCACGTCATATGGGTTGCTGAGTTCAATTCTGCCAGGTTCTAGAGTAGGCGGAGGTTTACAGGTGCGACGCGCCTCCGTGAACCCTGCACCGTCTGTTTGGTCCCCAGCTGAACTTGTTTTTCTGTTCTTGTTCGTGGATTTACCGCGAAACGGGAAAGTGGCGGATGGTTCCGGGAAACTGAAGGCACCGATGACTTTCTTCTTTCCCGCCTTCTTGTCTTTGCTGGTCGTGGCGAGCTGCGACACAGGGATGCTGAGTTTACTATGGCTGGCTCTCTTCTCACTCCTCGACATCTTCGCTTTACCACCGAGGAGCGGTGAGGTGCATCGCTTAGTTGCGCGGGAGTCAAGTCCGTGGGCAGGCCCGGTTGTCGATTGCGTTGTGTGGATGGTCCGAGTAGTATCCATATTCGAATCCGAATTCGGTTGCCAGGTTGTCGTACCATCTTGCGTAGCCGTCCTATTCATATCCGTTGCCAAGTCCGTTTCCGTTAGCCGGGTCGTCAACGTGGCCGCTACTGCCGCCGGCAAAGCCGAGTGCGGTGGGGCACTCGGCCCGCTTGGCGCGACAGCGCGGCGAGCACTTTCCTCATCGCACATCCTCACTCAGCGAATGCCAACTCGGAACTGAACTGCTCGACCGACATGTCTGACTATAGTGCGCGTCAAAAACGATGGCGGCCCAGTTTAGCGAGGGTATGCGCATGTACGTCATCAATCTGCCAGTAGCCAATCACATTCAGTAACAATCCAGAGCCTGTCGTGTCAACACGAGTGTTTAATGTGATGTGTTTGTGAATTGTACAGTTGTGAATCAGTTAGCATTGCAATAATTCCTTTTCTAAATAATGGAAGATGAACAATATAAGCGTAAGGTCAAAGCTAAAAGCGAGATTTGAAAGTATATAAGCATTTTAAGCGCGAAGGAGACGCGAGAGGGCCGATCTGCGACGTTGCCAAAGCTAAAGAGAGAACTGCTAAAGCGTGTGATACTAGCCTTAGAACTGTAGTGCGAATAGTCAAACGCGGCAATGTCGCATATTCTATGTCAACTCTATTTCTCTCTCTCTCTCTCTGCGCGACCCGCCACCGTTCGTGACGCGCACTATAGGGGTCATTCATCGTCAAGTGACGCTGGTATCGTCTGGACTGGTTTATATCGACAGTAGGTAGGTGGTCATAATATTCTTGCTGATCAATGTAAAAAGGATAGTAAATTAATCAGCAGGAAAGTGGGCGTGAGAACTTTAGCCTTTGCAGTACCTGAGGGGTGATCCCAGCGGGGTGGCCACGCCGAAGCCCTTGGCGTCGAGGTTGCGGCCCACCTTCATGGTGTCGCAGGGCTCCCGCTCGTTCACGTAGTCGTTCTTGGGCGACTCGATGAGCAGTGCGTACTTGCCCTTGGAGTTGCGCACCCGCCGGATGCCCTCGTCGTAGGTGCGCACGAACACGTGCTTGCGCGAGTTCATGAACTCCCACATCTTATTGTACAGCGTGATCTGAGATCTCTGCGAAATACGAAAATGGAATTATTTATACATATAGAACTGCACAGTACCCTGAAACATGCACAGCGTTCCAGATAAGATCTGGAAGTATGAGGAATATCGTTCTACCTTCACATCAATAGTACAATTTTTTAACACGAGAGAGATAACAATGAACAATTGTGATGGAATAGGTATTTTTTCGACCGAGCGTGGTGGTTAACGGTTAGCGTTCTGGCCTCGTATTCGGGAGGACCGTGGTTCGAATCCCCGTCCGGGCATCCAGATTTGAGTTTTCCATGGTTTCCCAAATCAGTCCAAGCAAATGACGGGATGCTTCCTTCAAAAGACCATGGCCGAATTCCTTGCCCCCCTTCCCCACCCCCTTTTCCCGTCTCTTAAGACCTCACTTTTAAAGAGACGCTAAGCAGTTAAAAAAATAAAATAAAAAAGTCCTTTTTCGACCTATCTAAATTAAAAGTATTTATTTAACAGCACTAGCACGAGACCATATTATAATTTATTTTGATAAGTTTCAGCTTCTTTATTTCATTAATAGTAAAGGGTGTCCACAAATGAATATCGGGGTTTTAATGCTTTATAAGATTTATTACATTATCCTTACAGTTATAAATGATATGTCAAATGAAAGAGCAACTCAAACAGTTTTATATGCAAGCTTACAAGTGTTCTATGTGGGCACCATTTGTCACACGGCACACATTAAGTCTGTAGCCGAGTTCTTCCCAAACGTTGAGCAGTGTGTCTTCAGTAACTGTTGCAACAGCTGCTTCAATCCTCTGTCGTAATTCAAGGAGGTCGGCTGCTAACGGAGGCATATACACACGATCCTTGATGAAACCCCAAAGGTAGAAATTGCATGGCGTTAGGTCAGTTGAACGTGGAGGCCACGCATAGCAAGCTCTGTCATTGGGCCCCTTGCGGCCAATCCAGCGGTCGGGTACAGTTACGTTCAACCAACCGCGTACTTCGTTATGCCAGTGAGGTGGCGCACCATCTTGCTGGAAAATGAAGTTCTCTTGTTCATATTGTTCCAACTGAGGGAAGAGCCATTGCTCTAGTGTATCAAGGTAAGAAGTACCAGTTACAGTCGGTTCATCAAAAAAGAAAGGTCCGTAAACTTTCCGCCGGGATACGGCACAAAAAACATTGATTTTAGGGGAGTCTCGTTGCACTTGTACGATCTCTTGAGGATTTTCTGAGCCCCAGATCCGCACATTATGAGTGTTAACATGTCCACTGAGGTGAAAGGTCAATTCATCACTGAAGACAACCTGATGTAGAAAATCTTCATCGTCATGTAACAACATTTCGTTAGCGAATTTGGCACGTAAACCATGGTCTGCAGGCTTTAGAGCCTGTAACAACTGTAAACGGTAAGGTCGTAGTTGCAAGCGTTTCCTTAAAACTTTCCAAACAGTCGACTTAGAAATTTCTAATTCGCGACTAGCCTTCCGAACAGATTTCTTTGGGCTACGAGTGAACGACTCTCTCACTCGCTCAACAGTCTCTTCGCTAACTCTTGGTAGTCCCGCGCTCTTCCCTTTACAAAGGCAGCCTGTATCTTCAAACTGATGATACCATCTACGGATGTTATTGTCACTTGGAGGATCACGCCCGAACTTAATGCGGAACGCACGCTGCACAGTAACTACAGATTCAGTCTTTGCAAACCGTAAAACACAAAACGCTTTCTCTTCACTAGTCGCCATCTTTGCTATTACCGCATTCTAGCGGATCGCAGCGGAAACATTTCACGCACATGCGCACTAGTGCCAACGAACAAAACTGTTTGAGTTGCTCTTTCATTTGACATATCATTTATAACTGTAAGGATAATGTAATAAATCTTATAAAGCATTAAAACCCCGATATTCATTTGTGGACACCCTGTACTTTTAAAAGCTTTTTAATTTTTCTGTAATTATTTTAAATTAGTTTGACATGTTTTCAACGAATATTTGCAATAAGTAGGTTCTTCTGTCACAAATTTGCCATACTGGAGTCTTTAATCTCTGAGATACACATTGTGAAAGCCTCTCACGTGCTTCTAGAATGTTCCATCACGTTTTATAAGACATAGCATGGTACGTGAACAGCTAGTTACAGTAAAGTAGCGATGTAGTTAGTTGTGCAAATGTGTCGGATTTTTCAATATTGTAACCAGTAGGCAACCAATAGGCCTACTAATTAGAAGTCTTTAAAATAATCTGTGGAAAGAATTATTCTATCTAAAGGATTATTGTAAATAATTGGTGTGAAATCGCAAATTCACTGTTGTTATATTATTTGCATAATGTCAGAAAACTTTACAGTCAAACAGAAAAACTCTGAGAGTTTTTATTTTTTGAGACATATTACAAATGTTCTATAAGTGTCCCGTTACTAATTCTGCAATTATCAAGTTGATGATCAAGTTCTTGCCACACTCAGTGCAGCATATTTCTATCAATCTGTTCAAAAACACTGTTGATGCGTTGTGTGTGTGTGTGTGTGTGTGTGTGTGTGTGTGTGTGTGTGTGTGTGTGTGTGTGTGTGTGTGTGTGTAGTTATGCGAAAGATTAAGTGTTTATGCCTTCTCTACCAACAAACCTACCAGAACTACGAGCTGGCAGTATCAGTGCTTTTGAACAGGTTGTTAGGGGCATGTTGCACCGAGTGTGGCAAGAAATTGATACCGAGCGTGGTGGGTGAACGGTTAACGTTCTGGCCTCGCATTCGGAAGGATGCCGGTTCGAATCCCCGTCCGGGCATCCAGATTTGTGTTTTCCATCGTTTTCCCAAATCACTCCATGCGAACCGGGATGCTTCCTTCGTAAGGCCATTGTCGAATTCCTTCCCGTTCCTTGCCCCTACTGGCCTCGCTGTCGACGAGGAATGCCCAAGCAAAAATAATAATAATAATAATAATAATTGATTATGGACTTGACACCTGCGGAACCAGTAAGGGGACACATATAAGAACACTTGTAATATGGTAAAAAAACTTTTGAATTTTTCTATATTACTGTGAAGTTTTGAGACAATATACCAAATATATACGAACGAAGTCTTTATCGTCGTTGAGAATGTATAAACTGCTCTCGGGTGACTAGCCGAGTCAAGAGTGCGTTGTCACACGATATTTCGGCGACTAGAACCATTGCCGCCATCTTCAGGCGACTAGATTCATTGCCGCCATCTTCTGGTGAATCTAGTCGCCGAAATATCGTGTGACAACGCACTCTTGACTCGGCTAGTCACCCGAGAGCAGTTTATACAATATACCAAATACTAAAGCCACAGTAATTTTGTGAAATCAATTCAATCATTTATAATAACCCTCGAAAGAACACCGACAAGCTTCGTGGTCAGTATTTTTCCGTATCGAGCTTATCTACTGGTTTTATGAGTCCGACTACGGAGATTAGATGACGAGATTCTTATTAGGTCTGTGTACTAAGAAGGTACAAGTTGATCTATATGCTAAGAAACGCAAGTATTAACAGGTAAGAGAATAAATGAATGCAATTTTTTCTCGGCGTTGTTTATTTATGAATGTTTCTCGGGAAACAAACCGAGTAATACTATTATTCATACACAATATTACATTCCGGGAAGTAAAATGCAGTCCGAATAGCCGGGATAATGTTCCGTACGGTCTCTTTGACTTCTTACCGTACTCTGGAGCCACAATATCGAGGGATGGAAGGGTTCTGCAAGAAATGGCATAAGACCATTCTCCTACCGCCTACAAAACTAAGGAACATTTTGCGCTCCCGTACGCCGGGAGTTTATTGCATCCCGTGTGAATGAACAAGAAGTACTTCGGCAAGACAGTAGAGTGTGTTGAACAACGTTGTTTGTAACATGCCAGACATGTTCGCCTGGGTCAAAAGGACAAATCCGCGGTGGCGAGACATAGTTTGGAACATGGACATGGATTCGATTTCGAATCAACTAAGGTACTGGCCCATGCGAGAGGCTTCTGGGACAGCGTCATTACAGAAGCGTTTGAAATTCGCCTCGCGTCTGATCTGGTTAACCGAGATTGTGGTTCCAGCTAAGTGATGCGATGATACCTGTTACTGAGGCTGCTCGTCAGCAACGCTCTGTTTTTTGTGCTCCGCGGGCGTCTAATGAAGTCTGAGATACTGCTAGGCAACGTAACAACGTCTGTCGCTGCCATGTCAGTTTTAAGCAACGTGCTCTAGGCAAACTTCAAGTCTTACGACAACACCTGAATATGGCGACAGAGTATTATGTCGCTGAAATATTGTGTATAAATTATAATATTACTCGTTTTTTTTCTGAGAAACATTCATAAACAAAGTTATGAGGATGTTGAACGTGAAATAAGTTGAGCGACAGATAAAGAATATCTTTGGTCTTCGTAGTGCAGTCGTTACGATCATCCGGTTGGACTGACACGATGATGTGGAGGAAGTTTATTACGCCACTAACCCTGAAGAAGTCCCAGGTGGATCCGTGGTACAGGGTGCCGTACTGGACCGCTGTCTGCGAGGCCAGGTCCTCGGGGCTGTTGATGGGCGCCACCATGCGCTCCACCGTGAGGAAGGCGGCCAGATTCGCCGTGTACGACGAGATCAGGATCAGCGTGAAGAACCACCACACGCTGCCCACGATGCGGCCAGAGATGGACCTGCGAACCACAAAACCAATTATTACATGGTTCTTGGTTTAATTAATATGATAAATAACAAGTCCACCTTACAGTTCAATTTAAACTTGTTTTTATTTTCGTAAGTACGACGTCAAAGATATTGGTTACTCGCATACATACAATCCAGCGATTGCAGACAACACCTCTTCCACAGACAATACTACTAACACAGTCCTTGGCCGACGTAAAATGAGTCTGTAAAAACTGTTTCTCTGTCTCGGATGGTCGCTTTATATAAGCTACATCGAAATTTCTGGAACACTACAAAGGATTCCGACAGACATTTCTCGAACATTAACAATACTTAAACAATTAAAACATATTAAAAACAATCAGAATTAATACATAATCATTACAAAATGGTCAGAAATGGAAGTTAAAGATACTTAAACACAAAATTATCTACAGAAATCACTTTAAACTGTAGCAAATTGTTCTTTAGACATCGTAACTAGCCTTAATACTTGGAATTACAAACATTTAATCAATTCTCTTGCATAATTCTGTCTTTAAACATATTAAATGGTATTTACATAATTTCATTTTATAAACAAAGTCTATGTACACTGATTTACATTAAATTGCAAAATAAACATCCAAGATCATATTCAATCAAACTCTAACTTGCTACATAAAATTCAATTCCATTCAAGTTTAGGTTTGAGGGCTGTTACACTACGTTCATACATCCATAGTTTAGGAAATATGCGATGTTTCCAAATTTATCATGGGACAGTCTCACTGTCCATTGAAAAGAGGTATATACTTGTTATAAATTTATCTGAACGTTTCTACTCAAGGAATTCTTTTTCAATGCAGGAATTAAGAATTTTCTTCTATGTGTTCCTATCTATTTCAAATTTAAATTTCCAGATCTATCTCGAGAGAGGAGAAAGCCAGATGAACCAGTGGATCACTAAACCATTATTTTTAAATGACAGGAAGCCGTGTCGATTTCGAGGTCATTAGAGGTGGAAATGACTTGCGACAGAGAACGGATAGGAATTCGGTAATGGTCTTTTGAAGAGACCACCCCGGCATTCACCTATTAGCGATTTCTGGAACATGGTAAATAGATGACCGAGTGCAAGTTTGAACCTGCTTCCTCCTGAATCCGACGTCACGGCGTTATCATTCACCCATTACGCTAGGTAACATAAAACGATATGAACCTCCGTTTCTGCCGCTGAATTGCTATTTCAGAAGGATAATATTCGTCTAGAGCCCTCAACTGTAGATCATTCAGTCGCCATGCCAGTCCACTTTCGTAGCCAAGCAGATCGCATTTGTTCTAAGAAATTTCATTCCTCAGCTATTTGGAGTGGCACAGCTTAGCGGTAGGTTTGTTATCTCAATGTCGCAGTTTTATTAGTTCTTATCAGGGCTGCATTCGTATCCGCCTGGACGACTGACCGTTGAGTTGGTGGAACGATATGCATCATCGCTACATTTTTTAGCCATCAGCCGGAATCTTTCAGTAAACACTGGAGTTCCTCTGCGACTCATTCAGAATTAATAGTTTTTAATCGAAGTGGGCAATAAGTGTTGAGGAAAACTGCTGGTAATTTACTGCATTTTGTGGAGGACAAATGACCAAATTAGAATTTGTACAAACGGTTTTCCTTTTTCACAGAAAATACATCATTTGTCCGTAACAGCTTGTTATAGATAAAAGAACTCCTGCAAAGGCAGTGACATCTCTATCAATGATTATGGAATTCCTGAAAACATTTTAAAATGTGAGAATTTTTAAAATTCTATGCGTTTTCGTAGAAAGAATTTATAAGAACAGTTATGAGACTCACAAAACATCAAGAATTTTGGCCAAAGTAGAAAAGTTTTCACCCTCACAACTTTTAACGCAGAATTCAGTCAAGAGGTAAACTGCTTTAGCAGAAAACTCAACTCTCTTCAGCATGTTTTATGAAATGTTTACAAATATAAACACGATGTTTCCTGTAAAGAGTGCTCACGTAACAGTAACATTCAAACACGCGAGTTTATAACTATACAGTTTAATACCTTTTTAAATAAATCAACTGTGTCAATTCGGAAGAAACTTTGTATAGTGCTAATATATTACGTGATAATAGTTTCATCAGCAAACATTTTGAAATCTTTCAGAAACGCAGTTACGTTTTGCGATATGGTTTAATTAAGTGAAGTACATGAATAAGTCCACGATTATCACAAAGATTATGACATTCATGTGATCTTGCGGCCTGGTGACAAGGGTTTGATTTGCCGGACGTTCCGCATAGTTCGTGATCGAACCTACAGTTAAGGAGAAATCTGAAATGTGGAGCGTCTTAACGTAATTCCATGATGAAATTAAAGCTCTTAAAAATTCCAAGCGATTGCAAAATTTGACCCCAGTACTCCGAATTTTTAAATCCAGTGCCTTCCCTATTGAGCTACCAGTGCATTTCACCGAATTTTCATGGCACAAATCAATCTGAAATATCCAACAAAGATTATAAACAAAACTAATAAAATTGTAGCAATACACTAAGACATCTAAATAGACACAAACATTCCGAAGAGCAGAATTATTTAAGAAAACTATGACATCAAATTATGAATGTCATCTCATTTTTGTAATAGCTATCGCTCCAAGGAAAAATGATGGGTATACCCACAGCAAAGAATAATTTTACTTTGATGTCTGCTTTCAGCGTCATTTCTTTCATTTAGGAATATAATGACAACGTTGCTTTGATAATTTCTGAACAAAGCGGCTTAAATAAACTGTCTGCAAAGAGAAAAACAAAGCAAAAATTTAATGAGTACACGAGGTACATAAAAACAATTACGTAATCAAGCAGAGAGCACGAATTCAGTGTTGGATGTTTTGGTCTTGTGCTTTTACAAAAATCTCTTAGAGATAGATGAAGAAAACAACCTAAACATTGTTAAAAGCTAGAATTATTTATTTCTCAAAATAAGTGTATCTGAAACACTATTAGAATTGAAATATAAAAACAGGAATTTTAGTTGATATATTGCTGTAAATTGTTCCGACTTATTTTCTGTACCATCGTTTATTGATAAATGGAAACAATGTAGAAAATTTGTTTTGGTTACAATAACATTATCATCAGTACTCGAAAAATACGATTTCAGTTTCTGAGATTCCATATTGATTGGTTGCCATGGTTGTCGGACAGAACCTCATTATTTGGTATACGGTAACGACAACATAAGCCATGAATGGAGCAGCCGACTTGGTGATGACACACTGCACGAGGTGTCACGACCCAAACAGTCGGCATTTAGCAAGAAGGTGAGTCCTGAAATGTCAGCACGGCCATTAACCAACCACCACAGTCGACCTTCGACATAATGTTGATATTTCGGCCTGCAAGGTCACCCAATGAATATAATAAGGAATACAGACAATGCACAAAATCGAAAAAAGGAGGAGAAAGCTTTGTGCTAAATAACATGGATAAAGGCCAAACTTTCATTTTGTTCATGTCTGTCAACACCACATTCATACGCAGACACGACCCTACTTACGAACGAGTTAAATTAAAAAAAAAAAAAAATCTTACCTTCAATCGTTCCGTTACTGTTTAAGTATAATCTTATATCTTTAAACGATTAACTAGAATATATATATTTATGTATATTTTGAATCTCGAAAATGGCTCTAACTACTTGGATGAATTTTCATATTTAGATAACCTTTTGCTTTTCAAGTTTATCTAAATATGTGTCTTCCCGGCAAAAACACGATTTTATATTAAATAATGAGCAATTATTGAATTTGGTATCTCGTAAACGGCTCTAACGCCATCTCGTAGAGGTTTCAGGTACCAGTAAGCCTACTGAAGTTACTCTTTGATTACAGCAAGGAATTCTTATCTTTAATTTAATTTAATTTAATTGCAATGGAGCACAGGCTCCGGTGGCAATTTCCCTACACACCAATCTTCCCCCTATCTTGCACACACCTACATTTGCCCTCTACAAATTTTATTCTTAAATTCTTTCAAAGTTTTCGGTAAATTATTCATCATTTCTCTTGGTAACTCATTCCAATCCCTGACACCCTTACCTAAAAAAGAGAATCTTCCCACACCCTTCTGCCTGAAATCGAGTGCCAGCTTGTGGTCATGGTCATCTTTTCCCTTCCACGCACTACTTTTCATACCTATTGCAATATCTTTCCATGCCTCATCGCCAGTATATGCCCTGTACACTCCCATGACCCTCCTCATCCTCCTCCTGTCTTGCAATGAATCCCATTCCAGCTCCTTTATCATATCCTTCACTGATTGCATTCTGCGATAATTTCCAGAAACAAATCTAGCAGCCCTTCTTTGCACCCTCTCCAACTCCTGTAATTGATACGTAAAATGAGGGTCCCATACTACACTACCATATTCGAGCAATGGTCTGACCAAAGTTTTGTAACCCAATTCCTTGACTTCTCTCGTACATCCCCTCATCACTCTCTCCAACAAGTGCAGAACTTTGAAACCTTTTCCTACCACCTGTCCTATGTGTCCTGCCCAGTTAAGTTTGTTATCAAAAGTAATTCCAAGGTATTTACATTTCAAGTCTTCAGCAAGCAATTCTTTCCCCACCTTATATTCATAATTAACCTTTTGTTTTTTATTTGTGTATCTAATAAGCTGACTCTTCTTTGCATTTATCTTCATTCCATGTTTACCAACCCAATTAGATACCCTGTCCAGATCACCCTGCAACTGTTTACAATTCTCTATCGTTTTGAATCTTTTATACAGCATTATGTCATCTGCAAACAATCTAATTTCAGATAGTAAACAATAAACACAATTATTCATTATAATAGTGAATAGCAATGGTCCCAATACGCTACCCTGTGGCACACCCTACACTAGCTGACCCGTGCGAGTAATATCGTGGTCAGTCACCGAATGGTAATATAATAATGTGAAAGTAAGTAAATGCAAGTATGTTTATGGAAGAAAGGTTATTTATTTTGAAGAGTAGTAATAAATATCACTTTTATTCTAAAAGTTCACCATCGTCAAGTACTGTATGTTTAATTATAAAACGTTTTTGATAAGATCTTGCATACTGCACAGAAATCGAAAGATGCAGAGCGAAGGTCGGTGATCCAGGTACTTGGTCGTAAAGTCAATTAAAAACTTTTTTTTTATCCTAAAATATATTTCACGTACATTGAACAGTTTTGCATTTTGTAGGTTACTTAATTAATACGAATGATATATAAAACCTTAAGAAATCCCTTCTTTCGCATCGGTGATTTGTTTTCAAAGGTTACTTCAGCAACACTCATTTCATCTGCAGTGGCTGATTGCATTGATTTGAAGAACTGATCAAAAAGAACATTAACTAGATTTTCCAGGAACACCGCACATTTTTATTTCGGTTGCTGAGCTTTAGTCTGCCATCCTGCAGCTTTCGTCAGAAATAATACAAAATGTCAGCCGAAACCTGTGCAAACGAAACAGAAACGAGGCTTTCACAGAACACTAATCAGAATACTAAGAAAGCATTTGGTCAAAGGCAGTCGCACCGATTTTGATTTCTTTACACTGTACATCTACATCTACATATATACTCTGCAATTCACAAAATTGTGGGTGGCAAAGGGTGCTCAGCACCAAAGCTAATCTCTTTGCTGTGCATTCCAATCCCTAATGGTACGAGGGAAAAAAGAATTCATATAAGTATCAGTCCGGCACCTTATTTCTCTAATTTTATCTTTCCTGTCCTTCCGACTCAAATAGGTTGGTCGAAGAAGTATTTCACTACACTCAAAAGTGAAAGTGGGAGTACGCATGTTTTCCAATAAATTTAAACGAAACGTGTGTCATCTATCTACCAGAGACTCCCAACCTAATCTACTAATCAGTTCTGTGACGCTTTCATAAGGACTGTAGCAAGCGGTCACGAATCGAGCGGCTCTTCTCTGTACGTTCTATATACTTTCGATCAATCCCTTACGAAACGGGTCCCGAATGGCACAACAATAATCCAAATGTGGACGCACAAGAGATTTGTAGGCTATCTCCTTTGTTTGTTCATTACAATTTTTCAAGATTCGACCTATGAATCGCAGCCTAGAATTTTCTCTACCTACTAACGAATTAATGTGTATGTCCCATTTCATGTTCCTTTGTACTGTTACTCCCAAATATTTCATAGAATCGACCATATCAATAACTGAACTGTTTACCTCGTATTTCTGAACAATCGGATTCTTTTTGTTAGTTATGCTCATTGTCTTGCACTTTTTACAATTTAGAGTAAGTTGCCACTCAGCACACCAAGCCAAAATAACATCCAGATCGCGCTGAATTTCTAAGCAATCGGCCAAATTTCTTACTTCCCTATAAATAACCGCATCATCAGCAAACAATCTAAAAAGGCTTGTCACTTAGTCTCCGAGATCGTTTATAAAAATTTAGAAAAGAAGTGGTCCTATTACACTTCCTTGAGGTACACCCAATGTAACATCTAGATTAGAAGAGTAAATGTGACGACAAACCTACATGATTGTTGTTGGTTGTGACGACAAACCTACACGTTTTTTGTTGGTTGTGAGAGTCTCTCGACATTATGTTCTTGATTCTGAAGAAAAATGTGAGATTTCTGTAAAATGATAAACAAAAGAAAGACTAAATTCTTCATTATAAACTTGCAAAAAACTACTTAGAGCTTTCGTGGAAACAAAGGGCTGGGATGTTAGTCTTCGCGTATGCTTCGGTATTTGCGATATTCACCGGTGTAGGATGCTGTAGAAATTCGTATCAAATAGAATGTATGTGCAGCACAAAACTTTTACTTACAACTGACAAAGTGAGAAATCCGAAGAAAATTTGAATTATGACTGCATGCTCTGAAAATAGATCTGATAAACACAATGGTAGAAAAACTTAAGTAGCTTTAAGCTCCCACTGACAAATAAAAGGCCAGATTTTTTTTTTTTTTTTTTTTTAATGAAACTTTTCTAGAAAGATAAAACAAGACACAGTTAGATAACAGGTTCTATGAAAGCGAAAGAGAATTAAAATACTACAGTCAATTCAACAATTGCAGAATATCTCTTAGAAACCCCTTTCATCTCACAGACGAAAACTGAGGCGTTGAAATGTTAACTGTTACAAGTATGATATGAAATTGTTTCCGGCACCAGGAAATTATCACTAAGAAACCTGTAATACAAGCTTAAAGATCCTGTAATGAAATTTAATAGATAAATACACGAAATCAAACACGAATGTACTCAATTTTCCAACCAAAATAAATTAAAAACAAATATGACAGTCTATGAAATACACTCGGTCAAAACAAAAATAATAATATGAAAGCAACTGGTGAACCATTGCTCCTCTTCAAGTTAATTCATTGTTCTAATGACACTCGTAATAGATAAAAAGAAAATAGTGATAAAATAATATCACAACGTGGAAACAAGAAGTGGTAAATGCAAGATGTCGCATCCACGCTGAAGAAAATCAAATTATTATTTTGATTTGTTTAACGCTTATTTTAAAAACAAAAGAACAGTCATAAATTACTAAGTTCTTTCTGTGAATAATATTTTGTCATTTCTACTGGGACTGCCAAAGATGTAGAAAATAGATTTTCACCCATACCTTTGAACTACCATGTAAGAAATATAACATATTTTCTCGTAAATGTTTAATTCATTGAGTCTGCTTCCATGAGATTTTTTTGAATGCTTTTTAAGAAATAACTAGAGAAAGTATTGTTATAATGAAGACCAGTTTAGAATAATTAAAATCATCCCTTTCTTTTATGATATATTTCGTAAAAAAGGTTTTTTGTTTATCACTTTTATTATGAACTTTGCGACAAATTTTTATTATGTTGTTGCTTCCTTTTGCACCCTAGTATTCCATACGAAACGATAACAGCTTTCACGTTGAATTCTTAATTATTAAAATGTTATTATTACCCTTCCTGCCAAGAATTTTTTTTTTAGAAAACTCCAAACCTTGTAACAACAATGTGAGGATGTGAATGTTGTGTCATATATATCAATGTGAATATTTACTAGTATGCCCAAAAACATTCACACCCATCCAACAACGAAAATCATATGAAAGTTTTATGTAGTGACAAACATATAGCAATAAATATTTGGTATTCAATAATTGTTAGCATTAATTAATGTTAGATACACACTCCCATGACGTTTACCAAAAAAGAACTAGTATGTGCAACCTGGGAACTGGAATGTACCCTATCCAGCTTCTGTAGGTTGTTTAAAAATCTTATGAATTAATTTTCGGTACCTTGGAGAGAGTTGAATTTGATGACTTAGCAAGTCAAAACAACTAACATATTTCAGTTAAATACTCCTAATTTCTATCGTTGACAGGCGTCAGGTACACGATACGTTCTGTGCTACTGAAAAAAGTGATGGAATTATTAATAAAAATTAGATCGATGTAGATATTTTGAAGATCCTGAATTTGACTAAAATCGTTAGCAGTAAGTAAAGTTTTCGTAAAGATTCGACGTTGCTGATGATTGGAAGATTATCGTCAGATACCAGTGATAATGTCACTGCATCAGAGTTTGCATTAGAGCATTTATTTTACGGTTTTCTTGACTTCAACTTTTTGGCTGTCTTTACTTTAGAAGTGAGATCCATTAAAACCAATGGAGAGTATTAAGAGTTTTCTGACATAACAAGGAACATTCTTTTTAGGGAATGTGGGTTGGCTAGCACAGTTTATTAACAAAGATAAAGGAAGGTATAGCCTACAGACAGTGGGTACCTTATCGCAACAAATACTTTCCAGTTCTAGCATTTCTGAAATGTTGTGCTACTTTTTGATAGTAGTCATCAACTTAATGCGACGTAGTTCTACTGATTCCTCCCTAAAATCCTATTAGGGCTGACCACCTATGTATCTACTATAAATATCCCACCTTTTGTTCATGCGTCTATGGTCTTCCAGTGAGTCATCGCAAATGAGTTTCGTTATAATATCCGTGCCATACGATAAGTTCTACACACAATTCTAGCTATTTTCCTTTGACCCATTTTCAGTTCCTATGTTTGATACCCATTTTACCTGTCCTATGTTATTTACAGGTACTGTGGATAGATTCAAAATGAGAACTTCAATTTAAATTGTGAAATAAATACAAGCTATATTAACATTTATCATACGAAATAATATTATATGATAAAATTTATGAAAGATAAAAGACAAAAATAGATAGAAAATATCTGTCTATGCTTAATTACTATGCTTTCCCATTCAGTTCGAAGGACGTGTTATCAAACATTCAATTTCATAGCATTTCTGGACAGACCATGTACGTTTGAGCTCCATGACAACAAGCAAGAAATGTGATCTTACATTGTATATCACATTATTAGATTTAATTTCGTAGCCCACAGGGACATATTCGAAGGAAAGTTTTTACATAGAATTGATTGGAACCGTACTTAATTAAAACTTTTACCGTGATGTAATACGTAGAATTACCAGCAATGAATTCATGATCAGTTATGTGAACCCATGTGAACCCATTCCCCCCTTTCTTATAACTTTACGCCTCGTCGTCGTCATAGTCATTAGAGGTGTGAAAGGATGGAAGGAATTTGACAATTGTCTTTTGAAGAAACCATCCCCACATTCATTGAAAGATTTCTGGATACCATGGAAAACTCAAATCAGTATGGTGCAACAAGGTTTAGAATCATCATCCTCTGCAATGAAAGGCCACAGCGGTATCCATGACACACACGGTCTGTACCAGTATATAGCTACATACATGTACGAGTATATCCATGTTCTTTCAAGTACCTATATGAAAAGATTTTGGGTAGGAAATTTGTTCTACGGACGTGTGTTGTTATAGTGAGATTATGGGTTTATCTACGAAAAAAAAGATGAAGCTTAGCTTCAACATATATTGTGACGCTTAGGAAAATGAATCAAGCATTCTGAATTTGCTATAATACACTGGAACACTACTTGGTTCGGAAACAAATCCTTTTGATCTCCGATTTCAGAGAAGGAAGCATTGTGTTTGATCGCTTTCCTTAATTATCAAGTCGGATGTAGCATTGTGAAAAATGGTACCTTTTCTCATCCTATAGTGACACATACACAAACAAAAACAAAAAAATAAAAAAAACTAAAAAACAGAAAATAGAAGTAGAATGTTAAAGTAATCTTTGAATATAAAGGCTATGTTCAACAGCGATATGATGCCCCACAGTTTAGTATAACTTAATTTTTTATATAAGCTTGTACGCTTTATTTTTTTTATCTCCTCATGTTGCGAGTTTGCGCGCTTCTCAACTTCTTCCGCAGTAAGATAGGAATAAAGTAATTAACAAAAAGTTAAGTTTGATCCAAAATAAGAGTGATGTGCAAGATATAAGTTGTCTTAAATTGTTTACCGCTAGCTGCTCCTAAAGGATGAATCTTAAAAAATAAGTAGAGAGCACCCCTGCATTTTTTTAACGTGAATATTTTGTTAATGACTTTTCTCCTATATTAAGCTTATTTATAAAATTAAGTTATACTTAACTGTGGTATATCCTATTGCTGTTGACCATAATCTCTATATTTAAAGTTTGTTTTAACTTAAGGGTTTACATAGCTAATGTGTGTTTATAGTACGATGTTATTTACTTAGACTTGGGAAATCTACAATACGAAACTTGAAGAACTAATATTGCATTTCAGTTATTTTACGAAATTGTAGTCAGTGAAAGCCTAGGCCATTTTGTATAAGATGTAATGTTAGGAAGATATTAAGCATTATTAGCTGCGTATCATACTTCAGGCTTACCCCTCTTTTCTGTTGTTACTGTCAAAGTAATGAGAATACCAGGACGTAGAAATGAAATTATTTTATAGTGCAGCGGTTCCCAACCTATTGATCGCGGCGTGTGTTTAGGTGGGTCGCGGAACAATAGAGGTTTTTATCACAAAAATATATCGTTTATTCCATCTATTTAAAAAATATGACAAAATATTTAAAAAGTCCAATAATCATGAAATCTATTAGCTTAAATTAAAACTTTCAGAGGAAAAAAGTTTTCTTAAACAATCGGCCGGTATTATGCAATAACCTCGTTGTGAGATATAGCAACGGCAGTAATCGCGCAATCATTATGGCTACCCCTGAACACCTCCTCTCTCGCCCATCTCTAAAGCGGAGATGCGCATGCATACCTCCTGCAATTTTACTTCTCTCATTGTCATTATCTTGCTTATTCTTGAATCGAAACCAAAGCCTTTGACTGAAACAGTCTTTATCTGCTTTGTGATAGTGAGTTATTGAGTGCGTTTTGTATTGATTGAGAGTATATTTAATGTGATTAATCGTGGAATTTCATCAGTCAACTTGATGATGTGATGGTCTGTGCAGCCACCTCCCGGTCTAGAATATGTTTCTTGTTTTATGTATTATCAATTCTTGTTTTTGTTGATAATGTATCCTTTGTACGAAAATTCGCCATTTCGTAGGCTAGGATAGTCGATAGCGTATTCAGATGATACAACAGTTCCCATTCTGATATTAGGAACGCTCTCATATTAAGTGGGTCGCGAATTTTTTTTACCTAAAAGTGGGTCGTGTACCAATAAAGGTTGGGAACCGCTGGCTATAGTGGATTCTAATACATGGGCAAAATTACAAACAAATCGGACGTCTGAAAGAGAAAACTGAATTCATAGATTCCGTTACATTCGTACAGGTCAACGTGACATAAAGCGTGTAATAGACACATCTCACAATGTGAATATTACAGTATGATTTTAGACAAATGGCTCCTGTGATTATTTATCTGTGTATTGTCAGTGTAAATTTGTTCCATTCGGTGTTGGCATTGCATCATAAGAAGGTTGCAGTAAGCCAAAACTCCTCACGTATTCCGGAGGCTCGGATCAGCGTGCTTCGTGCGTCAATACGCGCTTTGCAAGCAGAGTTCGATAGTAGCTGATTTCACATTTCTTGTCCACAGAATCCGTTTCATTCTACGAATTATTGCTAAGCAAGGAAGGAAGAAACAGGTGCCACTTTTTCATGAGCTCCGCGTTTCATTTAAACACGAGTCCTATAAGTTTAAAATCGTGAATCTTTTTTTCCCCGTCTTCAGTAAATAAAACATCGGTCATGCTAGCACTTCCAAACTGATAAGTAAATATTATCTTATTGCCTAACTTTACACCTAGTTTGGTGGGTGAGTGGTAACGTTCTGGTCTCGCATTCGGGAGTACGAACATTTGAATCCTGATTGGTCCATCCAAATTTCAGTTTTGCATGGTGTCAGAAACGAGTCCAGACGAATTCTAGTATGGTGTTTTCAAAGAATCCATGGCAAAATTCTTTACACATGTTGCGCCCCCCCCCCTCCCTCCTTTCCCGCATCTAATGCCTTCGATTTAAAAGAGGCGTAAAGCTTTTTTAAAAAAAAAAAAAACAAAAAAACAAAAATAGAGAGAGAGGAAATATCAAATAATAGCAATTTGTTACTGACTACGGAAACCGCCTCTATAAGAGCCGTCTAATATAGTGTGGTGTTCCAACTTGATAAAAGCTAATTACAATTAAACTAGGAAACCGAACAACGGAACGTACTAGCTTTCTTTATATTGCCAAAGCAAAACTTTTCCGGTTTTCCGGAGATGAATATCAATTTTAAGGTCCACAAAAATTTCGGCTGCAAACGGAATTTGAACCTGAGACATTCTAATAGCGGAAAAATTATTACATCTTATTAATTAAGTAATTTATGGCTTGTTTTGCTGCATTACTGTCTTTGTTATGCTCGGTTTGATAGTCTCATTAGACCATTTTAAAAGTTATTGACTCCACCTGTTGAATCTAAAGGAAACAACCTTCTGTATACTAAGCAGGTAGTCACTACGCCTGAAGAGAGTAACCTAGCCGACAATCTCTTACAGATTGGGCAGGCGGCCAATTGTCCTGGAGATGATCAAAGGTAGGGATGGAAACATCGAAGAGAGAAAATATTCCTCCAAACAGGTAAAAATCTATGACAGCAGGTTGTGCAGACAAGAAGTTCTTTTTGTTAGAATTAGAAAAATATGCGAAGAGATTTTTTAAAACTTATTCATTCAGAAAGTTTTAGAAAAACATAAATTTCAAAAAAAAACTTCTGATCTTTATGAGGCAATATATTGGTGTGAATTAAAAAGAATACTTCAGTTAGCAGCTTCAGAAATAAGGAGTGGTTAACTAGATTTCTGTTTGTCAAAATCCCTACAAACCATGAAATATAAACATATTCAATCATTTTCAGAGGACGCCAACTTTCATTCAAATTATTTTATTTTTAAATAATTCTGACCGTCCACTGAAACCCCTCTAATTATTTTTAGCCTCACGAATTTTCCAAGTTTTGCGTTACAAGCGCAATTGGGTTAAAAGATCATAAACCCCATTGGTTTGGCTACGGTACCGTGACGGTGTCCATCCCTGACACGGGGTTAGCTTGTTCGGGACTTATGGTCGCAGAAATTTTCGTGATCAGGACTTGGCTGCCAGGGTAGGAGACTTGGTGGTGCACAATTCTTAATAAGCAGATTGTGCCCGAAACCCCTGGGCTACATCTCAAACCCCTCGGCAGTGCGTATCGAATCAGGGCTTACGGTACTCTGGATGGTAATTCGTCCGTTGGATGGGGACATTTAGCTTGGCGGCTCCGTTGGTGTGTTTAGGCAGAATATGCCTCAATAGACCGGCACCAGGTGTCACATCCTTCAAATCAACTACACCCGCAATGGGGTACTACATCATGAGAAGAAAATAACTGGCTATTTCGGTAATGCCGCCTTATTTATTTCCATTTCTGTGTTTTCAGCTGACATGCTGTAGTATCACTGATGAGTTTTGCCGCATGTCAGTTATTAACAAATGTGGTTACGGAAGCCTAGGAAATCGTAAGAAATTAACTAATTGGAAACTAAAAATTTCTTTGTTTATGGGTTCAGAAGTTATGAGGCTGTGTAGAGATGGATCGTTCGCGAGTGAATCAGTTCTTTAGAGCAATCGCTCACTAAAAGTGAACGGTAGTTCTTCTAGGTGAGTCGGTCATAAGTCGGCTAGTTCCGAAGATCAAGAAGAGCTTGTTCACGTGGGTTTTGTGTACTGTAGAGCTAAAAAAAAAAGTCTACTAATTGCATCAAAGTGGATTTAAGGGGGGTATTTAATCGAAAAGTGGTGGGGGTGTAACCGGATTCTGAGGGGTGAAACCTAAAAAAAGTCTCAAATAAAACTGAGCTAGTGAACCGTTCAAAAGAACTAGTTCTTTTCGTGGAGTGATCAAATGAACACCGCTCTTTTTAGTGAGTCACTTTGTCCACTTCTATGGCTGTGACAAAGAGACAAACGTAAAGATCGACAAATGTGATCCGTATTTCATTCAGAATGTACGTAACACTAATACAGTGAAAAATCCTGCGAACACGATATGCAGGGAGACCTAAAATAGACAGAGCGTAAATAAAAATCTGTTCATCGAGGTGAAGCCGAAAGAAACCGTTGCGTGTGTGCTTAGTTTGTGCTATGAAGAAGGAAGTAGCATGCGTGACGAATAAATTGCAAAAACTAATTCGAACAACATCGGAAACTGTAAAAACTACGGCAATATCCCTGTTATAAATGAACCACACTCTCCTGGAAAATACGACTTGGCTGATGTTTCTACGTCGTGCCTTACTGCTTTTAAGTGACCTCATTAGGAAAGCGAATATGAAGTGGTATTTTATTTCTGTGCTGTGTTCTTACTTCGCGAGTCTCCCGTAACACGGGGTAAGAGGAAACACGCGAACGTTCATTTCGCTAGCTCTCGAAACTAACTTTGCAGTCCGCCACTTTCCGTGACTGTCACCGTTTCATCACCGAGATAAGATCGAGCGAAAACCAACATCTGATCCGCTTCATTTACTGATAAACATCAGATTTATGGACTAGCTTTTGTTTACATCGTACATGTCGGCAATAAGGTAGGTAACATTGTGGCCGAAGTTTTCTTCTACTGCCGACTCAGAATTCGGCTTGGCGATATGGAGGTTATGGAGGCGGAAGGAGTTTGGGGTCAAGGAACGAGAAAAAATTTGTCCATGACCTTTAGAGGGAACTATCTTGGCATTCCTCTGGAGTGATTTTGCTTAACCGCGTAAAAACGAAATCTGGATAGCAGGATTGGGAATCTGACTATCTAATGTTACTTACTTTACACAGCACACAAAATTACTAATCAGAATTCACAGACCATAAGCACTGTGACGTATTGGTAAGCGGTGATTGGTCGACATTGATCTTTCACCTAACTTGGAGGGTGAGCGGTAATGTTCTGGCCTCGCATTTCCGAGGACTTCAAATCGAATTCCAGTCTTGCCATCCATTGTTTCTCTAAATTACTCCAGGCGAATGTCGGGATTGTTCCTTCCAAATACTATGGACGAATTCCTTCTCGTTCCTTGTCCCCAGTACTTTCCCGCCTCTAAATATCTCGATCTCAAAAATGTGCAACGGCGAGGCACTAAGGCATTAGTAGAAGAAAAATACACACCTATCAACTACCGAAAAAAAAACCTACCGCTGCAGTTCGGATGGCGTTTTCAAATTTTGATATCTTATGATCGAGCATAAGATTCGCGATTATTACTTATGACTTATACGTACCGAGAAACAGAGCGATAAATTATAATAATTTCGAGATGGGACAAACATATACCACAGGTCACTCTGTATTTGAGATGAGCATTCCTTTCACGAAATAATGACAAAATATCACACTATTACCAGTGGCGTAGCTAGGATCCCGGTGCAAAAAAATTATTTTGGGCCCTCAGGCCAGATGGGCGACCTTTTTTTTTGCTTTGAGTTGCTGGTAGGGGCCCCCTGAGCTGAGGCTGGGGTCCCCTGAGTTGTGTTTGGGGGTCCCCTGAATAGTGGTTGGGGCCCCATGAGCAGTGAGGGCCTCTTGAGGGGGCTCCCTGTGTCTTCGGGTCCTCTTAGACTACGGTAGAGCTTAAAACTCAGAACTGCGCTTGTATGTCCCCAGAGGTGCAATTGGGGGCCCCCTGAGGTATGCTTGAGGGCCCCCTGAGCGTAGGGGCCCCGGTGCACTGCACCGCCTAGCCCCACAGTAGCTACGCCCCTGACTATTACACTTTGAATTCTGTTTCATTTTTTGACTTCAGTATTTTTTTCTTCCTTTTTCTGAAACGTATGAAGTTAAATTAAACAAAACACGTAAATCAATAGTAAAAAGCAAATGTTATTTCTTAATTTACTGTAAACATTTTTGGGTTTGAAGAAATAGAGACCTAAGATGTCTCTGATACTCTGGATTGTGTTTGTATTGCTCTCTCACTTTTTTATTTATTTATTCCTTTTTCTGAACTGCAATAAACTAAAATAAATTCAATACGTTAATCAAACTGCATAATTGGTCAACTATTAAATAAGCGTAACGGAATTGTGATATTTTATTTACGGTAAGTAAATTTCGGCTTACTGTCGATATTAAAATCTGACAGTGTGTTTTCGATAATTGAACCACTAAACTCTACATCATACATTAACACTTTCATAATCGTAACTAAATTGTGATTTTTAATTTACTAATAACGCGCCTAATATCGATATTAAAAAATGATAGCATTTACTCATTTATTTTATATCGTCATTTAAAATTGTGATTTTGTCTTTGTTTACTGATACGGAAGTGATATGTCTCCGTTGTGATATAAGCTGTAATTCTATCCAAAGTTCACTTTTAGTAACATAATTATCTATTTAGGATAATATTAATTTATAATAATAATCTCTACGCATTAATATGGACAATTTAGAGTGATCCAATAAGGGTGTACTAAGAATTAACTGTCCAGTTAGTATGAAACTTGGTAAAAACGTTCCATAGGAAGGTTTTTTTTTTTTTTTTTTTTTTTTTTTTTTTTTTTTTTTTTTTTTTTTTTTGAAAGGTACATGGTAAAGGTAAAAGAGAGTGTCTACAAAATTTCTGACCAAATGGACAATTAATTCTCGGTACGCGCTTTTTGGACTGTGACCGGTAATTTTTCACGTAGCTTTAATTTCTTATATTTGATAAATTATACTGCTTTAAAATGTAAGTCTAACAAAAACAACTATCGGACAACAATAGGAAAACCGAATTTCAGATGATAAAGAAGGCAAAGTTTTTAGATGAAATTTATATTTCTTATTTCTCCACGTTAGTATTTGGCACATCAGGGTCCGGACACGCGATGAAGCGCACAAATGGTAGTAACCTATAAAAATATTTCATAATGTTCAAGAAAATGAATGAATTAAATTATTTTCTTAGGTTCGGTCTTACTGCTTGCTGGTGATTCAAGAAGTTCCGCCAAGATGGAACAGCACATACCATATAATTGAGATATTTTTAGAGTTACGCATTGCCATTATTCGCCATAAAAATGCACCACTTATGCCCAAAGCGTCAGAACTGTCAATCTCTCTTCTGTTTTACTAGTATTACGTCCCATCGAAGCCGCTACAAAAGAGGTTTCTGGTGATAATACTGCACTGGGAGCAACGTGATTCCGTTAATCCATTGCTTAGTTTAAAAAATACAAACCCCCAGACTGAAAGAATCAATCGCCATAGAATTGAAATCGTTTGCGCTTAAAGAAATTGATAAAAGAATGGGTAGGCCTACTACAGGCAGAGTGACTACACTGGCCATAGGCAGTGTATTGGAAGCGAGATTTTAAAAAAAATGCACTTCAGGGACGCATTTTCTTGGTCTACAGCAGTCGCAAAAATCAAAGACTTAATGACAAATAATACACAGAATTTTGTAATGTCGGAATCTGATTCAGACCAATGTGAAAAACCACAGGATAGTTTTTCTTTACGGGAAGATCATCACAAATTAGTAAACAAGAGCTGGAAATTAACTCAGTCTGAGAATACAATTTCGGATGAATTATCTATTTACTTGCATATTCCAGTAGGAAGTCTAAATAAGCATCCTTTGGAAATCTGGAGTGACCTAAAAATTCCAGTTTCCTAGGATTTATAAAACTGCCTTCAAATACTTGTCGGGACTTCTGTTCCATCAGAATGTTTATTTTCGAAAGTTGATGAAACAGTCAATCGGCAAAGGAATAGAATGAAAGGAAAGCGATTGAGTAAACTTTTGTTTCTGTAAAGTTTGCATAAACACTAATGGTCTTAAGTAGTTAAAGACCCAAAATTAATATTTTTAGGCAGATTTAGCATTTAATGACTGGTTTTATATTGTAATGATCTGGTATCGTCATAAAATATTTCTGTTAATCTGTAGTTTTTATTTCACTTATACAACATTACTTAACCAACAAACAGTAGTAAAAAATTATTATTTTTTTTAATATCGGGTGAACAGTAACATTCTGGTCTGGTATTCGGGAGAACGTGAGTTCGAATTCCCGTCCGCGAATCCAGGTTTGGGTTTTCCATGGTTTCTTCAAACGTCCTGTGCCAAATTCCTTCGTGCTCCTTACCCCCAGTCATTTCTCGTCTTTAATAACCCCGACGTCGACGAGGTGTAAAGCAATAAACAAAAAAAAAACATAAAATTAAACACATCATTCTACAGCGCTACACTTCTGGTATAGTGTTACCCTCTGTTTACACGGACCAAACGAAGAACTATCTGCGTACAACTGGAAATGATGAATATCAAACTACTGTCACATTTTCTTTTGGCGATTTTAAAGGAACAGATAAGAGATATATGAAACGACATTTGCCAACGAATGTTGTTGGTTTGTATTTGTTGAGCTAAGAAAAACATAAAAGTATTCGATGTTAATAAAACATAGATGTTTTTAAGTGATGTATCGTAAAACATCTGCGCAGAGTTCCGATGTATTACATTCTCAATGGACACCCCTAGTCTGGTGTTTCTGTTAGTTCTCTGTTTTTATAGAGGTCTAACTTACTTCTGTACAGAAATTATTTTCTTGATCTTTTTTTTTTTTTTTTTGGTGTAAAATGATTCCTTTGTAAAGTTGCTGGTTCATTCGTAATATTGTAGCGATGTAAGAAACTAATATTAAACTTAAATTGCATTACAGATGTATTGTTGTTATTTTCTCATTATATTATAAAATGTTAATATTTAGACTGCGAGAAGAAAGTTATCCGCAATTCTCTTTGGATTCACAGGAATCACCGGAAAATTACCGTTCAGATTTTGATAGGGTTTAGAAAAATGTGCAACGGGGGGTAAAATAAGGTAGGCCTATGTTTCATTTTGATGATAAATTCGAAAACTGAGAAATTTAAGATAAAAGTGTTCAGAAATTAGTATCCATTTGAACACAAAATCACAGAAAAAATTCGGGTCTAATTAAGATGCCCTTTCGAATATTATACAGCTGATAGACCCGGGGATAAAATAAGGTGTGTTTGGCAAGCTAAGAAATTTAAGATTTTTTTCTCCGGAAATTAGTACCCCTTCTTCCTCGCTGGTCTGATACTGATGGGCATTCGAATAATGTACAGTCGGGGACATGATTCGCGAGACCCCTCGCCTTTCAATAAATTTCGTTCTAGATACGACTACGGTATGGGAC
Source organism: Vandiemenella viatica (assembly GCA_031002005.1). Lineage (NCBI taxonomy): Eukaryota > Metazoa > Arthropoda > Insecta > Orthoptera > Morabidae > Vandiemenella > Vandiemenella viatica. Next base: position 34,688,743 of record JARYHS010008074.1, on the reverse strand, counting down.
AGCAAAACTGGCAGGAGATACACTAAATTCATGATAAAATATACCTCTCTTACCAAACACTTTACCCAAGACTAAAAAAATGATTCCGCCTACAAGAAACTCGCAGACCCTCGGAGTTCTACAGTTAAAATAATTATGAATATCATCATTTTAGTCATGATAATTATTGAAATAACAAAACAACTCAACTGATTGCAGATGAATCACGCCACTTTATCTTAATTTTTATAACCATCGTGTATTTTTCTTTCTCTAATAAACAGTTCACAATTCGCTAGCAAACGCAATTACATGACTAATACCGAAAAGAATCACTAAATTACACACGGAAAACCAATAACAGAGTTTGAATGGACTCAGTTACACTTTCTAGCACTGCAGCGTTATAGAACTGTGTGTGAAAAATACACATATAGGTTAAGCGTAAGTAGAAAGTGCATTTACGAATGTGCTCAAATGGTAAACTAAGTCACAAAATTTAAATTAATTATTTTTAGATACTTAAATGGTTCGGAATATTAACACCTTAATTTTGTTTTCATCACGACATATTTAGAAGGAAAGCTTAACTAGATAGCAGTTTCAATAGTGTTAGTAGTAATAATAATGATTAATAATAATAAATAAACCTGTCTGCAATGTGAATTAGTGGTTCCAGATTTTAAAGCTGAAAGAATGGAAGTAGGAAACCTTTCAGATCTTCCTTTGTTTCTAACTAGCACTGATACTTCTATAAAGTTTTGTGTTAATCATTACTTCTTACCTTCCAAACCCGATGGGTTAAATGTAACCATCTTGCGTGGCATTCGGGAGGACGTGAATTCAAACCCCGCCAGACATCCAATTTCAGTATTCCATGGTAATCGTAAATTTGTCCAGTTGGATTCTGGAAAAGTTCCTTCTAAAAGCATTGGTCGAAATTCTTACGCGACCGTAGTTTCCAATACTCTCAAGATTCAAATCAGATTGGCTTCGAAGAAAAAAAACAAAAACAAAAACAAACAAAAAACAAAAAAAAAACAAACAAACAAACTAACGTTGTGGGCGTGTGGTAATAGTCAAATCCGGCTTTCGGGAGGTCCTTGGATCGAATCCCACTCTGGCCATCCAGATATGGGTTTTCGGTGGTTTACCCAAATAACTCTAGGCAAATGCCGCGATGGTTCCTTCAAAACGCCATGCCCGAATTCCTGCCCATTTCTTTCTTGCTTCTAATTACCTCGACGAGATGTAAATTTTAAAAAATCTTGCCAATATCAATATGGATTAAAACAAAAGGACTTGCCACCACGATTTCATGACAAGAAACATTTCAAATAAAAATAATTGCATCTTTGTGGTGTGTTTTTGGCCCTTTCCTTGTTGGATTTATCGTATTCAACTGGCGACCATGGTAGCGAAGGGACTAGAGTGCTAGTTCCACAAGTGGAAAGTCTCCAGCTCCGTGTTATTTTACGGCTGGTGTTATCTAATTGTTATCCACCATGAATTCTAATGCACGGTAAGTCCAAGTATCTATAGCCGGGACTCACTATAAAATTTAATACTCACTGTATTCGCCAGTACCGAACGGTTTATTAGTTTTTATTGTTTGGGCTGTCACGGAAAACGTGAAATGGAAATTAAAATCTATACCAGAGGTCTGCAGACGATTTTGTCCTTTACACTTTCTGCCAATTTGTTTTCTGCAGCTCCTTGCCTGCTTAATATTAAATTCGTAAACTTCGTGACAGAAAATGTGTTTTTTGCAGTTGTCACAGCGCTATTTAATGTATGTGATAAGTCTTTTGTGGAGTGGACTGTTGTAAAACAGGAAAACTTCATTACAATGTTTATTCAGACCTTTTTGAAATGAATGAATTGAAGATCTAGAAAACTACAGCATGATGATATTTCAAATATTTTGGTGGAATAAACCGGTAACGGGATTCTGATGAAATCAAATGTATGTAAGTCAAATATAAAAAATATTTAATTGAATTATAAACTTAAAATTATTTTTAAAATTAAACACAAAAGCAAGTGACTATTTGGATTTAGGACGAAACAAATATTCTTCCAATTTACATGAAATAAAACGCTGAAGTTAAAATAGTTCTGCTAACGAGAGGGACGAAACTTATGCCCTAATAGAATTCAGTATTGAGTATATAACTGAAATTTCCACGTCAAGTATTTTGTAACAGAATCCTTTGTTGCTGAGAAAGATTTGCTACTGCACTAAAATCAATACTTACAGGGTATGAAGATAGAAAAACTATCACAGACTTTCTTACAATAGTCCATAATACATTATAAGCAATAAAAACATATTACTGAAGTAAGAACTACCAATTCCCCTTTTTGAGCTTCACATCGAGTTCTTGAATTAATGCTAATTTCAATAAGTTCTGCTTGTAGAATATCCATGTGTTCAATTCCACCGTATGGAGAGATAATCCAACTACAACCGGGATTTGAAGTCTATGTGACGAGCATTAAAATGTTGATCACAGGCCGAAACCAGACATCTACGATGTTTGTAAGTGATAAGTTAGACTAATGTGAATACTTGTGTGCTCGAATGTTTTTCTTGAACGGATTAATTCTGACAAGAAAAGTAAAAATTGTGGACTTCGATTTTAGTATTGAAATTGTTACCTTGTCATTAAATTTAGTAAATAGCAGTTAACCTCAATAACTCTGTAAATAAGCAATTACTTTCACCTTCACTAAATTACTTTATAAACAGCCTGAATCGATGATCAAGATGGGTGGAGCCCACACTACAACCTCACGGACCCCCAAATTTCTCTTTCATGACATGGACATTCTGTAAGTCGATATCGACCACTTCGGCAATCATTGCTCTAGACCGCATTATGAAATATTTTGTTTTTATTTTTTGCTTATGAATCTGCGCCTCGCCGACGTACAGGCAGGAAAGATCTGGAGGCACGGAACGGGAAGGAATTTGGCCATCGCCTTTTGATCGATGCATCCCGGAGTTCACCTGGAGTGATTTAGAAGAACCACGGCAAACCGAAATCTGCATGGCTGTTCGAAGATTCGAACCCACCTCCTCCAGAATGCGAGGTCAGAACGTTACCGCTCACGCACCATGCTCGGTATATCAAATGTAGGTTATTTAGTAGAACCAAGTTGGAAGCTTTGATGCCACAGTACGTTTTGTAATGCAGATCAGTGTTTGCAGCAATCACTATACTCGTTCCGCATGTGTTTCAGCTAACGCCAAAGAGAATCATGATTTATATTAGTATCTCTGATCTGATGGCGTGGCAGACGTGCGTGAGCTACATACCAGCTCAGGGTCGCGATCTTTATTTTTTAAAGTAAAGTACTGCACTTACTGTTGCGTATAGCGTTGGCGAAAAGGTATTAAGATAACAGTAGTTCCGCTCAAATGACCAGAGATAACCACTGTAGCACTGTGAAAGCAATTTCTTTTTACGTTGTTAATATCATAGGAGTTCTTAATTTCGTTCGTGGGTTTATCGGGCACTAACATCTTTATAATTAGACTCTAAATTAACTATAACCGTAGTGGAGCATAATAGCAACTTTTTCGAATTTCTTTCGTGCGCATAATAAATGAATCTCTAACTGCAGAAAGGCAACAAGTCCATGTTTTTTCAAAAATATCTTTTTTCATTAAAACTATTCCCAGATACAGGATGCATCGTTTATTGTTGAAGTGACACTTGTCAGCCCAATACAAAAGGCATGACAAAGCCTTTAATAATGCGTTTACTGCTGATAGAAAACTAGTCCTGGAGGACAAGTTCCCTGTCTGCAGTTCACGGCTTAGTGGAAGCGCGGGGTGGAATGAAGAAGGGACGCATGGGGACAAATGAAGTCTGTACTATGCTAAATAACTACACAGAAAATATCGTTGACAAACGTGTAAGAACAGCACACATTTTTAGAGATTCCTGTTAAGGCTAAAATAAAAACAATACTATGGTGAGAATGATGATACAACGGTGCGAGATAAAATGGTTTGATAACATTAAACTTATTTTCCCCGTTAGCAGGCACTCTTTTATGCCCAACGATAGGTATTTTGGTATTATTAGAAGAATCCTGAGAAAAGATGAAAGGTATTACACTTTTTTTTTAATAAATGCTTAACGTCTCTTAACAGCGAGGTCTTCAGAGACGGGAAAGGATGGCGGGCAATGAACGGGAAGGAATTCGGCCATGGCCTTTTGAAGGAAGCATCCAGGCATTTGCCTGGAGTGATTTGGGAAACCATGGAAAACGCAAATCTGGATGCCCGGGGGGATTGTATTACACGGTGGATGAAGTTGCTACACTTATGTAGAATTTCTCAAACAACCCTAATAAGTTTTCAATAGTTGAAATGAAACCTGATGATTTCATTTACAGCTCACGGTGGCTTAAGTATAACGAAAAAATAAAAACCTGCCTAAGTTACAATTCATATGGCAAAAATGTACCAAAAAATCAAAAGAGATCTTTTAGGATATTCAACTACTGGGAGATGAGCTTATCGGCAAAAGAATCCGCACAGTGTTCAATGCAACATGAATTTAGAAATATGGACATGTTGACTTTCCGCAGTTAGCGATTCAAATATAAACCACCTTCACTATGGTCATTATGATTGTTATAAAATGAATGTATCAAATACAATTTTTACCTCTGATATAGTTATTTATGATTTTTCAGAAAATGTACCTTTCATCCATAAGGAGACATGACATATTTGGGAATTTCAGTATATTGTATGTCAAAATGGAGCTGCATGAACAAGCTATGACTTAACTACGGTCGTAACAGCATCTTAATTTTTAATTTGAATACGTGTGTTGGATTTATAAAAGTGTTCTACTTCTATTGAATTTGATGTCCACTTTTTCTACATTTCTGGAAATTTTAGCCTTTGTGTGTCAAGTTTAAGAGTATTTACTTGTGTCACTCTTGTTCAGTGTTATTTTGGATCATTTGCAGGAAATTCGACAAATGTGTGCTGTATTGTGTTAATAGCCATGGATGCAATGTTAATTTTAAAATTAAACTTAAAAATAGAGGCGATGGTTTTCATTATTGTTAATGGCAGTACATGGAACTTATTTTAAAGATAAAAAATGGTTACAGCAAACTGTTATTTAATCGTTTTCATCTTATTTTTGTAATTATGAGAAGATTATTTTAAAAACTGATGTTTACGTATTTTTTAAGTAGGTGTGTCATGATTCTATGACCGAGTATGAAGTATCCATAAAGTAAATGCAGTGTGACCGACGTATGGTAAATGTTCGCCTACATGCTGGTAAATTTTCGTCTTATAACATTTTGGTTTTTTTGCTTTAGTTTCATATTTAATGCAATAATGACTGAAAATTTAACTATGTCGGAGTATCATCCATTTGTAGCAGAATACTTAACAGTAAGCCAGATTACTACGGGATTATCACAGTGGTTGACAATTAGTATTAGAGTTCGTTGTTATTATTCTATGAATATGACAGAAGACGGAAGTATGTATATGTGTGGATGACTGATATCTTAGTGTAGAGTGATATGTTAGTGTAGAGTGTTATTGCACAGTGAATGAAATGATAAAGGAAGGGAAAGGATGCAAACCGATGCATGCGCAATCAGGAAATTCTCACAAAACATATAAAAGGTCTTGTCCAGCTCAATGTTGCCATCCGTCAGAATAAATATCATCACTGTATAAGCACCGCATTTGTGGCCTAACTCACAAATTAGTTCGTGATGGTAAACATTTTTTTTCCTTTACCAGGACTCAAGTCGTTGAGGCGCAGATCACTATAAAGGTGCCCCTACCAATTGAGCCAACTTAATAATTTATCACACAATTTTTTAAAGCAATTTCTCCTTCAAAAATAATTTATCTATCATCCGATGATATAAATGACCTATATCGATAGAAGCTAATTGAATTATAAATCTATTTGACGGTAATTAACTTCTTTTATCGTTTCAGATCTGTCATAAGCTATTGTTTCCACTAACTTCAGTCCATCTTCAGCTGCAAGTTACATCATGTGGTACATAGTTTCTATGACATTGGGGTAAAATGCACTAATGCAAGAAAAATTATTGTTGAAAGACGCAAGAAGATTTCTTTGCGTTTGTACATGGCGTCTGCCGCTGTCAGAAGACAGTTTTACGTGATTTCGGCATGTTTCATGCAAGTCGAAACATTTATGGAGATACTCTTCAATTTACAGCAATGCCTAAAGCAAGGGTGGCTAACCCAATTGATCTAGCGGGCCACTTTGGAAATGCGTCATAGTTACATTGGCCTCATAAAAAATTATGTATTATTCTAGCGGAGTTCCCGGCGTTGCCCGGTATAGTTGGCGTAGATTTACCAGTACCATATTTTTATTCCTGCTAAACATTTGTACAAAGTTTTATAAAAATCGTGCCAATTTTTCGGAATTAAAGGAAACTTAGATTCACCCGCCCACTACCAAGAAACGGGTGGGTTGAAGTTTATTTGCACGTACACTATATTCATTCGTTCGAATAGATTCATGTTAGACACTCACATTTAATTCAATTGCGAAGTTAATGGATATAAGTTTTGCTCAATACGCCAGATACTTTAACTCCTCAGATTATCAAAAGTGAATCGGGAATAATATTATAGTAAACAGAAGACTAATGCTGACGGTCAGCAGATCGTGCTTAAAGAAAATCTCTGTTGTTTTTATGGATACCTATGGCGTTTAATAATTGATATCCCGAATTAAAGGAAATAATACTTCAAGTTACGGCTATCTATGACGTTTACAAATTGAATATCCCAAATTAAAGGAAAGAATACTTCAAGATTTGTTTAGTGTGCAAAATAGTTATTATTGCAAAGTTATCATATTGCTTTCATTAATGGCTATGGCCAGAGACATTGTGTTGTGTTTTTAGTGCGAATATGCAACTTCTAATCCTTCCGTCTTTGGGATTGGTTATCATGCGATCAGAATTTCATTTAATGCTCCTACGTTGTTTAACGTTGAAACATAAGACATGCAAAACAACTGAATTGAGATTTTAAGCTTTAAAACGGTGAAAACCCCATCGAAATCTTCTCCGTAGTTTCCGAGTTTTTATACGACCAATTTATCCGGCTTTCATTTTTATAGGTATATAAGATAAGATAAGATAGATTAGGTACTCTAAGATGCACGCACATTATGAGTTTGCAGAATATAATATAATTATTCTGCGAAATTATAATTATAAACTCGTTAATAAAACAGGCTGATCTGTCAATTATTCGCAAGAATATTATTTTAAAATCAAAGTTAATGTTTTTCTCATAACTTCGACAGTTAATTTCTAAATATATGGATACACAAATAATGCATTTTTAACACATTGTTTTCACTACTTTTGCCATTATAAAATAAATATATTTTGTAAAAGTGTGATGAATCTCGCGGTCCGGAAAAATGTTCACCCCTGTCTAAAGTAAACTGATGAAATAGTATTCCGCCCCAAATCTATTGGCAAACATTGTTCGTTTGGAAAAAAGTATCAGCTCTGATAACCACTATGCTTCGAGCCATATTCTACCAGGTTAAAGACAGTTAGTTTTAACGGTGAGTCTGTTAGCCTTGATACCTGGGCGAAATGTCGCAGCCCTGCTGCATAAAGGCGCCGAGCGCGAACCAGAGGCTGTTGAGTATGCTGAAGTCGTTTGAGAGGACGCCGCATCGGCTTCCGGCGGCGCTGCCGTCGTCGACCACGGCGGCGATGCCAGAGCCATCTGCGGGCGCCGGCAGGAGGCGCCACTCGTAGGGCGAGAAGCGCGACACGATGAAGAGTACGATGCTGACGCCAACGTAGGAGAAGATGACGCACACCCAGATCTCCTTGCTGAGCGGGTTCAGGAAGCTGAACACGCCCGGCCTCTGCTTCACCGGCTTCTTGATCATGATGCTGATGCCCAGCGACATGAACGGCTTGCTGAAGTCGATCACGCGCTCGCGCTCCGACGTGATCGTCATCGAAGCAATGGCGATGTCTGCCTCCTGCACAGCAAACAATCACTTCTGTATCACCGAAAATTGTGCCCTTTCAACAGAAATTATCTAGACATATAATCTTTTAAGTTTTACTACAACTCGAAAAGTCCAGTTAGACCCAACAGAAAAATTCATAAATTTCGCAAGGCGAACCCTTAAGATCAAATACAGGTTAGGTTTATATTTCAGCCAGGTCAGGCCATGTGGTTAAATTCTTTGACAAAAAAACTATTTTCTTGCACCTTCAAACTCATTTATGTACTTTTAGACTCTGTGCAATGTAGTTTTGGTCTAAATCGACCTTAACTCAAGAAATATATCAGGTCAGGTAACGCGATTATGAACTTTGGCCATAAAACTTCAAGAGTAGGCATTTACGAACCTCAAACTGTGTACAACTTTGAGTTATTGTAGATCCGTGTACAAACCACGGTATAGGTTTACATCAAATAAAATAAGGAAAAAGTCATTTCTGCACATGATCTATTTTGTTAAGAGAAATTTAATGACAGAGAGGACAAAATCAACAAATGTTGAAAGTTTTTTTGCATTTCTTTGCGCCCGCGTCTTATAAAAATTAAAGAATAGATTTCAATGAAACTGCATACAGTAATAGCTTATTTAATCGTATAATATAATCATGAGATACTTTTTATAACCATAAGTTACATAATTATAGATGACTAGCTAATACCCGCGGCTTCGTACGCGTGGATTAAGAATTTCTTTGCCAGAATTCAATATAAAAAGTTGTTGGTAGCGAAAGATTGGTCCAAAACAACACAGAGCTATCACTACATCATTCTACCGTCGAACCTGTCTCTTGAAGAGAATCAATTTCCAACATATTTCTGTCACCATGCGTTAAGTTCTCAAAATTTCGTGACTACAACTGTTAATCATACCGGAAGAAATGTCCTGGGCCCTTCCTACAGATTTTCTTGCCAAATTCCATCAATATCGATATAGCCATTTAGTCATCAAAACGTAACAAAAAGACAGAGACTTACTTCCATATTTATTGTGTTATTATTGCAAATCACACACACTGACTGCAAACAACCCCTGAGGGATCATTATAAAGTAAAAAAGTGTACACCTACAGCACTGTAAGACTAACTACGATTTGCCTCGCATTGAACCACTAAATTTGCGATATCTACAGTTTAACATTCAATCCGAATAACCCACGGTCCAGGCGTGACTCTTACGATCAAAAACAATTTTTAAAAATGTTTGCCTGCACGGAAATTTGAACCGGAGACCACGATCCAAACACCAGTAAGCAAGCGCTGTAACCACTGAGCTACCCGACCACTGTATCGACAAGCAGTACAAAATAATATATTTTTTTTGTCTGTGCACGAATGACTCAAAAGCTAAATAACATATTTGAACAAACCTTACACATAGCGATTGCTTATTGTATCATTTAAAGGACAAATACTTTATATCCCGAAAACTTGCTTATTTACTTTAACCTTTCAGCCCCAACATTTAAATTCTTTTGGCAAGTTTATTAATTAACGGACTCCTTTTTGACGGAGATTGACTGTATTCACTTCTAGTAATAGCAAAGTAATGGGGGATCGGAACAATTACAATATAAAATAGTGAATAGATAATGAACCACACAGAATCAAATTATATTCTGTCCTAGCTAAGCACATAGGATACAAAGATCTACAATCGAAACTGGAATATGTATTCAATCAAGCAAGCTCATAAGATGGTCTAATAACCAATCACTAATTTGTCTGCCACTGATATTCACATGTAAGCAATTAAACGAGTCCATAACTGTTTTCCGACTAACGACACTAAATGTCAGTAATTCATCATATCGTCATAGTCACACAAAGGCAGTTATGCACGTTATCTTAGTGGTATCAGCTTACTTCACTTCATAATCCGTAACGAGAATGGGTTCTTTAGCAGAGACACACAGGGAGAGTGGGAGAAATGTTAATGGACTTTCATCTTAGCAGGCTCCCAACACAGGAAGTGCCACTATGGATCACGACTGGGCAACACTGGGGACAGTATTGTGTTTCGTGGACTTAAATACTCTTCGGGTTACTGTAATTTGGATAGTATGATGTCTTCTTGAGAGGATCACTACCACCATTGACTTTCTAACTTTAAGTTGCCGTGTGTAATCATATCTTCTATTGTATATGTCTTGAGGCACCAGATTACACAAGAAATCATTAAAAAAAAATTAGATAATTCAAAACAGAGTTTTGGTTTTAATTGATTGAAGGTTCGAAGGGGCAAATATCGCAATAGGAAATTATTTAATCCTACATTTGAGAGTTCCTAATTATAATTACTAACACTTTTATATCTTCTATTTTGAGGCACCAGATTACACAAGAAATCATTAATTAAAAATTAGATAATTCAGAACAGAGTTTTGGTTTTAATTGATTGAAGGTTCGAAGGGGCAAATATTGCAATAGAAAAAAAAATTAAGCTTGAATTTTTAAATGTTTGAAGGATAACGAAGTTTTTTTTTCTGTTTCTCATCCCTGAATGATGGTCGAAGTTATTGCCAGTAAAGAAGGGAGTTAAAAAGTGTGGTTTCCTTGATCTGATTCTAAGCTTGGTTGTTAACCCATAGGTAGGTTCGATCCTCCAGAAAGAAGCATACTAAGCCTCCTATCAGAGGTAGCATGGCTAGTTCATTTCCTCATAGCCTAGCCTAACCTAACGCTGTAATTGTATCGGGTTAAGAGAACCTACAGTTTATCGCGCAGTCTGAACGACAGAAGCGTTCTGGCGTTCTTCACATTACACAGCAAGGTGTGCCAGAGGTGAAGGTCGGTAAAGGGACTTTGAAAATCTCCCCGAGAAAGGAATTCGAACCTGGGACCTTTCGATTTGAGTCGGACGCCTTAACTACTGAACTACCAGATCACTCACTTCATCTTATGCGCAGTAAATTATTGAAATCTGAGCAGGCGATGTAAACAGTCAAATAACAATGCTAGAATGAAGACGGAATTTTGATTTACATTGTAAGTTGTGAGTAAAACAAACAAACGGTAGTATATTCGGCAGTTCGCCGAATACGGAATATTCTGAAAACTTGCTGGCCAATAAGTAAAATATTTGGCAATAGCTTTCGGCTGGCTTTGCGCCAGAATCTGTGTTGCTGCACTTGTCTCTCGCCCGCCTGTTCAGGTATAAATTACCTGTTCCACTAGGAACGTGTTTCGACACACTTGAAGAATGGCCTCAGATATCGACGATGAGTTATTTGTGACAGATTCCTCTTTTTTGTTGTTAATAATATGATTTACTTGCCCTAAAAACTCTTTCCACGAAATGTGAAGATGGTAAAGCTTTCTTGAGATAGTTCATAATACAGGATAAGCATCCAGGTATAACTGTGTAAAGCCAGAAATGTTGATATCATTTTCTAAACTGCGCATTAAGTTTTTCAATGGTGACTATTTCGATCAATACTTCTCGTTTTACGATATGGCGTTCTTCGACGCACCGTATGGTTCGATTACCGGGTGTTATTTTCAAAGTCAAAATATCCTCATACCTCGTTTTGAAGTCTGTGAGAAGGGAATCTAAGCTAAATGTTGTACGTAGGCCAAAACGTCAGTGACAAGCTGCGTAACTGGGAAAATTCGTGCCTTCCAATGTTTTGCTTGAATAGATTATTCCTGGTAAGAAAAGCTTATATTATGGCCTTCATTTTATTAAATTCATACTGTCATCTTGTAAGTGGCAATGCACAAAACTCAGTTTTTCTGCATCAAAATCTTCCACTCCTAAATTTCAGTTATGATCATTCAAGTGAATAGATATTTAATATCGTTGTAAGTTATGCTTTCACACTGGGGAAGTTTATTATGCGCGATTAATTTTGTAATTATGAGCCGTGCTCGGCTCGCATTGTTTATTTTCCCCGCCCGCGATCGTCTTCTGATGCTGAGCCCGCGCGCTAGTTTCGCCCGTGAGAGAGCGCTGTGGCCCTGTGGTGCCCTCTACCGGCTGAATCAGTTGATATAATCGGGGACACGAAACCGGAAAGTTAGTCGGCCGGCAGCAGCGGCTTGGTTCGTTGGCCCTAAGACTTCCCTCAAAGGACTGCTACGTGAGAGGCCCGCTGCAGTACGGCGAGCTCTTGTAATTTGGCCAGGCAGTCTGGAAGTACTACTTGAGGTGGATTTGTGATTCCACCGAGATACCACCGTGATTCCCTGCTCGCATTAATCGAAGGAATTCCTCTGCTGCGCCCCATGTTCATGAGTGGTTTTCCGCCGATGCGGGAGTACGCTGGTGGTCGGGGCTGGTGGTGACTTCGAGGTGATAAATTGCCATTTCTAGCCCTGTTGGGTATTTGAGATAGAATATCTTATGACTCCAACTACAAAGTGCGTCACTTACTGCATTCTTGTTAATTGTGTAACGGGAATGGACAAAATTCCCCGATATGTGGTGCTAATCGTTCCCGCCACCTTATCAGTGTGTGTGGGTTGTAACGACTTATGCGCCGGTGTGCACACACTATAGTGTGTCAGAACCTTTTAGTAAGAACTCGATTCTTAATGTTAGATTGAAGGACGCTGAGGTAAACTGATTCCTCTTCATTTGAAATAATTGGTGTATTTTGCCTCCTCTGTACAAATTGTGTTTGATATTAGTTGTAGATTTGTTACATGAGGGTAAATTGGTGAGAGCCTGCCCTGTTATATTACGTTTACAAGTGCGTAAGGATTTTCTGTTTGGATGTTTAATACAAGTAGAGAAATTGTGATTAGGGATATTCTCATGGTTTAACCTGGTTGTTATCGCATTGAATTATGTATTATATTGTATTATATTATTTGTGATTACAGGATTTATTAAGGTCATAATCTGCAAGATCGAAGTTTTCTTATGTATTATACTGTATTATATTGGTGATATTCTCTATAAGTTCAATCGTTGATCATGATTCTTGCATTAAAATGTTTGAACAAGTCTTGCTCTTTATAACCCTGCTCCCACACGCTTCCCACTGAGTCCTTAGTGGCTACCACACATACCAAATTATAAGTAACTAGCCTCGTACCCGCGACTTCGTACGCGTGGATTAAGAATTTTTTTGCCAGAATTAAATATAAAAAGTTGTTGGTAACGAAGGATTGATACCAAACAATATCGAGTCGGCATAATATGACAGGAAAGTTATCACTATATCACTCTACCGTCGAACCTGCCTCTTGAAGAGAATCAATTTCCAACATATTTCTGTCACTATTCGATAAGATTTCAAAATTTCGTGACTACAACAGTCAATCATACTGGAAAAAAATATCCTGTGCCCTTCATACAGCTTTTCTTATAAAATTCCATCACAACGATAAAGCCATATAGTCGTCAAAACGTAACAAAAAGACAGAGAATTACTTCCGTATTTTTATTAGTATTACTGTGGTTCACACTCACACACTGACTGCGAACAACACCTGAGGGATCATTATAATGTAAAAAAGGGTACACCTACAGCATTGCAAGACTACCTACGATTTGCCTCGCATCGAACCCTTAAATTTGTGATATCTACAGTTTAACATTCAATCCGAATAACCGACGGTCCAGGCGTGACTCTTACGATCAAAAACAATTTTTAGAAATCTTAGCATCCATGGAGTTTTGAACCGGAGACCACGACGTGCATAAGCAAGCGCTTTAACCACTAAGCTGCCAGTCCACTATACGGAAACATGGTACGGAGACGACCATATCCAAAGTGTCTGTCTATCGCCGTTTTTCGAAGTTATGAGACAACATGTGTTATTTATACAGATAATTTTTCAACCAAATGTAGACAGTATTTTTCTCCTTGTTTCAAAGTATAAGTGTGCAAAGTTTCATCGAGATCGGATGAAAACTGTGGATTTGCATAAAGAACAAACAAACAAACAAACAAACAAACAAACCAACAAACAAACAAACAAACCAACAAACAAACATACATTCATCTTTATATATAAAGATATACATTAGCAAATAATGAATCAATCGTTTTATTTCAAGCAATTATCCAATTACAAAAAAGTCTGAAATATTCGGTATTCGGCCGAATAGTTCCTAGATATTCGACATTCGGCCGAATAGTATAAAAGTTGCCGAAAAGGTCGAATACGGAATAGTTACCGGATATTCGTTGCAAGCCTAATTAATACCATTTCATTGCAAAAGCTCTCAATTTGGATTGCATTGCAATCTAATTGGTGTGGTACTGTACATGTTGATGGTTATCATCACTACTCGGTGACGGAATTAGTCATTCAAAGTAATATTCCTCCGTTGCCGGTTTCTGGGGTAGTATCTCGTCGACTTGCCAGTGTTGGAAGTGTATGCACATTTGGGTCCACGGCAGTGCACCCGCCAAGTCAACAGCGGCACAGCCTACCCTTTTCTCGAAGCGATTCGGGCCATTTTTGAATCTCAATTTCTCGGTCGTATTTATGATACATGTCTCAAATTTCTGTTATGCATAGATATCAGCAATCTTAGCAAACGTACTTAATTTTATTATGTTTCTGTTCTTAGTTCGGATGTTATTCGGATGCAAACTTCAGCGATTTTTTCACTGACTGACTGACTGACTGACTGATGATCATCAAAATTCTAAGGCACTTCCAGTAGCCGTAGAAAGCTGAAATTTGGTACACAGATAAAATTTTACCCACATATTATAAGAAAAGTCTGAAACTCGTAAATTTTCATATACCTACCCCCTTACCTACCCTAACGTGAAATCGCTTTCTACCCTAATACTTTATAAAGCTCAGATTTTCACTGTAGAGTGAGCTTAATATGTTTAACTAAAGTGTTTAATTATACTTCTTTCCTTTTCTTACTTTTGAAGTTATTGAAATTCAAAATTTTATTTCGGCACAGCACCCCAACATCAAAATTCCACTGTATTTCCAGTAATCCTAGACACAAGTAATTTGGTACACATATATGGTTTCATCCCTAAATCATAAGAAAAATCTGATATTGGAGTTTTTCACCGTATTTATCTATATATAAAAAGATGAATATTTGTTTGTTTATTCTTCATACAAATCCACAGTTTTCATCCGATCTCGATGAAACTTTGCACACTTTTCCTTTGAAACATGAAGAAAAATACTGTCTATATTTGGCTAAGCAATTTCTCGTCATATTGTCACGTAAATTTGAAAAATTACCGAAACGGAACATAGATCGACGTTTTGGATGTGAAGACTCTGTAGTTCCATACACTATTGTGGGCTGGTGGCCCGTTGGTTAACGCGCCTGGTTACTAATGTTTGTACCGCCGGATCAAATCCCAATGGAGGCAAAGATTTTTTAAAATTGTTTTTTATCGTAAGAGTCACGCCTGGACCGTCGGTTATTGGGATTGAATGTTAAACTGTAGATATCACAAATTTAGGGGTGCAATGCGAGGAAAATCGTAAGTAGTTTTGCAATGCTGTAGGTGTACACTTTTTTACGTTATATTGACCGCTTAGGGGTGATTCGCAGTCAGGGTATGTGTGATCTGTAGTAATAATACTATAAATGCGGAAGTAAGTCTCTATCTTTTGTTACGTTATGACGACTAAATGCCTATACCGGTATTGACGGAATTTGACAAGAAAATCTGTAGGGAGGGTACAGAACATTTTTTTTCGGTATGATTAACAGTTGCAGTCACGAAATTTTGAGAACTTATGGAATGGTGACGGAGAGACGGATGTTTGTGTTAGTCTGTAATGTTAGGTCGGTTGCTCAAGGTGTGCTCCTCGCGCATTATCTTAGTGAATTAGTGTTGCCCAAAATCGGTCTTGGTCTTGCAGTCTTGGTCTTGGTCTTGCATTTTTGCAAGACCAAGACCAAGACCAAGACCAGGTGTATTGATGCAAGACCAAGACCAAGACTGGCCAAGTCTCGTCTTGTTCTTGCATTTGGCCAACACTAGTGTTGCCCAAAATCGGTCTTGGTCTTGCATTCTTGGTCTTGGTCTTGCATTTTTGCAAGACCAAGACCAAGACCAGGTGTATTGATGCAAGACCAAGACCAAGACTGGCCAAGTCTCGTCTTGTTCTTGCATTTGGGCAACACTATAGTGAATAGTTTGTTAATAAATTTCGTTTAGAGAAAAAAACGTATTAATTAGTATAGATGTAGATTTTCTCTGTCCTATTACTTTGCGTCTGCTTAAATGTTTCTGACACCAGTTTATTTTGTCTTCTTTTTTGACATGCCTTGCGGGCGTAAACTGGCCTAAGTTGTAGCTCTAGCAGAGCACGAGCAGCTAAAGTTATTAGAACCCAAGAATCGGATGCTCATGCTGAAGAAAGAAGAAAAGACCAAGCTGAAATAAAGCTGCCCTTAGTTAACAACCCCCCCCCTCCCCCCTCATCCCAACACCTTCGTTTGTTTTTTTGTTTTTACATATGTTGGGAATTGATCTCTTCAAGAGACAGGTTCGACGGAAGAATGATATAGTGATGGCTTTCTTGTCATATTATGCAGACTCGGTGTTGTTTGGGACCAATCCTTCGTTACCAAAAACTTTCTATATTCAATTCTGGCAAAGGAATTCTTAATCCACGCGTACGAAGTCGCGGGTATCAGATAGTTTAATTATAATCCCAAACATGAAAAATTCTGGCACATATTTGCGGCTTAATTACTTTGCTCCGGATTAAGCTATACACCTGACATTTCTATACTATATAGAGGCAAACAAGTTTAACAAAAGCTTTAAATTTTACTTTGTTCCTATGGTTAGTTTGGAAGTTACTTGTTATTTATTTGAGGTGGTAGTTAAACCAGCGACAATGCTCATTGCTAGGCTGCGACGCACATTAATTGTTTGTAGAGATTGGGGCATTATTGGTAATGATATTGCTGATTTTCCTTGTATTTATTCAATGGAAACCCAAACGTGAAACGTTCCGGTACATATTTGCAGGTTAATTGCTTTGTTCTGGATGAATCAGTTTGCTCAAACCGTCGAACCTTTCTCATGAAGAGAATTCATTTCCAACATATTTAAAAACAGAAACACAAAACAAGGTGCGGGGGTTAGGGGATGTGTGTGTGTGTGTGTGGGGGGGGGGGGTTGTTTAACTAATGGCAGCTTTATTTCAGCTTCGTCTTTTCTTCTTTCTTTAGCATGAGCATCCGATTCTTGGGTTCTAATAACTTTAGCTGCTCGTGCTCTGCTAGAGCTACACTTTAGGCTAGGTTTACACCTGCAAGGCATGTAAAAAAAGAAGGCAAAATAAACTTGTGCCAGAAACTTTCATGCAGACACAAAATAATAGTACAGTGCTGAGCAAATCGAACTCTATATTAAATAATACGATTTGTCTCTAAACGAAATTTAATAACAAATCATACACTAACAAATCGCGCGAGAAGCACAGCTTGAGCAACCGATGTAACATAACAAACTAACACACGTCACCATTCGATAAGTTCTAAAAATTTCGTGAATACAACTGTTATTCATACCGAAAAAAATATTTCTGGTGTCCTTCCTACAGATAGGCCTACATAGTATTTCCTTGTAAAATTCCATCATTATTGGTATAGCCACTAAGTCGTCAAAACGTTACAAAAAGACAGAGACCTACTTCCGCATTTATAATTTGAGTGCACGGCAGTGCACCCGACGAATCGAGTCAACGGCGATTCGGGCCATTTTTGAACCTCAATTTCTTCGGTCGTATTTATGCTACATGTCTCAAATTTCTGTAATGCATAGATATCAGCAATCTTAGCAAACGTACTACATTTTATTTCGATACTGGTTTTAGTTCAGTTGTCGTTAGGATGCAAACTACATCGAATTTGTCACTCACTTACTCACTGACTGACTGATGATCATCAAATCTCTAAGGTTCTTCCCGTAGCCATGGGAAGCTGAAATTTGCTACACAGATAAAGTTTTACTCACATACCAACAAACTCGTAAATTTCCATATATCTACCCCTTACCTACCCCTAACGTGAAATCGCTCCCTACCCTAATAACTTTATACACTTCAGATTTCAATTGTAGAGTGAGCTTACTAAGTTCAACTAATGTGTTAAATGTTACTTATTTGCCTTTCTTATTCTGGAAGTTATTGAAATTCAAAATTTTATTTTGACCACGACACCCCGATATCAAAATCCCACTGTACCTCCAGCCATCCCAGAAACAAGTAATTTGGTACACATATATGATTTCACACCAATATCATGAGAAAAGTCTAATATTGGAGTTTTCTCCCGTATTTATTTGATTACAATCCCAAATATGAAAAATTCTGGCACATATTTGCGGATTAATTGCTTTTCTCCCGATGAAGCTACATGGCTGAGAATTTTTTAATGCAAAGAGATAAGCAATTTTAAGTGACATCTTAAATTTTACTTTGGTCTAATTCTTAGTTTGGAAGTTACTAGTAATTTATTTATAGTGGTAGTTAAGCCAGCGGCAATCGGCATTGCTCGGCTACTGGTCACATCAATTGTTTTCAGAGATTGGGGCGTTATTGGTAATCGTATATTTATATCTTAAAATCTGAAATGTTCTTATTAGCCGATTTTCAAGTGGAATCATTACATTTGAGCGGCTATTAAGAATAAGCGATAAACTTAAAAAAAGAAATGAGATCCCACAAAAACAATTCTTGTAAAAATAGGCCAAGTCTCGTGTTCGTGCAGTGACAAAAAGTTATGAGATCTTCCTCTAAGCCAAGTCTACACTTTTCAGGGTATATTCACTTCACTTTATGAAACAGAATGGTTTCTCTCGGTATCATAGATCGTTTATTTAGGATACAAAATCTGATGACTTGGCCATTATGCATGTCATAATTTGAACTTTAATTGAGGGCATAATATATATACTTGTCAAATTCGAAAAAGAGCGATGGAAATCTTGGCCTTTACGTATTTATAAGTTTGTGTGCGTTATTTAAAACATGGCATGCATAGTGGCCAAGTCATCAGATATTTTATCCTAAATAAACGATCTATGATACCGAGAGAAACCATTCTGTTTCATAAAGTGAAGTGAATATACACTGAAAAGTGTAGACTTGGCTCAGAGGAAGATCTCATAACTTTTTGTTACTGCACGAACACGAGATTTGGCCTATTTTTACAAGAATTGTTTTTGTGGGATTTTACTGTTTTGTGTGGATGACTGTGAGGTATGTGTAGTGTAGTATGTTGTTTATGTTATGAATAAATGAATGACAGAGGAGCGTGAAGCCTGGTGCCGTCTATTCATGCCTATTCTTCCTATAAAGAGAAAGGGGGATCTTGAAGCTCAACCTACCAATCCTTCAGTCTGTTCATTCCTGCGGTTCAACACCACATCCCCCTCAAGATATCCACTCACGTGGTATCTATGCAAAGCAGTCGTATTTCCCACTGTAATATTGTGGATCGAGAACTGCGAATACATCATAACAGAACGCTGTTATTGAAATTGCTTCATATAAATCTGGTATTAGGCGCTAGACGGGGAAAAGTGAATTTTTTATGTGTAAAATTTCTTTAAAACAGTATGAAAGTCTGAAGAGGAGGTTAATGTACTATTTGGGGAACTACAAAAAATTACGTATCTTAACAGAGTAGCGTAGACGTAGCGATGCCAATGTAGGGGCTCCACTATAATCTATTTCTTCTACAACAAAAAACATTCACGGCGAAAACCGGTCACACACATGACTTCCAGAATGATATTATTTTTAAGAGAGATGCTTGATTTAATGAATGTCTCTCGGGTAAATAGCAAGTCGTGTCCGACCTGTTGTACACAGGTTGCCAGTGTGAATAATGTGAAGCGTGTTTAATGCTATAACAACGCTGTTTATTCATTGATATATGAAGTCTGGTTGCGAAAGGTTTAATGTTTTCTGTTCTGTACGATAAGGGGACATCCATAAATTACGTGAGGTGTTTTTCCGGATTTTCGGAATCCCCCCCTCTGCTGAGATTTTGCTTAGATCTGCCCCCCCCCCCCCTGTGGTGAGATCTGGTCCCGTGAGACCCCCCCCCCCCTACAGATCGTCTTTGCAACATTTTGAGACCCACATTTTTCAGCCAAATACCCCCCTAAAATCGACTTTTGTAGCCCTTTTTTTTTTTAACTCTACAGTCCTGCCCAATTTTAAATAAATCTCACGTGAGATTTCCGTTGACCCCCCTCCCCCTTGGTGAGATCTGGTGAGATTTCGCCGGCCCCCCCTATTTCACCTCACGTAATTTATGGATGCCCCCTAAGTGTATTCGAACAGTGGTGATGAAAAAGAAGAAGGCACTAATTGCCAATAACGATCAGCGTTTAAAACAGAATTACGAGTATTTGAATTTTATTTAATCGGTCTCCTATAACCGCAGCCAACAAAACCCCTGTCACCAGGGCATTACAACAGCACGTGAAGGCATGAAGCCAATAGAAATTCTGGGGAGATTAAATGCACAGTTCGGGGATCTGCAACTGTAACGGGAATTCCTAAATGGCCGTCAATGGATAAAAAATGAGAGCCCTATAAAGCCTAAGAAGGCAAACACTCAGCCGTCAATAAGGTTTATTTTTCCCCTTTTAAAACTGACATTACTTGTTTTTTGAATGGATGTCAAGCCGTCAATACAGCATACAACTACAAACTTTTGGGTAATGTGCTTGCTTATCGCAGCAAAAGATGTGACCATTCGAAAAAAAATAATTGAGAAAATAAATTGGAAATCGCTTGATCGCCTTCCTTACAGCCCTGAACTATCTCTTTGGGCTACTGGGAGAAGCACTAAGAGACCCACAATTTGATAATGACAACGCATTGATTGCGCGATTAGCTACTGGCGCAACCCCCTTCCTTTTACGATGACTGCATCAGAAAGCTACTGATACGCTGGTAGAATTGTGTTTCAAAAGTGGGATATTATAATGGGAAATAGTATGCAGTTAACTTATTCGTTATAGTACCAATTATTTAAAAATAAGTCTTCTATATATTTAATGGACCAAATATTTAGAAATAAATCACCGACCAAGGTGGATGAATGGTAATGCTCGGCTTTGGCATTAGGGAGGATAGGGGTTCGAATTCCCCTTCCGCCATTCAGATTTCGGTTTTCCATAAACTTTCCAGGCAAATGCCGGGGTAGTTCCTGCAAAAACGTCATGGCCGAATACCTTCCCGTTCTTTGCTTTCCATCCTCTCGCATCTCTCATGACCACGATGTCGACGAGATAAAAATTTAATCATATCATCATTGTAACTTAATACGCCAGCTCAAGTATATATTAATTCTACTGCCTGAATAAAATTATGCGGACAAATTTTATTAAAAAAAATCTACTATTATGAGATCACTTTAATGTTGCTACAGGTTTTTAGTTTTGAAATAATGCCGTGTATACAATTCTACTGACGGTTTATTCAATAAAGACACGTATATTATACCATTTACAAAAGAACACATAAAGCTTCTGATGGTAACGTAATAAGGTTTCTCACATTTTGTTGTGTTGCCATCCTAAAGAAAACTGAATTCCGATTCTCGCCACTGCAGTGTAGCCTCGTCGACCACAGCGCTGCACTCTACTGAGAAGACGGTGAACTAACTCTTCTGCCAGCATTACTGCGCGGTCAATATCAACCAAAAAGAGCTTCTGCTTACCGACGCTAGGCGGCAGTAGCAGTGACGGCTTTCAAATAACATAATTAGATCTTCATTCAAGGATACCCGAAAATATTTTCATTCAGTCGAGCACCTTGTTCTTTATGTGGATTTTCTTGTTGAAGACGTTATATGTAAATGTCTTAGAATAACATTCGATGATAAACTCAACTGGGTAGGTAGTAGTGGTAAGTTTCTAAGTCATGCATTTCCAGACCTGTTGTGAAAGGATGTTCCAGGCATGTGAGGAAGTTGGTCAGATCGTTGCTTGAAACGGTGGGGTAGTATGTAACCCACATTATGGGTATGAAATGCAGGACTTTGGTGCAGAGAAGGGCAGCTAGATATGTTTATGAAAATTACCGCAGAACACAGCAAGTAACAGATATCATAGAGCAGTTGGGTCAACAGTACAGTTAATGGAAAACAAGGGGAGGGTGAAGATGGTGCTGGGAATGAACTAAACGTATATTAGTTATGAGGTATGAACGATGTTGGTCTAATACCATTACAGTTACTTGGTTTCAGGTAGAAGAGAGCAGGAAATTTAAATTTTCATTTTAAGGAATCAGAAAATGATGTTGCCGACCCCGGAAGCGTAGAAGATAGCGTGCTAGCCTCGCGTTACAGGGGTCGCCGGTTCGAGTCCGGCCTCGGGCATGGGTGGTTTTAATTAAGTGTTGTGTTTGTCTTGTGTCGTCTATACCAGGAAGTATCTGTAATACATTGAATAATACAATACAAAGTTGCAAACTACAAAATTATATGGTGCTGGCTGTATGGCCGCGTAGCCAAATGCCATTTTAAAAAAAAATATATCATGTTAATTTTTGATGAATATGCTGTACATGTTACCTGAAGTACTGAAATAATTTAATTAAAAATTCGTGAAAAGCAAAAGTAGTTGTGCAGGGAAATTTCTACTTGTGATTAACCTCCACTGCAATTCAATACCGGTAATAAATAACGCAAAGATGAAGGCAAATTCATAAAGATCTATAATGATTGCACCCTTCTATAATTACTTACGATTTTCAGTTTTAAGATAACTTCCAAACACCCACACAACTTCCACGCGATATCAGCAGACACTTTCAGCCTTATTTCAACAAGAACAGGAATCCTGACTGAAATCGGTGCTTTTTTCCTGTCGGCGGATTTAGTAACCGTAAATTCCTTTCAGCAGTAGCATTTCGGTATGTGTAACTGATAACGCTGTTGGGATCGCTGCATCAAATTATTGTTGAATGAATCGTTTCAAGTTTTGTTGTTAAACAGAAACCATACATTGTAAAATACTGATATGATATTTTGAAACTTATTTTCACACGAAAGATTCAGTTAAATTTTTATTTTTATTAACAGAAAACCTATATCTGTTTCTCGAGTAAAGAGTACACGATACGTGTCACTACCTCTTCCTAGACTTTAGTACTTTTCAGACACATGAGGTGATTAGAATTTCCTAGTGACTTTACAGAATTACACAGAAGTTTCGATATTTGGGGGTAGTGTTTAGAGCAAAAATATTAACTCTTCGGGGTAAAAGTAATTAAAAATTGCGTTCAAAGACCAGAAAGATGACAACAGATAAGCTTCAGCGATATATATATTACTTATTGCTTTACGCATCGACGACGGGTAAGGTCATTAGAGGCGGGATGGGACTGGGGACAAGGAACGGTAAGGAATTCGGTCATGGCCTTTTTGAAGGAAGCATCGCCTGTAGTGATTTGGGGAAACCATGGAAAACCCAAATCTGGATGCCCGGACGGGGATTCGAACCCGCGTCCTACCTTATGCGAGGCCAGAACGCTAACCGTTCACCAACCACGCTCGGTTTCCGCAATATACCCCGCGCCACAGTTGTGCATGTAAACCAGTTATAGAGTAGTTAAACTGAACATCATCGTGTTTCAGAAACTAAGAACTAATAAACTAATAAAACTAATAAAAACTGTTGTTACAGAAAATATTCATTTCCTTTTCCGCATAGACGACTGCTGCAGCTACTAAACCAAGAAAATGATATTTGGGAAAATGAGTGCATGAGTAAGTAAGCATATATATACTTAAAAATGGCTAAACAGTAAAGACAAATGTAAAAAAGAAAGTCAAACAACGTACCTTGAAAACGTAACTTAGAGAAGGCAATGCCAAAACGGCAAGAACTCTTACAAACGAATTCCTTAGCCTAAAGGATAAGAGAGAAAAAAATGGAGCCACGGAGCTTTGCATGAATTCACAAACCAACATCAGTGTCTGACACTTTGTTTGCTCCATGTGTTGCAAGAAACTGCTCATATTTGAAAGAGAGAAGTTTTCAGAGCTGTAGTTCAGGCCTGATAACAGTGTGAAATATATTTCTTGTATACAGATAATAAAACACTCTGTAGGACGCCATCTTTTACTCCTGGAGATGCCATTTCATTGCAAGATGCTGAACAAACACAACTTCACTTAACTGTCCAATAGTATTTCAGCTTCAAGTACGTATCTCAATTCACGTCACGGTATCGCAGGAATGATTAATAGAATGATATACAAAACGGTTAAAGTAGAAAAGTATGAAATCTAAATGGGGTAAACACATACAGTGTGTGAAGTTCCGGTAAGTTTTTATTATTTGTTATTCCGGTCTCTTCTTCTTTTATGAATTCGTTGCCCGTGTCAGGACGTAGACGGTTTCCATGGGCAGTGTTTACCACTCGATGACAACGTCTGGGATGGTTTTCCATGGCCTTCCACAGTGTGATACTGTTCGTAAATGTTGTTGTAAGTGTGGATGAGTGTGGTAGTGTGTGTGTGTTCAGTACAGAGTGTTGTTGGGAGAGGGTGAAGCCCGGTGACAGCCCATTCCGGCCTACTCTTTCGAAAGGTACGACGGGGGCCGCGAGGCTTAACGTCCCCACCCGACGGAGAAATCACCATCGATAGCGCCATGTAATCACGCTCCATAAGCTCTCCATAGAGTTTGGGATTAAGCCCAGTAGCGTAACAATAGGGTGGCAGAACGGGCAAAATGCCGCGGGCCCCCAGCCGGAGAGGGCCCCCGGTCATTGCTGGAGTGGGCCCACGGCAGAAGGCCCGAGAGGGCCTGTCGCCCCTTGAAACAACTTACACCCGGGGCAGTAGTCGAGTTAAAAAAAATGGTGCCCCAGTTTGCCACGGTTTGCCCCCCCCTTTTTTTCCTTAGATCCGGCACTGAATGAGGGCCCCATTCGATGAATTTGCCACGTGCCTCAACGGTATAGTTACACCACTAATTAAACCAAGGACTTTGTTGCACGATCTGGTGATTAGGAACTGTTCACTACCACCATTCCTAACCTGCCAGCCTAGTCCTGTTGACGATAATTTCTTCCACCACCAGGATAAGAAACCAGCTAACCCTGTATCAGCGGCAGACACCATCACGGTAAGGCAGTCAACTGAGCCAACGGAGTGGTTGTTACTACGGTTATGGAGAAAAATTTATTTGATTATCACGCGGACATACCTGCATACAGGTAACTGTTATGCTTGACATTTTTCAGAAAGTGTTGAGGAAACGTAAGTGCGACGATGCAGGAGCAAACTTAGCAGAAATTTGCATGAGTAGTACAAGCACAAGTTACAGGTTTTTGATAATTCTCCAAAAGCAGGGCCAATGCCCGGATGCTTCCTTAAAAAGGCCATGGCCGAATTCCTTCCCGTTACTTGTACCCAGTCCCATCCTGCCCTTAATGATCTCGACATCGACGAGGCGTAAAGCCATTAGTAAAAAAAAGTGGCTTGGCTAATGGAGCGTTTATAAATCACGTAGCTCCATTTTGGCCTCCTGGTGGGCCCCCCCACCCCTACCCCCCACGTAGCCCAAAGTGGCTTATGTCTCAACTCTCCCCCCCGCCCCTCTACCCGCAAACACGTATTGATTCCAGTACACATTTTGTACCGTATTCTCTTGTCAGACTATCGTAAATTACGTACGGAGATATTTAAATGACGGAAATAAATATTCACATGCTGTGTTTTGTACCTTATTTTAACTGTGACAGATAATATGAATATCCTACATCCACGAAAAGGGAATCAATTACTAACAATTTGCTCTTAGGGGTGTCCATAAACTACGTGGCTTGGTTTTGGGGGAGGAGGGATTGGCTGGAAAGCTACGTTGGGATACGTGGGGGGGGGGGGGAATCCGAGTTAGGCCACGTAGCTTAGCATTCATATTATTTGTCAAAGTTAAAATGAGATACAGGACACACAACAGCACTATATATTTATTTCCGTCATTTAACTATCTCCGAATGTAATTTACGATAGTGTGACAAGAGAAGACAGTAGAAAATGTCTTCTGGAATCAATATGGAAAAAAGCTACGTGCTACGTGGGGGTAGGGGGTGTTCACAGGAAACCAACATGGAGCTACGTGGTTTATGGATGCTCCCTTACTGTTGAGTACTACTACTAGTTGGTTTGCAGTTTGTGAATTACCAGATAGCAACAATTCCCACATATATTTTGCGAGAAATATCGGGAGGAGAAAGTTCTATATTTTCACGCACGACCACTCAACATGTTCAATCAAAGGAACCATTCCAGTCAGTGTGAGACAAACATTGACATTTAAGGAGTCAATCACGTCTCCCTTCGAATTAAAGAATCCCAAATGTCTGCGTCCACCAGTCCAAGCTGTATACTGTAACAGCCCTTAAACCTAAACTTAAAAGGAATTGTATTTTATTAAGCAATTGTAGCAAGCTAGAGTTTGGTTGAATATGATCTTGTATGTTTGTTTTGCAATTAACTGTAATTCAGTGTATATAGACTTTGTTTTATGAAAAGAAATTATTTAGAGGCCATCTAATATGTTTAAGGACAGAATTGTACAAGAGAATTGCTTAAATATTTGTAATTCCAGGTATTAAGGCAAGTTACGATGTCTAAAGAACAATTTTCTACAGTTTAAAATGATTTCTGTGGATAATTTTGTGTTTAAGTAACTTTCCATTTCTGACCATTTTGTATTGATTGTAAATGATTATAAATTAATTCTGATTGTTTTTAATATGTTTCAATTGTTTAAGTATTGTTAATGTTCGAGTAATATCTGGCGGAAGCTATTGAAGTGTTCTAGAAATTTCGATGGAGTTTATATAAAGCCAACATCCGAGACAGAGAAACTATTTTCACCTACTTAATTTACGATGGCCAAGTACTGTATTGTCTGTGGAAGAAGTGTTGTATACAATCGCTGGATTGTATGTATGCATGCAAACAGTATCTTTGACGTCGTGGTTTCTTTGAAAATAAAAAGAAGTTTATGGACTGGTTATTTACCATATTAATTAAACAACGAACAATCTAATAATACAGTTCTCTAGATTAATTTAAATGCGTATGACATTGTTGTCCTGGAAGTGCCCGAAAGGTCCTGCCGCCAATTGACAAGAGTTTTTCACTTTGTCTCGCATGCGCACTCTTATTGCCGCTACATTAACCTACCGGGTACAGAGGACCTGCAGTTTAACGTGGAATCGGAAAGACGGAACAATTATGGCGTACTTCAAATTACACGGTAAGCTGTAACAGAGGTGAAGGTCGGGTAAGACCTTGCTAAATACCCGCCGAGACAGGGATTCAAAGCGGGGACCTTCCGATTTTCAGTCAGACGTCTTAACCTCTGAGCCACCATATGATCTTTATGGATAACGACTGAAAGTTCTCAGAATGTTTACACTTTTCTTTTCATTCCACAACTTGTTCAAGTTGGTAAAAAAAACCCACAAACAATACGATTTCTCCCTTTTATTCCGATTTTGCTTATATCAATCAATCTCCTAAAGTTTGCAGGAAATGTATAACAATAATTTTCAAGTTTATCATTTTCATAAAATATCTAAATCACTTATAATTTCACACAAAAGTTCATATGTACTATCCAAAACTGAATTTAATGAATCGGATAATAAATATGATGAGAAATCATTGTTTTCGAATATTTCCTTAATAGCGAATACAATTTTTTTTAACTGTATCCGATTTATGTACCCAACTTAGAAAATCGTAGAAGCATTGTTATTGATTTTTTTTGTAAAGAATTTTACAAAAAAGTTAATACACATTATATAGACAGAATCCAAAGTGCGGAAGTATAATTTGCACCTGACACTTTTTATATATATATATATTGTTGATAGCATCAGATAGATGTTGGGTATAGACAGGAACAGTTAAAAGGTATTAAGTGGCATAAAAATGAAAATTGAACTATTTACTTAAATATGCAGATGAAGTTTGATTTCCATCCAAGTGAACAAAAAACTGAATCAAACAGCTATTTCAATGGGCTTTGCAGTGTCAGGAAAAAAAGGTT
The DNA here is from genome assembly GCA_031002005.1 of Vandiemenella viatica. Lineage (NCBI taxonomy): Eukaryota > Metazoa > Arthropoda > Insecta > Orthoptera > Morabidae > Vandiemenella > Vandiemenella viatica. The sequence continues at coordinate 34,660,678 of JARYHS010008074.1, read as the reverse complement.
TAGAATTTTATGTGTTTGTCCACAGAGCCTATTCCTAGAGACTTCCGTTGACTGAAGAAGTACGTTACCTTGCGGATGAGCTCCCCTACCATACCGTCCCAGCCACCCGGTACTTGAGGGTTCTCGGCTCCGTACTTCCCATCCTTCACAATTCGGAGTTCATCTGCAACATAACATCGCCAACGAAACTTCAGTGCATTAAAAGAAACTGTCAGCAAGATGCTCGTAGCACAACACTCATAGACAGTCTTACCAGAAGTTTAAAATACAATCACCACACCACCTCATAGTAAACATTCAACGCACCCCCAGTTGTGATGTAACTCTAGATAATAATAATCATATATATTACTTCTATAAGGTGTTTTTTTGTCACAGCCATTATCTCCCTTCATACCTAACCGAAATCAATAAACAAGGTATCAATTTAAAGATTAAGATACCCGCTTTCATGGTATCATATTTTAAGAAAGTAAATTTTCAAATTCGGCCCTTAAAGAGAAAAAATATCAATATTACTAAAATGCTATTTTTAATGTGACAACCCATTTATCTCCCTGGATACCTAACTGAAATCGTTAAATAAAGTATCATTTTAGAGATTAGGCCCTCCGCTTTGGTGACATCATATATTAAGACAGGAACTTTTTGGAATTCGGCCCTTAAAGGGCAAAATTATCAAGATTTCTACAACGCGTTTTAGTGTCACGAGCCATTTATCTCCGTTGATATCTCACCGATATATTTAAATTAGGTATCACTTAAAACATTACGGTCTCCGTCGTGGTCAAATTATATTTTAAGAAGGCATTATTTGGAATTTGACCCTCTTAGGGCAAAACTATCATTATTTCTATAATCCATTTTTTGTCACGAGTTATTTATCTCGTTTCATATCTAACAGAAGTGGAGAAATGAGGTATTATTTTAGAGATTAAGGTCTCCGCTTTGGTCTTAACATATTTTAAGAATGGAATTTTTATCAATTAGACCCTTATAGGGCAAAATTATCAATATTTACATAACTTTTTTTGTCACGAGCTGTCTATCTCCCTTGATATCTAACCGAAATGAGGTATTATTTTATGGAGTAAGCGATTTACGTTGGTGGCATTAAATTTTAAGAAAGGAATTTGACCTTTAAAGGTCAAAAGTATCATTATTTCCATAACGTATTTTTTTATCATGAGTCATTTATATCCCTTGATATCTAACCGAAATAGATAAATGAGCTGTCGTATTAAAGATTAAGGTCTCTTTTTTGGTCACATCATCTCCTTTAAAGGGCAAAAGTAATAACTGTGAATGTCGCGCAAATGAGACAGTTCAGAGCCAAGCAGCTAGATAGCAGTAGCATATATCACAGAGATATTAATAAACTACTTCACTGGCGTCGACTCCTGTTAAGTACCTATTATACTAAACAAATAAACAATTGAAATAAAAGAGGCGCTTCTTCTTTCATCATATTACATCCCCCCAATGTTACTATTCATTGTATTCGCGAAAATTTTGCACGGGTCTTCTAGTTAGTATATACAAGCATAATCACGATGTCTACCATGGATATGTAAGCCATCGGTGTAAAAGATACGCACATTTAATACCCTAAAGTTGCGTTTCCACTGAGGCAACTTCTGGGCAACATGTGGCATGCGGCACTGACGCATGCGACAAGGAATATTTCAAGCGAAGCAACACGTTGCGACGTGTAGCAAGCAACAATGATGCATGCTATAGGTTGGGCCATGTCGCCGGTCGTATGGGCCACTGTGCGACAAAAATATAGCGTGTCACACGGTGTCGCCAGTATCCAAGCGGTAGTGGATGAGTGCGACAGAAAACGGGCGACATGGAGTGGAATGTGCAGAAAACAACCTTATTTATTGAAGATTATCATACTTCACCGGAGTTGTGGAATAACAAAAGTGCATCATGTAAAGACAGGAAAGCGAAAAGTGACAAATTAATACTACTTGCTAATGTACGAATGTTCATTATATGAAATAAAAAAGAAAATCAAGAATTTGAGGTCTGCTTTTCATCGTGAACATAAAAGAATTACTAAACCAAAGAGCGGCTCCTCTCCTAAAGAAGAGAGATGGTTTGCTTATAAACTCCTGACATTTTTGTTCGATGTTGACATTCCAAGACAAACTTTTTCAACAGCAGTAAATTATGAGGTACGTTAATTAATATATGTAACTAATTATTTTTGACAGAATAGTTTACCAATGACAGATCCAGATACGGAATAGGGGATTTACAATATTTTTAGTTATACAAGTAAATAAAAGTAGTTTTATGGTGGGTTTAAAAAATATATATATTTTAAAAATTGTCGTAGTTAAAACTTTACAAAAAGACTTACATATAATTAAGATAAGCTGTATTTACAGCGTATGTAGAAAAGTGTTTCCAAATTTAGATTGTGGTAAATAATAGTAAAAAACTTTTCTTGAATCGACCTTTCACTCATACAGTTGTGTATGATAGGAATAAATTGTCATATCATGGTAACGTAGCTAAATACATTATTTTACGTACGAATACATAGTTTATGTTTTTGTCTTTGTATTTGTCTTGCCAAGATACTTTTCCTTCTTTTGACACAAAGTACCTTGCGATTCGCACTATTTTTAACAAATAAATCTCTGATCCACCACCTAGGTTTTTTTCTTTTATTGCCATTTGCGAGGATCAAATAAGCAGCAGCTGCCACTGCTTCTGATGCCATGACGCACACTACTGGCCGCATAACGTGAAATGCAACAGATTCTTGGGAAGTATGATGACGCACGGCGACATGTAGCAACAAAATAACTCGTGTAGCATGCTACATGTTGCTCGTTGTTGCCTCAGTGGAAACGCGCCTTAAGAGGTTCCTTGGTGAAGCGACAGCAGTAGGCCTACAAGACATATTTCTGGCGACAATTATTTAGATTCTTTCACTACAGCACGGAACTCGCAACCACCATCCAAATAAACGTAATAAAAAATAGAGGTATCTCAACAGCACCAGCAATAGACGGTAAGCTACAAGACTTACATTTACTGAGCAATTTTAAGTTCGTATGAGTGATCAAGACCAACTAGACGAGTAATGGATACACGGCAGCAGTTTATACAGTATATTGGGTGAAAATATTTTGTTTCACTGATTTTCGCTAACGACAAAATGCAAATATTATAATGCCGTAGAATGATGCTTTAATTAAAAAATTATATTCTGAGTAATAAGCCTATGAGGTAATAAGAAATCCAAAAACTTCCAGCTGTGTCAAATTATCAAACCACTGGTAAATTTTGAGGATCCAATTCTATACAACCGATTTCAACCAACGAAATTAAAACTGTGAGCTGGTAGCATGGCCGTTGTCAGTGTGATTTGGGGGAGGGGTGGGGGAGATATCCTTCTCCAACAGTGAGCCACATGTCCACCCACTATTGACCATGGATGGTGACGTCATTTCCATCTTGCACTTCACGCTTCGCTGCTTTTTCAGCATTTTTAACACACATGCATCGCAGAAATGGTTGCCTGTATCCCTGTTCACCAAGAGATCAGTTGTTCCAATTAAAATTGATTCCGATAGCGATATATCGAGAGTTCATCGTTCTTAGCACGCCTCAAGGGCTTTTTGTGACAGAGTCGTTTAAAAATTAAAGTAAATACAGTTAACGGGAGCGGAACAGAACTGAGACCATAAACTTTGAAGAAAATTGACGAACTGGCTAGTAAAAAATTGTTTTCGGCTGAAGAAACTGAAAAGAAACTTCAGCGGAATACTTTAATTAGTCCGTTAATCGAGACTATATTTTGCTCCGAGCTTTACGATGATAGTTGCTGCTGGGTTAGGTACACAGAAAACTTACCACAGCAGCAGCTATCTCTGTAAAACTCCAAGAAAAGTGTTGGTTAACTTCATAAATTTACTCGTGCAGTACCTTGTGCCATTTTGAAAAGTTTTCACGGGCCACATGAACTTCTGTAAACTAAGTAAGAGCGCAGATCCAGTATAGGGATGCAGACAGATTATTGCTATAAGGAGAGTAAGAAAGCCGTAAAATAATGTGCTTCATGAGGGATGAATTCATATTTAAACTTACACAGATGAAAATTGACTTAGGTGACGATCTTGAAACGTCAGTTAATCAAGAACAGTCTGTATGTATTGAGAACTTAGTTAAAATAAAAGCTGAAACTGTGAATTTATTAAAACAAGAGGACAAAAAACCAATAACTTCCTGATCTTGTGCGTATTAACACAACTGTTGAAGAATAAAGAAGAGAAAAATGGTTTTATAATCGAACAATTGAACATGTTAAAGAATTGTGGAAAGTCACATACCAAATCACTAATGAATTGGCTGGTGAATCTAATTCATTGAAAATATAAATAAATAATTTGTTTGATATCGAGTATAACCAATACCCGTTTTTGTGTAGTTTGGAATAATGTAGTAGTATTTGAAGTTGGGTTTTCTCAGAATGTAGACTCAAGTTAAGTGTTAATGTAGAACCTGAAGTTAAATCTAATTAATTACTAAAATACTTGTGTGTGTACTGTTGAGAGTAATAGCAGCAACAAAGTAATTCCTAAGTGTGAAGTAATTTCTTTAATGCTAGTTGGTTGAGCGATTTTTCTTTCCGTCGGCCGCGGGCATCTATGTTCGCGGCGGAATAAAGGTCAGTTGGCATAATTCAGACATCCACTGGCCTATGCAATATTTGCGTGCCTTGTTACACAAGGAAGCTATATATGTGTATTCCTTTTTTTATGAGTTACTATTATTGTCACGCTTAAGTCCGCAACGGTTAGGTTTGCGTGCTTAAATATTGCAGCGAGTTAAGCTTATTATTAAACTGTCGGCGAGTTATGCCAAAGTTTGGAGACGATTAAAATAAGAACTAAATTACGTGTGAAGAGATTACAGCTCAGATCCGGATTGCATCTTGCTGGAAGTAACAGACGGTGTTCGCGTTGCAGCCTGGCCATGCGAGTAGATCCTGCATTCATAAGGTGAGTGGATTTCTGATTTGCGCTATTGCTGGCCGAATCGCTGCTGCCGAATTTCTGGTGTCTGTGGTCGGCGGAAGTGGAGAGAAATCGCTCACCAATTAATTAATCATGGTTACCTTCCCTGCGGGAAGTCACTATTTATACGTGGCTTTCCCAAGATAGATTATCCATCATCTATTTTTTTGGTCCTCCTGGTGTCGGATATGACACGATCAGTTTGATTAATATAATCTTTGTATAAGCAAGTTACGCTATACTTCAATCATATTTTACAAGATGGCTTTCGGGACAAATGTTGATTCTGTAGAATTCAAACGGAAGCTAGCGTTATTAACTTCAAAGTCGGATATGATTTTTGAGAGAGTTAATAAATTGTATAAGATTTCTATGAACATCTCTTCGTTTGATTCCCGGACCAATGAAAGTTTTATGACTGATTCTGAAACAATTGATGACCTTCAGATCAAGTTTGAATCTATGATAGATCAGATTAATGATTTACATTTGACTAAAGATCCTGAATATACACCTGATTATTCCCCATTAGTTGCATTTGAGGATTTGTACACGCGTATTAAAACGAACTCGCAACAAAATTGGTGCCTCTACCGTTACATTGTCATCGCGTCCGAGTGACCGTGAACACATTAAATTACCTCCTATAGATATTCCTAGCTTTGATGGTAGTATGGAGAAATGGTCAGTATTTTATGAATCTTTCAAAGCTATATTCATGATAACGACCAGTTAACTAACTCACAGCGTGTGCAATATCTTGTAAGTAAACTAACAGATAATGCATTGAAGTTAACTACAGGTATTGTACCTACAGCAGAAACATACCAAATAATGTGGGAAAATCTTGTTAAAAGGTATCAGGACACACGCCTGTTAGGTACTCACTATTTAAATATCATTTTGGATATAAAGCCTAGCAGCAATAATCCAAACAGCTTGGATACATTTATAGAGAAATATTCAGCAGCAGTTGCAGCTTTGAAACAATTAGGCATTCATGATCTTACAGATTTTATTTTATTTCAATGTGCATTGCGTAAGATCGATGCTCAAATTGTACAAGCCTTTGAAATGTCAGTACGCGATAAAGAAATGCCCACTTACAACGAATTAACTTTATTCGTGAAAGATCAGGTTAAAATTTCTAAACGTTCAAGCAATATGAACAGTGCAAGTTCGGGATTATATTCTCGCGCTTCAGATAACATGAACAAGCGACTGAATGCAAATGTGACACGCGGGCGTACTTCCAAAAGCATTTGTTTCTAAAGAAAGATAACGCAATAGTCAGAGACAATATGGCAACTAAGCTTATCTCTGGATCCGTGTTTATTGCCAGCAAACAGATCATACATTACTCTATAATTGCTCCCACTTCAAATCTTTGGGTTCGCCACAGAATAGATATGAATTTGTAAAATCAAAAAGAGGCTGTGTGAACTGCCTGGGAATTTCTCACACTGTTTCCAACTGCAAATCGTCGTCTGTTTGTAAGTTATGCAAGAAACGACACCATACTCTCTTACATTTTGATAGGAAAAATACGCAGACTCATTCCACTCGTCTCAATACGAGTGAGAATTGCGCGTTGCAAGCCATTTCCGACAAGTGTAAAAACAGACCGCGCCAAAACTTGCTTACCTTGCGTATTGATGTCGACACCAACTGTTCTGGTCCAGGGCTCGCATCATCGGCTCATTAAATAAGGCTTCACATAATGAATCTCCGCTTTCCTTGAGCGTTAGTGTAAAGACTAATTTTCATATATTACTTTCCACAGCTCAAGTGTATGCCAAGTCCACTGATAATAATTATCAAGTAATTAGGTGTCTAATTGATAATGGATCACAAAATCATTTAATTACCATCGATTGTTGTAAGTCATTGAACCTACAGATAATTCCATTAAATAATTCCTATGTGAAGGGTATAGGTTCGAGTTCGCGACCGATTTATGGTTATGTGAATATCGAAGTACAATCCCGTGTATTTAAAAGTAACAAATATAACATTCAAGCTCTAGTTGTTGATTCTATTACAGACCAATTACCTTCTCATTTTATAGAAAAGTGTGACATGTCATATTTGGACAACCTACCTTTAGCTGATTTAACATGGAATATTCCGGGTAAAATTGATCTTGTGTTGGGTGCTCAGCTTTTTCCGTATATTTATTTCGGAGATAGAGTTGAATCAGGTACTATGGCACCACCTGCTTTACTGACCGCCTTCGGTTATGTGTTGATGGGAGAATATTCTAGTATTCATACTCACCCTACATCTTTTACTGCTCTAGCACTCAATGAATTGGTGCAAAAATTTTGGGAATTAGAGGAGATATCTCACAAAAAATTCCTAAGCCCTGAGAATACAGAGTGTGAGAATTTATATACTTATCTGTGAGTAGGAACAGTGAAGGTAGATATACTGTGGCTTTACCGTTCCTTTCAGATCCTAATGAGCTTGGCAATTCTCGTTTCAATGCTTTACGCCGATTTATGGCGCTCGAAAGGAAATTTAAACTATGTCCCACACTCCGAGAGAGCTATAATAAAGTTATTGAGGAATATATTACAAATGGTTACTTAACAGAAGTTCGTGAATCAGAGGTTAGCGATGACGGGTATTATATTCCCCATCATGCAGTCATCCGCCCTGATAAACCCATGCCTCGCATTGTACTTGATGCAAGTGCTAAAACTCATACTGGTTTGTCATTAAATGACATTTTGCATACCGGTCCTAATTTACAGGCCGATTTATTCTTGCTTTTATTAAACTTTCGGTTATTCCCGATTGCTATTACAGCGGATATCAAGCAAATGTATTTGCAGATTGGTGTTGTTAATGACCATCGCAGATTTTTGCGAATATTATTTCGTTTTGATGATAGCGAAATAGTTCGGACATTTCATTTTAACCGTATTCCTTTTGGGTTAAAATCGAGTCCTTTTCTAGCTATGCGCACTTTGCGACAGCTGGCGGCTGAAGCGAGTTCTCAGTTTCCTGAAGCCTCTGAAGTCGTCGAGACTAAAATGTATATGGACGATTTGGTTCATTCTGTTCCTGATGAGGAAACAGCTTTTCGTTTATCCCGAGAACTAATCTCATTATTGAAGTCTGGAACTTTTGATTTAGTAAAATGGTCCAGCAATTCTTCTGGGTTACTCGATAGTCTTCCTGATTCTCATCGAAGCCCAGTAAACTTTTCAGAAGGAAACGTAGTGACGTCAGCTAAGGTTCTGGGGCTATCATGGAAACCTTCAGACGACGTTTTCTACTTCACCACGACCCAAGTTGCGAAAAGTGCACGAAGCGGAACATATTATCTGTAGTGGCTCGTTTGTTTGATGTTTTGGGTCTGGTTGCTCCGGTTATTTTGTTAGCCAAGTTGTTAATTAAAGAACTGTGGCTAAGTAAAATTGATTGGGATGATACCCCGCCCGAGAGTGTGTTACGCCGATTTGCGGCGCTCACTCAAGAATTACCTCTTCTTTCCACTATGGAAATCCCTCGTCATGTAGGTGCATCAAAGGACTGCAAGGCCAATATTGTTGCCTTTTGTGACGCAAGTATGAACGGTTATGGTTCTGTTAATATTTACATACTACTGATGCGTCTGGCATATCTGTTCGACTATTATGTGCTAAGTCCAAGGTTTCACCTACCAAAATAACGACACTTGCGCGTCTCGAGTTATGCGCCGCGCTTCTGATGTCGAAATTAGTTAAATTAGTTAATGAAACCTATCGAGATCGAGTCCATATAGTAGGCACCTATGCCTTTTCAGACTCTACGGTAGCTTTGTCCTGGATTCATTCTTCCCGCATCGTTGGTCTGTTTTTGTGAGTAATAGGATCGCTCAATGTCAAGAGAACCTTGCTCCGTAGAACTTCTTTCATGTCGCGGGAATCGAAAATCCAAGTGACTGCCTCTCTCGAGGTATGTTGCCGTCACAATTAGTTTCTCATAGCTTGTGGTGGAATGGACCGTCTTGGATGCATCGTCCCACTTCTGAGTGGCCCATTAAAACGTTTTCTCCGGGTGATTGTAAGGAATTACCGGAACACAAGACGAATGTTTTCACCATTACTACCACTCACCTAACCTTCCGTGCTGTATGGTTTATCTCAGCGCGTGTCTTCTTGGGACAAATTATTGAGAGTTGTGATTTACATTTTTAGATTCATAAAGAAGATTACCCTTCTGGTGGGGTAAAGAATTTGTTCTTTGCTTAAAGGGCAATAATTCGTGCGGTTCAAGATGTGCACTTTGCAGTAGATATTGCTCTTCTAAAAAAGAATAACTTGCCTTCCAAGAAGCTGCGGAATTTGTCAGTATTTCTTGATGAAGAAGGTATTTTACGAATTGGTGGACGACTGTCTAAGTCGGACTTACCCTTCGAAGCTAAACATCCAGCGCTACTTCCCAAGCATGACCATGTTGTGCATCTTATTATCAGACATTACCATGTTTTGAATTGTCATGCAGGGGCTGGTCTGTTAATATCGATTTTGCGGCAGCGCTACTGGATTTTAGCTGCGAGGATTGTTGTTCGGTCCATGGTACGTAAATGTAATTTTGTTTTAGAGTTAACCCTACTCATCCTACTCCTAAGATGGCAAATTTGCCTCCCTGTCGCATACAGGAAGCTAAGGCTTTCGTTCATACTGGCGTAGATTACGCAGGTCCGATTCCTATAATCCTTACACGACGCCGTGGTCAACACTCTCAAAAGGCGTACATTTGTCTTTTTGTGTGCCTTGTCAATAAGGCTATACACATAGAGCTGGTCTCAGACTTAAACGTCTGATACATACTTAGCCGCATTCAAGCGCTTTATTGCAAGACGAGGAACCTGTTTCTTGTCTATATTCAGACAATGGTACTAATTTTGTAGGTGCCAAGGCTCAGTTAGAAGAGTTGAACAAAGCTCTAAAACCTGAATTAAGTAGTCGCCGTATCGAGTGGAAAATGATCCTCCGCGTGCTCCGCATTTCGGAGCATTGTGGGAGTCTAATATAAAGAGTTTGAAGACCCATTTATTTAGAGTGATTGGAAATCAACTTCTCACTTATGAAGAACTGCAAACGGTTCTAGTTCAGATTGAATGCGTTATGAATTCGCGACCTTTAAATGTAGTGTCGTCGGATCCATACCCAGATGTTATTACTCCTGCACATTTTTTGATGTCAACTCCACTACAGTACTTACCGGCCACTGACATGTCTTGTTCGAATCTAAACCAACGTAAGAAGTTGTTAGATCAGATGGTCCAGTCATTCTGGAAAAAATGGCGACTTGAATATTTGCACACCCTGCAAGTTAGACATAAATGGTCGACACCGGATAACCCTGTTCAAGTGGGTACAGTTGTAATCGTGGGCAAGATGATTCTCCCCCTTTGAACTGGCCCTTAGGGGTGATTATTAAAACTTATCCTGGTTCAGACAATGTCACTCGGGTGGCGATGGTGAAGACACGATTCGGCACTTTCAAGCGTCCAGTGGTTAAACTTTATCCCATACCAACACAATAATATTTTTCTTTCATTCCTTTTAATGTATCAAATTTATTAATAGCCTTTTAATTTAATCTTTCGTCAATCCTACTCTCAACCCCTATCTTCATTATTGCTTTAAATCAGTAAAGTTACTTTAATTTTTATGTCACAACTTAGAATATCCCATAATGTGAGGGAAAATTATTTTTATTTTTTGAAAGTCCTAAGAACTTTCAAGGGGGGGAGCATGGTTGAGCGATTTTTCTTTCCGTCGGCCGCGGGCATCTATGTTCGCGGCGGAATAAAGGTCAGTTGGCGTAATTCAGACACACTGGCCTATGCAATATTTGCGTGCCTTGTTCCACAAGGAAGCTATATATGTGTATTCCTTTTTTTATGAGTTACTATTATTGTCACGCTCAAGTCCGCAACGGTTAGGTTTGCGTGCTTAAACATTGCAGCGAGTTAAGCTTATTCTTAAACTGTCGGCGAGTTATGCCAAAGTTTGGAGACGATTAAAATAAGAACTAAATTACGTGTGAAGAGATTACAGCTCAGATCGGATTGCATCTTGCTGGAAGTAACAGACGGTGTTCGCGTTGCAGCCTGGCCATGCGAGTAGATCCTGCATTCATAAGGTGAGTGGATTTCTGATTTGCGCTATTGCTGGCCGAATCGTTGCTGCCGAATTTCGGGTGTCTGTGGTCGGCGGAAGTGGAGAGAAATCGCTCACCAATTAATTAATCACGGTTACGTTCCCTGCGGGAAGTCACTATTTATACGTGGCTTTCCCAAGATAGATTATCCATCATCTACTAGTGACAAACTAATATAAGTAAACTGATTAAAAATCATTGCAGTGCTGACAGTTTTTCAGTTAATATTGAACTTTGCGTTATATATTGTTTATGTTAGATAATGAGACTAACAATGTGACTAAACTGGTGATGAATGACTTTAGGAGCAATGATCTATTAAAGTAATAATGGTCAATATGGGGAAAGGTTTTGTGTTTGATTCAAAATAAGAAATAGCTGTGATGTCAAAGCGAAGTAGAAGTTAATCATCGAGTGAGAACATTATCTGTGGTACGTAAAAATTTTAATAGTGATGTTTGTAGAGAAGTAAATAACAGTTATGACATTAAAAGTAATTCACCTGAAATGATTAATATGACGCTAAAGTTAGTAGTAACAACAGTAGTAACGTAAATACAGAATTTGTAAATTTTGAAAAGAATAGTGATAGTATTTCATCTTCCTCAGTTGGCACCACTGTTCTCAATACGGCGGCAGGTCTATCGCGGAGAACAGAACGTTATCAATGTCTACAAATATTTTATCAGATACTAATTATTTCGATCTAATGAACAGTGAAGTTTGTTAGTAGGTCTGCTATGTACTGAAAGTTTGAAGTAGTCTTTGAGTGTCTGCTTAGATCATATAACTTAATGCAAACAGTTACTAATTGGACAACCCACTATGTGTAAACAAATGATCACATGATAAACCTCATGATTAGTCACTGACGCCAGAATCAACTGTTATTTAAGAATAAATATAGTCTTGTGTGTCCCTATATTCCACCACCGTGATGGTCTGTGTGTGGTAGCAGCCCGGAGTTTCCGATCGTACACAACGTTGGCCGTATGCTGGTTACTGTGGGGTGGTGGTTGAAAGTGGTCAGTCTGGAGAAATTTCATATTTCGACAAAAGACGTGCATGTCATTATAATTCACTTTTAAGCCAAAAATACCTAGCACAGACCACTGGTATTTGCGTGTGGTACTAGCTTGGAGGTCACCGATTGTGCACAACCGTCGGCCGAATGTTGGTAGCTGTGAGAGTGTGGGAGTTATGGTGGTTGAAAGCGGTCCTTCAGCGACATTTTCGTATTTCGCCCTGAATATACGTGTGTACCTATATTTTACTTTGCTGCCACAACTACATACTGCAGACCACTGGTGTTTGTGATTTGTGCGACATAATAAGGGGAATGAAAAGATTATTTCCCGATGATGCTATTATTATCGTGAAATCACAACCCAGGACGACTGCGCTTTGTTACAAGACGATATTATGAAAATAATGCGTGGTTTAAAGATTGGCAGTTGGAGTTAAGCGCTAAAAAGTGCCAAGTCATGAGTGCAAGTAAAAAGGTGACACCATTTAGCTTTGAATATACAATTAATGGCACTGTCCTTAGAACGGTAGATTCTGCTAAATACCTAGGGGTAATAATTTGTCGTGGAATGAGCATATCAATAATGTAATTGGAAAAGCAAATCTTATGCTTCGATTTCTAGGTCGTAATTTAAAACAATGCACTCCGGAAGTTAAATCGATTGCGTACAAGTCACTAGTGAGGCCTCACTTGGAATATTATTTCTCTGTATGGGGTCCCCATCAAAAGGGATTAATGGAGGCATTAGAGATGGTCCAAAGAAGAGCCGCCCGTTTCATGACAGGTATATATAGTTGAAGGGAAAGCGTAAGTGCCATATTGAAGGAGTTAGGTTGGGAAGACCTGGAGCACCGAAGGCGTTGCTCTCGACGGAAGCTAATTGAAAAAATTCTCGACTCACGTATTTCGGAATGACAGCAAACAAATATTGCTACCAGTAACATTCATATCTCGGAATGACCACGAAAATAAGATAAGAGAAATCAGGGCCAGAACCGATTCATTTCTGTACTCATTTTTTCCACGAGCGATTAGGGAGTGGAGTAGAAAGGATTTACAGGCGAGTAAACACAAAATCCGACAGGAGTAGCTTCCGATAAAGCACTCCGGCCATCCTGATCTGGGTTTTCCATGGTTTTCCCAGATCACTCCAGGCGAATGCTGGGATGGTTCCTCGCAATAGCCCATGGGCGCCTCCTGCCATATCCCGTATATCCCTTCCAAACCATTACCTTTCTTGATAGGTGCAATGCACCCTCCGCCACACACTTTTAGTGAATCGCGGAGTAATAGTAGAGGTACTAGTAGTGGCCTCGAGTCTCCCACAGTGTAGTATGGTGGTTAGATGTCGGTAACTATGGGAATTGGGAGATAAAGTGGTTAAAAATGGTCAGCCTAGGGCATTCTACTACTTTTACCAAAGACGTGTGTGTCCCTATATTTCACCTTGCAGCCACAACTACCAAGCGCAGACCACTGGCGTTTGTGTGAGGTAGTATCCTGGAGCGTTCCATCGTGTACTATGGTAATAGGCCCGTTTAAACGCACGGTTTTTCCGACGGTTTTGGAGCGTACGCTCCAGGCGCGCGCATCAATCCTTTACGTGTAAATGCTCGGTGGTCAGAGAGGCCTGGCGCGCAATCCAAATGCGCACATCTGGCGCGCAGGTCTAACGGGGCCTTGTGTTTACACGTGCATTGTCGGTCTACAGTCTTGATGCGTCAGTACAAGTTCGTTGTTGGTTCGAATTTCTGGGTGACTTTATTTAACTTTACCATGCTTTAACAGATAAAAATCTAAATCTTGAAAAATGTGGTCAAGAGATAATTTGGAAGGATTTATAGAACTTTATAAGAATTTTCTATGTTAGTGGAAGGTTAAATCAAATGACTACAAAAATAAACATTTAAAAAATCGTAAATATGTTTAGTTAGTAGAATTCAGCAGGGTAAATGTATGTGAAAGTGAAAACAAAGATTTCGTCACTGAAAGGATTCAAGAAACTCGTCGGTAATTCGAAAAGAACTGAGAAAAATATATGCAAGCAATTTCAAATCTTGGAGGGATATTCCAGTTGCCAAAAAAAAACGAAGAATAGGAGGCAAACATTACTCTGCAGTTATGCTCTTCCTCATGACTGTGTCTTCTTTTGATATTTGTGGAGATACTAACTTTTACTTCACCTCTTTAGGTAAGGATGTCAGGTATTGGAATAAGCTACAAAGGGAAATGATGAGCAATTTACCAAAAACATTGAAAGAATTTAAAGTTAAAATTTGTAGAGGGCAAATGTAGGTGGGTGCAGGAAAATGTAGTTATATATGGAACTGTCATTTCGTAGGCAATTTTTTTAAATCAACTGGGTCATTTATTTTCCCGTTGCTCTCACTAAAGAGGCATGTGTCCATAGAGATCTCTAGTTTCGTGCCATCTTTCCGCCCATATACACTTTGTTTATTTAATTCTTTCTGTACCAAAACAGAAAAATGTAAAGCAGCTCATATTGCTCTGTTTATGTCATTTCTTTTGGAGGATATTTTAAATACACTTATAAACACAAGCACAACTAACAAAAACAACGACCGGAAAACCGAATGTTGCAAGCTGGACCGTCTACAAAACTTTCCAACCCGGCGGAAAGTCCACTCGCCACGGGATAACGGTAATTTTTGGCGCGTACGCTCCAACCCGCAGTCCTGGCGCGCGCGACTGGAGTGTTGACCATTTTTCGTCGCACGCTCCAGGAGCGACGGTCCAACCTCACGCTCCGGCGCGGCAGTTTGAAAACGGGCCAAATTGCTACCGGTAGCTGTGGGAATGTGGCAGAAATGGTGGTTGAAAGTGGTCGACCTGATATAAAAATAGACATGTGTGTCCCTATATTTCACTCTGCAGCCAAAACTACCTGGCGCAGTTCACTGGTGTTTGTGTGGGGTAGTAGCCTCAATTCTCCCATCGTACATAATGGCAGTTGCATGTCTGTAGCTATGAGGATATGGGAGATATGGTGGTTGAAACTGGTTGGCGTATGGATTTTCAAATTTCCACCAAAGACATGTGTGTCCCTTTATTT
This sequence comes from Vandiemenella viatica, assembly GCA_031002005.1. Classification (NCBI taxonomy): domain Eukaryota; kingdom Metazoa; phylum Arthropoda; class Insecta; order Orthoptera; family Morabidae; genus Vandiemenella; species Vandiemenella viatica. The sequence continues at coordinate 34,645,377 of JARYHS010008074.1, read as the reverse complement.
CACTTTGCAGTCAAAATTACCAAGTGCAAACCACTTATGCAGTAATAGCCTCAAGTCTCCCGCCATGGACTATGGTAGTTTCATGTTGGTAGCTGTGGGGGTGTGGGAGATGTGGTGGTTTAAAGTGCTCAACCGAGGGTATTTTGTTATTTCGACCAAACACGTGTTTTTGGTTATATGTCGCTTAGCAAACGCAACTAAATAGCACCGATCACTGATGTTTCTGTGTGGTAGTCGTATCGCGTCTCCCACCGTGCATTATGGTGGTTGCATGTCGGTAGCTATCAATCAAACTTCTTTACAAACAGGAGCGAAATCGTGGGCACTAGCTAGTAAAGATATACTATCGTGTATGTTAAAAAGACACGAAATTGTGACTGTTTCCATAATAACTATCTTAGAAATAATTTAGAAAACGTAACCGGTTTGGTGCAGGCAACGCAATGACGTGTGCAACAAATTTCAGCATGATACGCATACATGTTTTGTATTTTAATTTAGTAAATTTATAGAAACTCCTGCAGTGCCCAACAATTTGCACTTTGGATGCCTTCATATCGCCAGTGAGAACGCTGTCTAAGTTGTTGACTTTTCTTCCTCTACGATGACTGATGGGTGTTGATTGCCATATTTTTTTATTTTTCCCATCTTTTTGTTCTGTTATTGTTGTTTTTGATTGTTACCATTACCACAGCAATGCTTTTGAAACGAAATAAATAAATTAACTTAGTGAATTCAATCCTTATGGGGTCTATAATGTTTTCAAATATTTCTCAATAATTCCTTAGTTCTAAGAACATTTTATTTTGACTACTGTACATCAAGTTTTTTTGGATATCTACTCTCCATTCACCCAGCTGTTTATCGTGTTTTTTAAAATAGATTTTCTCTGGAGGGGACAAGTGGACGTCACCACCTTCAATCTACCATTTTTGATTCATTTTAATTGTATGATGTCATAATAGGAGGCCTTATTTTGCCATATTTCGAAATATTTTTTGTTATTTTTATTTTTTATTTAAGTTTCTTTAAACTTGTAAATGTCCAGTAAGAGAAGAATGATTATACGTATAACAATGTTTGCAATGCATGTTGTTATCTCACAGTTGATGCCGATCCTGTTGGCGATCAGGTCAGCCAGGTCTTTGCAGTATCCCTCAAACTGGTCGTTTCCGGTCAGTTTCTCGCCCGGTGGATCCTTCCGCCTCATCACATAAGGCTCCTCCTGCAGACAAAAACACGGCAGGTTATGAGAGACGATATAATTGTTCCCACGGCGCGTGCTAGGCAGGACGCGCCTTTCATCTTCTACCGCCTGGCGGTGGGTCGAGGCGCGCCGTCCATGTTAGCATATGCGGCAATGATGACCGGCGTTCCCTAGCACGCGCCGAGGGACGCGCCGTGGCAACGTGGCTTAAAAGAGATACTCACGATGCTTTCGCAAACATTGCTTGTAAAGACAGGTTTGCACAAAGCCGTTATCCTCGTAGCAATAATTCAATATCCTGCCAAATTAAATAATACTCCATTCGTATGGTAAACTGTTACTTTGAATTTAAACATTTCTATATTAAAACATAAGATTTATATGGGTGTACAGAGAAAATTACAGATACAATGCACAAGAGAAACAAAATGGTTTAAGGAAACGAGAAAATATATGGAAAAAATTGGGCTCCATCCAGATGAGATACAGAGAAGCAAAAAGCATGAACCTCAGTGAAAGGGTGAAAAAATCTGGGAAGAGAAGAAAAGACGAACCTGTAAACCAATTGCTTTCTGTGGTTTAAAGTAGGCCAAAATGGAAAGAAGAAGACATACGGTTTCTATTTACAAGGTTCCTGAAGAACTGCTAAAATATCTTGAAGAAGATGGATCATAAATATTATTCAATGGAAAGAGAAAATTTATGAATCCGAAAAGATTCCGAAGAATTTTACTAAAAGTATGATTTTCATATTTCAGAAGAAAGCTCAAGATGGCAAATACAGAACTTGTTACACAATTCGTTTAGCGTTGCATGATTCAAGATTACTGACATAAATGAATAGAGAAGAAAGTGAAGACGAAGATCAGTTAGATTTAAGTTTTCTTGCTTTAAGATCAATATTGCAAGGGCGGACCAAGAAACACGACAATACTTCAATGGAGTTAAGAAAAACTTTTGATAATATCAGATGGGATTAAATGCTAAAAGTTTTAAAGACTTCAGATCTAGAATAATGATACAGTAATACAATTTTTAATCTATGTAAAATGAGATGACTATAAAAAAAAGAGAATCACGAGATATTTGAATCAGTAAAATGTATGTGAGACTAGGTTACAGTGTATTATCGTTAATATTAAACTCATATGTAGGGGAATAAATAAAGGAAGTAAAAAAAAATTGAATGTGGCTTAAGTGTTCAAGGAGAAAAAAAATCAGTATGCTACGATTTGCTTATGTCATTGTTCTGTTAGCGGAACATAGGATGTTGAGAAACAACTTAACGATATGAATAAAATATTGAGAAGGTATAAAGAAAATAAAGAAATAAATCATGTTATAATGCAATAATATTAGATATTACAGTAGATTAAGTATAAAAAAAGGACCAAATATAGTATGAGGATTGAGTGAATTCTGTTATTTGGGAAGTCAAATTTAAACTGATGGCCAAAGCGGAATGATGTTAGAAGCAAAAAGAACTAAAGAAAAGACCCTTATTGTAAAACATTAAGGTTATGTTTTAGATAGTAAACTACGACTCTGTTTCAAAACTGTAGGTTTGTAGCACAGAAGTTTATGGTAGTGAATCATGAACTTTGGGAATAACAGAGGAAAAAAAATCGAAGCATCTAGAATATGGTGTCATAGAAGGATGCTTAAAATTGGACAGCTAAAGTACGAAATGAAGGTTTTTGGTAATAGCGAGCATGGACCAAAGTTTGTGGAAGAGACTCTCAGAAAAAAGACACATCTTGAGACACGTGAGATTTTTTAATTTGTTAGTGGAGGGATGATAAGCTAACAAACTGTAGAAGACTACAATGATTATATTTTTCCTTATGGCTTCACCCTCGTTGACGTCAAGGACATTAGAAGGAGGAAATAACGCAAAACAAGGAATTAAATTCGGACATGGTCTTCTGAAGTAACCATCCCGGCATTGGTCATGGAGAAGCAATATCTCGATGGCCGGATGAGCATTCGAGCCCGCGTCCTTCAGATTGCGAAGCCAGAATGTAATCGCTTCTCCACCATGCTCGCTTTGAAGATTAGAATATATGGAACTACTAATTGAGGAAGTGGGTAGTAATGGATATTCTGAAACGAAGAGATTAATTCCAGATAGGAAGCAAGTTATGGTTGCGTCAAAGAGTGATATGTTTATATGGTAATAGAGTGCTTTAGGATTCCCAAGTAAAATTGTGTTTTTTATTATTTGTATGACTGACGAGAGTGCGTACTCACGATAATGGTGGTGACGATGTACGTCTTGTTCTTGCGAACGTCCGCGGTGGCTGCTAGTCGAACGTACTTGGCTGCGATGGGTGTCAGACCTGTTTCGTCAGACCACTCTGCAACCTGCAACCACAACAAGCACTCAGCACGTCTTCTGCATTACCATTCAGCCAGCCAATATCGATAACTGTTTGGTATCTACACGGTATATTCATATAAATCCATTGGGTGATAATAAACTTAATCAAAGTCAGAATGCAAATTTCCCTTAAATTTCTCTGCAATTAATGACTGTATTTCGTAAACACGTTTTCAAATACTAAATCCGGAAACAAAACTATGAACAACAATACAATTATAGTTTTTTAAAGATTCAGGAGATTTGCCAACTGATGACTGGGTTTATGACCACCTGCAGTATTTTGTGTTTGGAGGGTAAGAAACGAAATATGTATACCACACATGTTTATCTATTCTATTATAAACCTGTAATATCACGCAAGAAAAAGCTCCAAACAGATTCTGATGGGGATTTTGACAGCTTGAAAACACGATCTGAGATATGTCTTACGATGCTACATCACCTGTCACTGGCACAGGAAATTTAAATCTCGTCTATATTTTCAACTACTTTACAGATTGAATCTTCCATTCAATGAGGAAACCTCAAAACTATATGAGGTTCAGTCATAGATGATCTCTACGCCAAAGAAATTAACACTGTCAGGTTGAAAATCCTTTTGTTTTATACCATTTTAATGATCTGACCAAATGATATAGCATATTTCATTGCCATAGCAGCTGATACATTTGTCACTGACTTGTAGTTACCGAATCGAGCTCTGCGCTTTGTTTCCACGAGGTAGCTAATAGCTCCTCACCCCCCCTACTTAACCAGGATTGTGGACGATCCGGATTAACTGATGGCGCCCCTAAGCCTTTGCGAGAGCTGGCATTTACCAAATGACTCTCGAAACAGCAACGATTCTCCGACTTTGCTACAACGTAGTTTGTGCAAACTGTATTAGCTAAAGAGCAGTTGGGTATCAGAAACTTGAGGAGCAGAAAATATAGTAAAATTTCAAGCTTTTCGCAGGTGTCATATACACATTAATTCAAACACTTTGCCAATGGCTTTACTTTTCATTTTTCGAGTCTATCTGCAGACTCAGCAGGCAGCGAGACCTTTGAAGATGGATCCCAGTTGGAGAACGATACGTCCGAGAGAAGAGTTGACAATAATTTAATTTCATTTAATTGCAATGGAGCACACGCTCCGGTGGCAATTTCCCTATACACCCATCTTCCCCCTATCCTGCACCTATCTACATTTGCCCTCTACAAGTTTTATCTTTAAATTCTTTCAAAGTTTTCGGTAAATTATTCATCATTTCTCTTGGTAACTCATTCCAATCCCTGACACCCTGACCTAAAAAAGAAAATCTTCCCACACCCTTGTGCCTGAAATCGAGTGCCAGCTTGTGGTCATGGTCATCTATTCCCTTCCATGCACTACTTTTCATAACTATTGCAATATCTTTCCATGCCTCATCGCCAGTATATGCCCTGTACACTCCCATGACCCTCCTCATCCTCCTCCTGTCTTGCAATAAATCCCATTCCAGCTCCTTTATCATATCCGTCACTGATTGCATTCTGCGATAATTTCCATAAACAAATCTAGCAGCTCTTTTTTGCACCCTCTATAATTCCTGTATTTGATACGCAAAATGTAGGTCCAATACTACACTACCATATTCCAGCAATGGTCTGACAAAAATTTTGTAACCCAATTCCTTTACTTCTCTCGTTCATCCCCACATCACTCTCTCCAACAAGTGCAGAATTTTGAAACCTTTTCATACCACCTGTCCAATGTGTCCTGCCCAGTGAAGCTTGTTATCAAATGTACTGCCAAGATATTTACATTTCAAGTCTTCCGCAAGCAATTCTTTCCCCACCTTATATTCATAATTAACCTTTTGTTTTTTATTTGTGTATCTAATTAGCTGACTATTCTTTGCATTTATCTTCATCCAATGTTTACCAACCAAACTAAATATCCTGTCCAGATCACCCTGCAACTGTTTCAATCCTCTATCGTTTTGATTCTTTTATACAGCATTATGTCATCTGCAAACAATCTAATATCACTTATCATTTAAGCCAGCTTGCCTACCCTGCAAGGTTCACAACCCATTTATATTATATAATATGAAATTTGTTAGCAGCTTGATAAGCATTGGGATTGTTTGAAATAATAACTTCGACTAATCAATTTCATTTAAGTTTATTATTAGGTGTTGCTCTACAGTAACATTACACAAGCCATCTCGTTTCGATCCAAAGATACTAAGCGTCGACTCATATCTATTCCAGCGATTAAACTACTGACTGACAACTCATCTTTCAACTAACTGTCAACTAATTTTTAGCTAACTCGTCTCTGCAGCTCGTTTTATATAAAAGTTAAAAAAAATTCCAGAATAACACAGAAAAATCCACCCGATGTTTCTCGAACGGCGATAATGCAGCTAATAATCAAAACCACATTAATACAATCATAATTAATTCAAAATTATTCACAATCATTAGAAAAAACGCGATAATGAAAATTAAACATATTTACAGATATTTACACACAAAATTATCAGCATAAACTTGTCCAAACAGTTGAAAATTGTCCTACAAACATCGTGGTTAACCTCAACACATACAATTACAAACTTTTAATTAATGTTTCATTTATAATACTGTCCTTGATCGTATTACATCTCATTTACACAATTTTGTCCATAAAACAATGTTCATTTGCATGACGCATATACCCAAATTCACATATACTAACAAGAAAAATATACAAAACCATCATCATCAAGGGTTTTACCGAGAGTGGTGGTGTAACGGTTAGCGTTCTGGCCTCGCATTCGGGAGGACGGTGGTTCGAATTCCCGTCCGGGCATCCAGATTTGGGTTTTCCATGGTTTCCCAAATCACTCCAGGCAAATGCCGGGATGCTTCCTTCAAAAAGGCCATGGCCGAATTCCTTCTCATTTCTTTCCCTGCTCTAAAGACCTCGCTGTTAAGAGACGTTAAGCAGATAAAAAAAAAAAAAAATCATCAAGTGTTTTCTGCTGTTCAGCAGGTCCAGGTACAGTGACAACCTTCCAAGCCTCCCTCTGTTCCGCCATTCTCTTAGTCTATATACAGGGTGTTACAAAAAGGTACGGCCAAACTTTCAGGAAACATTCCTCACACACAAACAAAGAAAATATGTTATGTGGACATGTGTCCGGAAACGCTTACTTTCCATGTTAGAGCTCATTTTATTACTTCTCTTCAAATAATATTAAACATCGAATGGAAACACACAGCAACAGAACGTACCAGCGTGACTTCAAACAATTTGTTACAGGAAATGTTCAAAATGTCCTCCGTTAGCGAGGATACATGCATCCACCCTCCGTCGCATGGAATCCCTGATGCGCTGATGCAGCCCTGGAGAATGGCGTATTGTGTCACAGCACATACTAACGAAACTAAAATGAGCTCTAACATGGAAAGTAAGCGTTTCCGGACACATGTCCACATAACATATTTTCTTTGTTTGTGTGTGAGGAATGTTTCCTGAAAGTTTGGCCGTACCTTTTTGTAACACCTTCATATTTATCATTATGTCATCAATCATTTTGTTCCTTCGCCGACCTCTTCTTTCCCCTCCAGAGAAGTTTTAGGCAGGCACTCATTCCTCACAACATGACCAATCCAGTTCCTTTTTCTGTTCCTTATTGTTTTTATGAGTGACCTTTGCTCTCCTACTCGTTCCATCATTTCATCATTCCTTACTTTGTCTTTTCGACTTATTTTCTCCATCCTCCTCGATATCCACATTTCTAAAGCTTCCAACATCTTTAGATCTTCTTTGCGAAGCGTCCATGCTTCTGCCCCATATAGTCCTACGCTCCATACAAAAAATTTAGCTAGTTTTTTCCTCAGGTTTTTATCCAGCCTTGTGCATAACAAAATTTTCTTTCTATTGACAGCTTCCTTTGCCATTGCTGTTCTAGTTTTCACTTCTTGCAACTCATATCATCACTCACAATACTCCCGAGATATTTGAAGGACACCACTTGTTCAATTATTTCTCCTTGTAGCGTTATCATCGTTTCTTTCTTACTCCTTCCCACCATAATACATTTAGTTTTAGTCCTATTGATTCTCATTCCGAATTCCTAACACCCTTTGTCTAAAGCCTCTAACATTCTTCTGAGTATCTTGACACTTTCCGCCAGCAAAACTATGTCATCAGCAAACCTTATGCAGCTAATCCTACATCCACCCATGCACACACCTCTATTACCTCTTAAACTTCTTTTTATAATTTCCTCCAAATATAAGTTAAATAATATGGGTGACAAACAACATCCCTGTCTTACAGTTCTTTCAATCTTTCCCTCTTCTGTCATACCATTCCCCACTCGCACTCCTTGTTCGATGTATAATTTACTTATTAGCCTTTTTTCAATCAATACCTTTATTTTTAGAATATCCATTAACTTCACCCATTGTACTCTTTCAAAAGCCTTTTCCAGATCTATGAAAACCATGTAACAATCTCCCGCCCCCCCCCTTTCCAAAGTATTTTTCACCTCTTGTTCTCAGCAAACCGACAGTGTCTCTTGCACAAAACCATAATTAATACATATTTCTTAAATTAACATTTCATTAAAATTCTGGGTCTGAAGGCCGTTATAAGCTTCAAGACTGCTTTGTTCATATCCTGAACTGTCTCTATTAGTCGTGATTTAAAGGCGTTGTTCATTCTTATAATATAGATACATAACTAAAATGGTCGTTAGTCAGTTTCGTTGTATATCTAGGAATTATTCCACAAAGGTGTAATTTTTTCTGAGCTTAATTTTCTCTGCAACAAAGATGATATTATCGAACATCTTTACTTCAGACATTAGCCGCGAGGTCCTCAGCGGAATCAATAAATACGTTTATTTATAATCACGGATAGCTAGCTAACCATTTGCTCGAAAATCACTACTGGTGATTTCCTGCAAAATTTCGTATGCACTTCATTTTTTTAATAAAATGAATTAATAGATAGTTACATTTGTAAATTCTTGACGCAGTTCGGATGCTTATTTTCAATAGTGCATTTATCATTTTATTGGATTTTTCCCTAAATCATGAAGATTTTTCATCAGAAAAAAGTTTTTTTTTTTTTTTTTTTTTTTTTTTTTTTTTTTTTTTTTTTTTTTTTTTTTTTTTGTAACCATCATTTTCATAAGTCACTAAGAGTTGTTTTGATTTTGTGATCCATTTCTGTTTAAGAGCTGCAACCAATAATTATCTGGTACATCGTCTGAAGGCCCCAACGCATCTTTTTTGATAATGCGTTTGTTTAATTTTTGAGTCATAATCTCATGGATCATAATTTTCTGTTTTCGAAACTTTTTTTTTCTAATTGTGGCCATAAAGGCTGTTAATACGTACCATAAGAAGGCATCCAAATAGTTTACAGTCTTAGTGTGTCCAGTATACAATACTCAAATAATTGAATACACTGATAAACACTACACTTACCCCCAGTGGTCGGAGAGTATATTTTTCTACCCGTCCGTATAATGCTGTAACTCAAACGTCAGTTGTCTTCACGGATAACACCGCTTGAAGAAACATGTAAACAATCGTATGTCTTAATGATAGGATACATTCAGTTGACTATTGCGAAGAGATGCCTACATTCTCGTAACCTTACTTAGGTAGATGTGTGCCGTGAGACTACAATATTTTGCTCCCTGCGGAAGAATATCACTCAGTAGGTCGGGTAAAAGTTGGCACCATAGATTTCTGGAGGCTCTGATGTAGATAAGTTTAGGGATGGTCCGGCAGCTGACAAAAAAAAAAACAGAAGGGATGTAATGTCGTAACATTCTTCTCAGTTAATAATTTAATAAAACCTTGAAGGATTTATCGATAAAACTAAACTCTATGAATGTTAATCTAAATGACTAAATTTAATCAAAGAATGATTCTGTGCAATAAAAGGGAAGGTTCACTCCTGCAATCTGCATTATAAACTACTTATTCAAAATGTTTTTATTATGTTCTACGCTCATTTATTGACAGGAGTGTATTAGAGAAATGCGTTCTAAATTAAGAGTCAATGTTTTTAGGTTTCTTTACTGTATACAAAAGCAAATATACAGGGCGTTACAAAAAGGTACGGCCAAACTTTCAGGAAACATTCCTCACACACAAACAAAGAAAATATGTTATGTGGACATGTGTCCGGAAACGCTTACTTTCCATGTTAGAGCTCATTTTATTACTCCTCTTTAAATCACATTAAACATGGAATGGAAACACACAGCAACAGAACGTACCAGCGTGACTTCAAACACTTTGTTACAGGAAATGTTCAAAATGTTCTCCGTTAGCGAGGATACATGCATCCACCCTCCGTCGCATGGAATCCCTGATGCGCTGATGCAGCCCTGGAGAATGGCGTATTGTATCACAGCCGTCCACAATACGAGCACGCTCTACATTTGGTACCGGGGTTGCGTAGACAAGGGCTTTCAAATGCCCCCATAAATGGAAGTCAAGAGGGTTGAGGTCAGGAAACTAAAATGAGCTCTAACATGGAAAGTAAGCGTTTCGGGACACATGTCCACATAACATATTTTCTTTGTTTGTGTGTGATGAATGTTTCCTGAAAGTTTGGCCGTACCTTTTTGTAACACCCTGTATAAGAAGACATAATTTTTAGATCAACAGTTTTTTTTAAAATTTTTATTACGTTATACTTGTTCTAGTTGGCAGCAAGATTTCGCCTTATTGTTTTCAGATACAGGCAACTCGATGTTTTTAACACTTATGTACTTTGGCGTACTATTAAAAAAAGCCAGTACTTATTATGTTGCAAATTGGAATAAGAATAAATAGAAGAATGCAGAAGAGAAAGACAACTACACATTATCACTTAATTTTCTTTGTAGGTATTAAGGTCGGTGATTGGAGTAAGTAACCAGTGACGGTATTTCAATAGATATTAAGTAGAAATGCGAACATAAGGAAAGTAAATGTGCAGGGCAACTGGTGCTAGGACTTCATCGCAGTTAAAACCGAATATAATTACAGTATAAAGAATCAGAAAGAACAACCATAGACGAATCATAATACAGAGTATTGTAACCCGTGAACTAAACAGATTAAACTGGTAATGCGAATTATATTCCTTTGAGATTATGTGCTTTAACTGTTTTAGTAGCAAAATGTCTTAACGACTTTTGAAGGTACAACTAAGTTCTATTACGAAGAAAGAAATATGATGCAAGCATCAGAAGTCATGGCGTAATACAAAAATAATCTTATACATAAAAATCAATGTTTGTGGGTTTGTTCGTCTTCTATGAATTCCTATACCATTTATCAGATTGCAATGAAACATTGGAGAGTTTTCGAGTGTGCATCTGCGAAGGTTCCTGTGGAAAAAAAAATTCCAAAAAGTCACCCCCTATTCCCCATAACACCCCATAATTTAGGCAAAACCACATTTTTTATCCGATTTAGATAGGAATTTGTACACTTATACTTTAAAACAAACAGAAAAATACTGCCTACATACGGTTTCCGAATATTAATCCTCTCGCCCCCTTTCCACCCCCATAATTTAGGCAATACCACATTTTTTATCCGATTTAGATAGGAATTTGTACACTTATACTTTGAAACAAACAGAAAAATACTGCCTACGTATGGTTTCCGAATATTCATCCCCTCTCCCCATTTCCAACCCCATTACGTTTTTACCCCATAATTTAGGCAAACCACATTTTTTATCCGATTTAGATAAGAATCTGTACACTTATACTTTAAAACAAACAGAAAAATACTGCCTACGTATGGTTTCCAAATATTCATCCCCTCTCCCCCTTTCCAACCCTATTACGTTTTACCCCATAATTTAGGCAAACCACATTTTTTATCAGATTTAGATACGAATTTGTACACTTATACTTTGAAACAAACAGAAAAATACTGCCTCCATATGTTTTCCAAAGCGCATCCCCTCTCACCCTTTCCAACTGAAAATGAATTAAACAGCAGTTTAAAATTTATATGTAAATATTTTTTCATTTAATCTATGTGCCTACTCAAGTCCAGCGATAGTGAAGAATTGCCGGGTCAGCTAGTACAAAAATAAATAAATTCTGTCATAATTTATCAAAAAGTATAAGACAGTAACGAAACAACTTTTACAGAACACGAAAAGTAAAACATGTTATACAATGCATGAACAAATAGCATTAATTAATAGTAATAATTCTCAAAATAATTTCATATTAAATGTAAAAGTCAGTAATGGCTTAGATTATGCGGAACGTTTCAGTATCGCAATCATTATGTTTGTCAACTCTCACTCCGCAGTAGCTTTAGTCAAGTTGCGTGCCAGACAACCATTATAACTCTTTATGGTAGGTTTTAATTCACACGGAATGGCGCACCATTTAATGTAATGAGGTTTCAGTTCGCGTGCCATAACGGTCAGTAAAATCGAGCGTAGTCGTTGAACAGCAGTATAAAGTCTATCAGGAAAATGGACATACCTTGAATTACCACAAGGGCAGATTATTCGTGTGAACTTCGTGCGGTACAGTGTCTAATATGGACGTCTCATCTTATATCCATCACTTTTCCATAAATATGTTGCACATATTTCATGAAACGCACGAGAACCTTTTTAATAGGTACACATCACGCGCTACTGTTAGCAGCGAGGGTGCATAGGGAACGGATCTAGGAATTTTCCGAACCGGGGCAAAAGCTGTGAGATTTCCGCTCCTTCGAACTTTATTTTACCTCCTCCATTGTCGCCACGCTGGGCAGTACTGAAGCCATTTTTTTTTTTTTTTTTAAATAATGCGCCCCGATTAGCCCTCCATCCTACCAGTAGGAAACTGTAATTAATAGCTGCAGCAATATCATATATGCCTTCCCTATATACAGGGTGTTACAAAAAGGTACGGCCAAACTTTCAGGAAACATTCCTCACATACAAACAAAGAAAATATGTTATGTGGACATGTGTCCGGAAACGCTTACTTTCCATGTTCGAGCTCATTTTATTACTTCTTTTCAAATCACATTAAACATGGAATGGAAACACACACTAACAGAACGTGTTCTCGCCTCGCATTCGGGAGGACGGCGGTTCGAATCCCCGTCCGGGCATCCAAATTTGGGTTTTCCATGGTTTCCCCAAATCACTCCAGGCAAATGCCGTGATGCTTCCTTCAAAAGGCCATGGCTGAATTCCTTCCCATTCCTTGCCCCCATCCTTGCCCCCCATCCTTTCCCGTCTCTAAAAGACCTCGATGTTAAAAAGAGATGTAAAGCAGTTACAAAAAAAAAAAAAAAAAAAAAAAAAAAAAAAAACAGAACGTACCAGCGTGACTTCAAACACTTTGTTACAGGAAATGTTCAAAATGTCCTCCGTTAGCGAGGATACATGCATTCACCCTCCGTCGCATGGAATCCCTGATGCTCTGATGCAGCCCTGGAGAATGGCGTATTGTATCACAGCCGTCCACAATATGAGCTCTAACATGGAAAGTAAGCGTTTCCGGACACATGTCCACATAACATATTTTCTTTGTTTGTGTGTGAGGAATGTTTCCTGAATGTTTGGCGGTACCTTTTTGTAACACCCTGTATATGTCCTTTTCCACAACTTGATTCCTTCAGTTAGTCATATGTCATATTAGACTATTGAAACCAATTTAAATTACGCAACGCAATATTCGAACGGAGCGTGTAATAATAATAAACCATTTAGCAGCCATTGAGGACTGCAGACAGAAGTGAAACTTTTTTTAAAATGGCATTTGGCTACGAGGCGATACAGCCAGCACTATGTAATTTTGTAGTCTGCAAGTATGTATTGGATCACTCAATGTGTTATAGATTCTCCACGAAATAGACGACACAAGATAAAACACAACAGTTAATTGAAACCGCCATGCCGAAGCCGATCTCGAACCGGCGACCCCTGCAACGCGAGGCCAGCACGCTATCCCCTTCGCTGCCGGGGTCGGCAAGTGGAAACATAAGACTATGAATATAATACGCGCAACACGACATTCTTATAGTTACAGGTATACTAAATAATCATAATTCCATGTGGTCGGAATGTCCTGGTGACTGGGTTTCTATTGGAGCCGCCTTAACCTAAGCAGATAGTACTACAGGGTTCAGGTGACCTATAGTTTAACGTGGAATCCGAATCACGGAAGCGTTCTGGCGTACTTCACATTACACAGCTAGCTATGCCAGAGGTGAAGGTCAGGTTAAGGGTATACGAAAATACACCCCGATACAGGGCTCGAACCGGGGACCTTTCGTGCCATTCAGATACCTTAACAGGCCGCTACAGATATACTGTTGACATTATCATGTCGGTGATACGAACTGATAAGATTTTACCCATCCAAAAAGCGTCCAACGCACAAATCATCATCTAACTGGCATATAGAAGTTTTCACTTCAAAAATGGTTACGTTCTGTTTGGTATCTTTTGATCTACGTGAATGGGGTTGTGCATTCATATTATTATCTTCACTTCTTACTCAATGATAACATGAGCGTGGAATACTTTAACTTGTTTTCAGTTAACTTGAATGTCTTCTGATGCAATCAAAACTATGCACGAAATTCTTCGTGGCAGCGACTCGCGTCAAGCAATTTTCGCGCTGCTGGCCGCTTCGTTATTGAAGCTCATATCGTTGTTCCAGCATATGAGGAAAGCTGTTGTGAGATGGCCGAAACGTTATCTGTGCCAAAATTGTTGCGGCTAGTGGTATTAGGAGCGGTCTGGTGGGTCAGTATAAAAGGCATCTGTCTGGAGATCGAAATGTCCCTGGTTCGAATCCCTGTAGCGGCGGGGATTTTCATTGGCCCTTAACCCGACCTTCACCTCTGCCACAGCTCGCTGTATTATAATGTGAAGTACGCCTGAAAGCTTCCATGGTTCGGATTCAACTTTAAACACTAGGTCCGATTTACCCGGTATGATTACCAATTTATGTTAGGTAAGAAGGAACGAGCTGGCCATTCTACCTTCGATACAAGGATAAGTACGGCGTGGTTATAATTAAACTTTCTTTCTTTTTTTTTTTTTTTTTTTTTTTTTTTTTTTTTTTTTTTTTTTTTTTTTTTACGGTGTCGCGAAAACTGCACTCAGTGAAATGTTTCTATGCAGCTTTTAACACTACAGATGTTTTATAGTTTATAATTGTTATTAAAACACAAGTTTTATTCTGCCTTAAAAGACGTAAAAAAGAATTGTCATAACGAGGCAGATACTTAAGGAATTCGTAGTAGATTTCATGCAAAATCTTCCTTTGCCTCACATTACCAGTGCAGGAAAAAATATTCTACTATCGGTAGTTGTGGGTTAACTATTTTTGCATTTATGACTTGAAAACCAGAACAAGCAAAATCTATACCTACCATGAAGGCACTGTGAAGAAATGGAGGTAGTAAAGTTTCCTCTTTCCGTAATCACTTCATATCACTTTTCATCCCCCAAACTGCAGAAGAAACCCATCTTTCTCCGACGAATGTACAGGGCAGAACAAGAATCATATGTTAATATGGTTTTCTTGGGCTTCCAGCCGTGTTAAGATGTCACAATTGTGGGACGTTTCGAAGGCGTCCTTCTCTGCCTTCATTCTCAACCAAATGTCAATGATTAACATTTGGTTGAGAATGAAGGCAGAGAAGGACGCCTTCGAAACGTCCCACAATTGTGACATCGGAAGCCCGAGAAAAATATATTAATATTCAACGCCGTGAAAAATTACGATCATACAAGAATCATATGGTTTTACGATTTGTATTTGGCCTTTGCCTGATAAGTAAAGTAACAATCAAGCAATATTTTTCAGCAAGGGATCACAGTTTTCTCCCATGTGATCGAATCTTTGCTGTTATCAAGAGACGATTAAAAAGAGTTGAGAGAATCTACACACCTGATCAGTATTCAAAAATTATTACTGAATCGTCTGCAAATTAAGGGAAAATTGAAACAGTTTTTTTGGGATTTTTTTAACAAGTGGTGGCCCAAGCACTTTAAAATGTATGTGCTCCTAAGTGAAGCTCGGAATCAAAAACCGTTGGGAAAGAAGGAACGACAGCGCGAGATGTTTAAAATATCAATACTATTATGAAATGAATGAGGGAGTCTGTTTAGGTTACCATAAAATTCGAGAAATAAAAATAATAAAAACATTTAAGTTGTTGCGGAACAACACAGGTATTGAGCTTTCTAAAGCAAAAGCATTTGCAGATATGAATCTCATCAATGCCAAAAAAAGGATGACGTTAAGAAAGTGCTACAATATGTTCCTGAAGAACATATGGCATTTTCTAAGATGTCTGTAGGTATGCTGGCTCTTGATATGCTGCGCTTCAGATCAGCACATGTGTGAATGGTCCCCTGGTAAACCCTATCTTTCAAGTAGCCCCACAACCGGCCAAGCATTTGGAAACGATCGGCTGATAATTCGACCGCTTCCAAATGTGTTTCGGAGAAGCAGTTGAACTTCACGAGTGATGTGTGGTGGGGCGCCATCTTGCATTGCACCTGGTGGCCATAGTTGGAACTGGACGGTGGCGCTGTGACGCATGGAAATCACGCACCCCATACTCTGGACATTAATGCTACCAAGTTTGGTACTCGTATGGTAATTAGTTTCCGTGTTATAACGTGTTAAATAGGGAAAGTTTAATTATAACCACCCAGTATATCTCCTTCGGAAGAGTCCATCCAACCCTCAGGTTGAATACCAAGCTAAGATGAAATAGAACTCCTTGTAGAAGCAACAGACAAATTGTTGTCTCTTCTGTTTACTTTAGGCATCAAATAGGAACCAGATTCGCCGTCTTCTAATCCATTTAGTGTGAAATTTGGTGAGTGTTCCTCGCATGAAATATCAAATTGAAGTAGTATTTTCAAACAGAACATCAATATGATGACAATGATGGCAGAATGGCATCAGTACTACTACGTATGTAATGCAAACGTCTTTTAACCTCGTATTTATTACTTCAAAGCTTTAAAATTAGTACGTTCAGATAACAGAGGCGACATTTGGTTACTCTGCAGTATCCACAATCCTCTGCCCATACCCCTACATGCGAAATAAAAAGATTTTCGCTGACAAATTTGACACACGCCCGCCTAGACACAGTTGTCCGATCGGAGTTGTAGGCAACAGAAGAGGGCGGTGAGGTGAGTAGTGGGGCAATAACATGACCTTGAGCCGCTAGGTGAGGGTGAACAGAGTATAGCTACGTTTATGCTTACAGTTACATTGCTGTTACAAGTAACATCGGGCTGGCTCACCTTCACCATGGCGCTGTTCACCGTCATCTCGACGACGTGCAGCGTGTAGTTTTGGCGGCGGCCCTCGTCATTGAAACGAATGTCCCCGGTTACTCCTTCCATATCCACCTGCCACACATACGAAATATCATGTCTCATGGTTACATTTGTTGTTTTAACGCCTTTTTTGTTTCCTGTTACTTACACAGAATATCAAGGGCTTATCCAGGTTCAGAACTAGAGGGGGGCAGGATTTGAACTAGGGGGGGGGGGGGCAAATCATTTTGGTTTCGAGGAAGTGGGGTGGGGGACTGAAACATGACATTACAAAATCAAACTCAAATCCATTCAGGAAACTATTTTTATCATTGATTAATATAGTAACCCAACTACTTAATCTAAGGACCTACTATGTAGTTAATTAAGACCGTAAGTCAGTTAGTTTTTTATGTAAACATTAATTGCATCAGATTTTCAATTTCAATAATTTTGTTTGTCCATATCTCATGGTGTTCTTTCACGAAATTTCGATACACACTCATCAGACATAATCGAGTCAATCTTTCTCTCCCAAAGTGCTCCTGAACTAGTTCTTCACTCGTCGAAGCGTACTGTAGGCAACTTAATATTTCTTCTAGGGGGGGGGGCAGCAGCCCCCCTCTGCCCCTCGCTGGATACGCCCATGCAGAATATCATTATCCCTGAAACAATGCCAAAGGAATAATAGAAATTGAAAAAATGCTGTTAGATATTTCTTATTGGAAACAAACTTTCTGGGTGGATTAAAATGTGGGGAGGATTTTTTAAAAATCTTTTATAAAATCCTGCTTGCAACAATACCAAAGCAGCACACAGACCCATGTCTAAAAAAATTAATGTGCAATAATTATACTATACCAGAAGTTTCCCCTTTCCAAACAACTTTCTTATCTCAGGCGTTTCTCGAGCCTTATGAAAGGCTTTATTTACGTTTTCCTCTTATTTTAAGGTCCCGTCTTTCAAAAAATTTAACAAGAAATAATTAAAGAAGTTACCTTGAAGTAACTACGAAATTAAATAGGCTAATTTTAAAAATAAAGTTAAATTGGAGTACCGTATCAATTATATGTTTAGTAATTATCTTTTTTTTCTTATGGCTTTATGCCTCGTCGACATCGAGGTCATTAAAGACGGGATGAGACTGGGGGCAAGGAACGGGAGGGAAGCATTCCAGTATTTGCCTGGAGTGATTTGGGGAAACCATGGTAAACCCAAATCTGGATGCCCGGACGGGGATTCGAACCGGCATGTCCTCCAAAATGCAAAGCCAGAGCCTTAACCACTCACCCACCACACTTGGTTTGTCAAAATGAAATTCTACTTGTTGTACCACTACACTCACAGTACTTGATTCAGTATCAGTATTCAGTATTAGTAGTAGTTATTTGTGCCTCTGATTTGGTTGGTTTGCTCACATACATTTAATTGCCTTTTTATGTAATTCTAATACAATCATTAATTTCATTCTTCTTTTGATTCATTTGATCGTTGTACTAGCAGTCCAGTATTGGACTCTCCATAACTATTTCCATCTCTGAGTTTAACTGTCTTATTCAAAGGTTGAAATAATCGTTCTTCATGGAATATTTGTGTGGTCAGATGGGGCATTTAATCCCTGATGTGATTCTAATGATTTCATGAATAAGGGAATGGGAAAATTTTCTTGTGTTGGCAGGGCCGGCATTAGGGGGGGTTAAGCAGGGCGATAGTACCCGGGGGCCGGGCCACCAAAGGGGGGGGGGCCCGCCAGCCTGGGTACCTAAATAAATAGAAATCAAACACAAATCTTAAAATCTGCACCAATAATTTTAAACATTTTTGTATTAAAATTTTCTGAGTTATCCAAAAAAAAAAAGTGTAAAGTAAAAATATTTTCGGGGTGGGAGGGGAGGGGGTCTAACAACGCTTACCTGGGGCCCGAGAATCGTAGCGCCGGCCCTGTGTGTTGGTAAGGGTGTGAGGGATTGGAACAAATTACGAAGTGAAGTGATGAATAATTTACCAAATACATTTAAGAAATTTAAAATTTGTGAACAGGAAAAGTGAATGGGGTACGACTTTAACACTCCAACTATAAAAGAAAATTTTAGAAAAGTAATATAAAATGAGGTAATTAGATGACTAGGGGAATTGACACTGGTGCATTAGCTCCTTTGCAATTAAATTAATAATAATAATAGACTGATTTCATTCTTCTTCTGTTTCATTTGCTCATTATATTCGCATTGTAGACTAATGTATTTTGGTTTAAAATTGTTGCTTAAAATCATTCTAGATGAAAGATGGGAAGGTTCCTTCAAAAAGCCATTTGCTGAATTCCATCCGATTCCTCAACTCCCAGCTCTGATGACCTTGATGTGGATCAGGCATAAAGCCTGAGTTAGAAAAAGAAAATAAATTTCACTTAAGTTTTGATAGAGCCTGATGTTTGACTTACAGCATTCGGGTCCTGCATTCTGGAAAGATCTTGGATCGATTACCAGTCCAGTTATTTAGATTTTGGTTTCCATAATTTGCTGATATCACTCCAAGGGAATGACAAAACAGTTCCTTCATAAAAGTCATTGCCAATTTCCTTCCCTATTCATTAACTCAGATCCTCTACCGGCATTAGTAAAAACAAATAAATACAAAAATGTGTAATTAATTGTCTTTTATGAAGTGTTAAAAGGGGAAAAATACTTAACTGTTTAATTGCCTACTTGTTTCACACTTGGTGTGTGAGGCATTGTCAATACCTGTGACTATTCACACATTTTGTTAAAATTGCAGTTATATATAAATTTTATGTTTGTCGCACATAAACATATTACTTATATAATTTGCAACTGGCTGTTACCAGAAACAGCAGTGAATAATTCTACACATACATTATCTATTTTATAACTGATTTCATAACATTTGCAATGCTTGCTTTTATTATACTAACCTCCATCCTAAAGCTGAAATATTTGTGTTTCTGAATGTTTCAATATATCTGCGTATTGTCTGAGAACCAGTCAAATCCTAGTGGAGGCAGGAAATTTGAAGAGTTGTGTTTGATCATATGAGCTACGCCAGGTCTTTCCATGGTTCGTATTCCTTGTTAAACTGTACTTCCCAGAGGAAAGGAACTGGCCGTCCTACATCCGACACAATGGCTTAGAATGCTTCTTTGGGAGAATACAACCAATCTTTGGATTGTGGACTAGTTACATATTTTTTTTATTTTTTTATTTTTTGTTTATAGCATTTGTGGAGTAATAGGGTGACTATATAAATATTTTTTTCAATTATCGTGGATTAAGTTACCAAGAGAAATGATGAATAATTTACCGAAAACTTTGAAGGAATTTAAAGATAAAATTTGTAGAGGGCAAATGTAGGTGGGTGCAGGATAGGGGGAAGATGGGTGTGTAGGGAAATTGCCACCAGAGCCTGTGCTCCATTGGAATTAAATTAAATAAAATAAAAAAAGTTTTTGTTGGTTTGATTCATGAATTTGTTTAGGTTCAGTATTGTTTTAAATTGTGACACAGCATGCTATCTGGTGGAAATTTCTCTGTATATCTACTTCGGCATTACATCAATGCTGACTTTAAATTTGTTCATTGTTTGATGAAAATTCTTCAAACATTTCTCAATCATTTATCTGGGAACCTGACCACCTTAAGGAAAATATTCTTAGTCCTGTTAATTTATGGTCATGATCATTTTTCTGTTGCACATTCCATTCATTATTCATCATCCTGTCTGCATTCAGGCTTCATGCAAATGTATTAATTGTGTATTTTTTATTTCAACTGATTGTCTCGTAGATTATACTTTCCATAATTATTGTAGGTCTACATTTTCACCCCGCCAGCAGGGTTATCTCAACCAATGGTACAATCTGTCGTTCATTCATATGTTAGATCTAGGTCTGTACACATCTTTCCCTTCACCATATGTCTCATCTCATACACAATTAAAGATTTTAATAAAAAAATGTAAAGTGTGTTTGTTTTTTATTTTCACTGGCACTCTCGCACTCATCTGTGGAATGTGATTGGCTATTTTCCCTATCCTATCTTTTCTGCACTGCCAATTATGTATTAAGTTATTATACTGAAGCTAATTTACTGATTTATGAATACCTATTTTTAGTATTTGCATATCTGTGTGAATGTGAGTTGTGTTTGTGGGCCAGTAAGTATTTACACATGTTAACACATATTACAGCTCAGTTGTAGTCTTTGTACCCTAAGATAAAATTTATATATTTTTTTAACTTACTTTTCACAGCACACTACATAAACTCCTGCTAAAAATAGTCTTTTATACACTGAGTTATTGGTCCTGACTGTATGTTTATTTATGCAACCCATTGTATGCATTTTTTAAAATTTAGATCAATTTTCTGGGGTTTATAAAAATTACATATTTGTTTGTTAATATGTATTATGTTCTCTATTGTTTACCAACATTTTTCTGCAGTTTGTATAACAGTATTATAACCTTCTTTGAATTGTGACATTGTGTTTAATCTATTTGCAGTGCTCATCAGTTTAGGATGAGTTGTTTATACTGTGGATTATAGTACGAGTGATTTCAATATGTTATCGTTGTTTTATGTTGAGAAATTTCAAGTGTTCATTTATTTTTCTGCCTGTAGTAAAATTAATGTTTAATGAATAGTGTAACTTTCATTATGGAAATTGGTGAGGCACTTGATGTCATTTTATGTCATCTACATTCACACAAAAGGGTTGTTTTGCATTTTGCTTGTTTGAGCAATAAAAACATTTAATTCAATTGGTAAGAATGGTCCATTGACCTGGATGCAGCAGTTTTTTTTTTTTTTTTTTTTTTTTTTTTTTTTTTTTTTTTTTAAAGAAAAAAAGAAATGAAAATAGAAATAGATACGTGACAAAATCTGATCACTTCTCAGTGTATGTATTTGATTGTTCTGTATTATTTGATGGTTTTTCTGACTGGCATAATATTAGAATAATAGTAATACTGTATGAGAGATATTTTGTAAACCAAAAAGGTAGAAATCACTATAGTGAATTGAAATGTGTCTTGCTGGGTGGAGGCAAAGAGTCATCGTATGAACATAAAAGAGGTGGAAGTGATAATAGGAGATCCATAGAGCTTTGGTAGCAATGCTAATTTCATTTAATTTAATTGCGATGGAGTGTATGATCCGGTGGCAATTCCCCTGCCACCCAGTTTTCACCTTCTTGTAACACCCTTACATAAAGCTTAATTTTAAATTCTCTCAGTGGTTTTGGTAAAGTATTCAACAAATCCCTTGGTATTTTAAACTAACCATTGTTTCGTTTACCTATGTAACAAAATTTTCTGACATCCTTGTATCTGAAATCGAGCACCAGTTTGTGGTCATGGTCATCTTTTCCCTCCCATACAACTCTCATGATACTTACACTAATATCTTCCACAGACCACATTGCCATAATAAGTCTTGTATGCTCCCAGCACTCACTTCTTGTTTACCAATGAATCTCATTCTAGCACCTATATATTATCAGTTACTGAAAGTGTTCTAATCATTGATTAATAAATGATTCTACTGTTGGTAGCAGTTATAAGTTAGTTTATTTTCACATGCTATAAGGGTGTGCTGCACTATTTAATTACAGAGTATTGTAAACAGCTATGAATGCCCTATACATTATATCAGTTTGAGCAGGTCAGCATGGAATGGATGTTTCATAAATACCCAAAATACTCTGCATTTGAAGTATGTTTTTAGAGAAATAAAGATTTTGTATTATTATATGCTGGAGAAACAATTGCTTAATCAGGGAATAAAAAGCAAGTATCTTGGCATATCACTTAATAATTTACTGAAAATATGGAAAAATAGGGAAAGTAAACCTATCACTATATATGAAGACAGGGGTGTTACGACGAACGTATAAATACTAACAGATTTTATAATATTTTGATATGTTTATTTTTTTAACATTTCATATGCTTTTAAGTCAATTTCTCTATTTGTCCACAA
>JARYHS010008074.1:34559860-34621496 GCA_031002005.1 Vandiemenella viatica | reverse complement strand
AGAGAATTTAAAATTAAGCTTCATGTAAGGGTGTTATAAGTAGGTGAAAACTGGGTGGGCAGGGGAATTGCCGCCAGTCGTACACTCCATCGCAATTAAATTAAATGAATTTAGCATTGCTACCAAAGCTCTATGGATCTCCTATTCTCACTTCCACCTCTTTTATGTTCATACGATGACTCTTTGCCTCCACCCAGTAAGACACATTCCAATTCACTATAGTGATTTCTACCTTTTTTGTTTACCAAATATCTCTCATACAGTATTACTATTATTCTAATATGCAGTAAATATTTTCTACATTATGCCAGTCAGAAAAACCATCAAATAATACAGAACAATCCCTAGTCATACAGTGTAAATTCAAACACATACACTGAGAAGTGATCAGGTTTTGTCACTCACGTATCTATTTTCATTTCTTTTAAACAAAAATAAAAAAAACTGTTGCATCCAGGTCAATGGACCAATCTTACCAATTGAATTAAATGTTTTTATTGCTCAAACAAGCAAAATGCAAAACATCCCTTTTGTGTGAATGTAGATGACATAAAATGACATCAAGTGCCTCACCGATTCCCATTGTGAAACTTACACTATTCATTAAACATTAATTTTACTACAGGCAGAAAAATAAAAGAACACTTGAAATTTCTCAACATAAAACAACGATAACATATTGAAATCACTCGTACTATAATCCACAGTATAAACAACTCATCCTAAACTGATGAGCACTGCAAATAGATTAAACACAATGTCACAATTCAAAGAAGGTTATAATACTGTTATACAAACTGCAGAAAAATGTTTGTAAATAATAGAGAACATAATACATATTAACAAACAAATATGTAATTTTTATATACCCCAGAAAATTGATCTAAATTTCAAAAAATGCATACAATGGGTTGCATAAATAAACATTCAGTCAGGACCAATAACTCAGTGTACAAATGACTATTTTTAGCAAGAGTGTATGTAGTGTGCTGTCAAAAGTAAGTTAAAAAATATAGAAATTTTATCTTAGGGTACAAAGACTACAACAGAGCTGTAATATGTGTTAACATGTGTAAATACTTACTGGCCCATAAACACAACTCACATTCACACAGATATGCAAATACTAAAAATGGGTATTCATAAATCAGTAAATTAGATTTAGTATAATAACTTAATACATAACTGGCAGTGCAGAAAAGATAGGATAGGGAAAATAGCCAATCACATTCCACAGATGAGTGCGAGAGTGTCAGTGAAAATAAAAAACAAACACACATTACAATTTTTATATTAAAATCTTTAATTGTGTATGAGATGAGACATATGGCAAGGGTAAAGATGTGTACAGACCTAGATCTAACATATGAATGAACCAAAGATTGTACCATTGGTTGAGATAGCTCTGCTGGTGGGGTGAAAAGGTAGACCTACAATAATTATGGAAAGTATAATCTACGAGACAATCAGTTGAAATAAAATAAAAAATACACAATTAATAAATTTGCATGAAGCCTGAATGCAGACAGGATGATGAATAATGAATGGAATGTGCAACAGAAAAATGATCATGAGCATAAATTAACAGCACTAAGAATATTTTCCTTAAGGGGGACAGGTTCCCAGATAAATGATTGAGAAATGTTTGAAGAATTTTCATCAAACAATGAACAAATTTAAAGTCAGCATTGATGTAATGCCGAAGTAGATATACAGAGAAATTTCCACCAGATAGCATGCTGTGTCACAATTTAAAACAATACTGAACCTAAACAAATTCATGAATCAAACCAAAAAAACTTTTTTTTATTTTATTTAATTTAATTGCAATGGAGCACAGGCTCTGGTGGCAATTTCCCTACACACCCATCTTCCCCCTATCCTGCACCCACCTACATTTGCCCTCTACAAATTTTATCTTTAAATTCCTTCAAAGTTTTCGGTAAATTATTCATCATTTCTCTTGGTAACTTAATCCACGATAATTGAAAAAAATATTTATATAGTCACCCTATTACTCCACAAATGCTCTAAAACAAAAAAATAAAAAAATAAAAAAAATAAAAAAAATATGTAACTAGTCCACAATCCAAAGATTGGTTGTATTCTCCCAAAGAAGCATTCTAAGCCATTGTGTCGGATGTAGGACGGCCAGTTCCTTTCCTCTGGGAAGTACAGTTTAACAAGGAATACGAACCATGGAAAGACCTGGCATAGCTCATATGATCAAACACAACTCTTCAAATTTCCTGCCTCCACTAGGATTTGACTGGTTCTCAAACAATACGCAGATATATTGAAACATTCAGAAACACAAATATTTCAGCTTTAGGATGGAGGTTAGTATAATAAAAGCAAGCATTGCAAATGTTGTGAAATCAGTTATAAAATAGATAATTTATGTGTAGAATTATTCACTGCTGTTTCTGGTAACAGCCAGTTGCAAATTATATAAGTAATATGTTTATGTGCGACAAACATAAAATTTATATATAACTGCAATTTTAACAAAATGTATGAATAGTCACAGGTATTGACAATGCCTCACACACCAAGTGTGAAACAAGTAGGCAATTTAACAGTTAAGTATTTTTCCCCTTTTAACACTTCATAAAAGACAATTAATTACACATTTTTGTATTTATTTGTTTTTACTAATGCCGGTAGAGGATCTGAGTTAATGAATAGGGAAGGAAATTGGCAATGACTTTTATGAAGAAACTGTTTTGTCATTCCCTTGGAGTGATATCAGCAAATTATGGAAACCAAAATCTAAATAACTGGACTGGTAATCGATCCAAGATCTTTCCAGAATGCAGGACCTGAATGCTGTAAGTCAAACATCAGGCTCTATCGAAACTTAAGTGAAATTTATTTTCTTTTTCTAACTCAGGCTTTATGCCTGATCCACGTCAAGGTCATCAGAGCTGGGAGTTGAGGAATCGGATGGAATTCAGCAAATGGCTTTTTGAAGGAACCTTCCCATCTTTCATCTAGAATGATTTTAAGCAACAATTTTAAACCAAAATACATTAGTCTACAATGCGAATATAATGAGCAAATGAAACAGAAGAAGAATGAAATCAGTCTATTATTATTATTAATTTAATTGCAAAGGAGCTAATGCACCAGTGTCAATTCCCCTAGTCATCTAATTACCTCATTTTATATTACTTTTCTAAAATTTTCTTTTATAGTTGGAGTGTTATAGTCGTACCCCATTCACTTTTCCTGTTCACAAATTTTAAATTTCTTAAGTGTATTTGGTAAATTATTCATCACTTCACTTGGTAATTTGTTCCAATTCCTCACACCCTTACCAACACACAGGGCCGGCGCTACAATTCTCGGGCCCCAGGTAAGCGTTGTAAGACCCCCTCCCCTCCCACCCCGAAAATATTTTTACTTTACACTTTGTTTTTTTTTTTTTGTTTTGGATAACTCAGAAAATTTTAATACAAAAATGTTTAAAATTATTGGTGCAGATTTTAAGATTTGTGTTTGATTTCTATTCATTTAGGTACCCAGGCTGGCGGGCCCCCCTTGGGTGGCCCGGCCCCCGGGTACTTTTGCCCTGCTTAACCCCCCCCCCCCTAACGCCGGCCCTGCCAACACAAGAAAATTTTCCCACTCTCTTATTCATGAAATTGTTAGAATCACATCAGGGATTAAATGCCCCATCTGACCACACAAATATTCCATGAAGAACGATTATTTCAACCTTTGAATATGACAGTTAAACTCGGAGATGGAAATAGTTATGGACAATACTGGACTGCTAGTACAATGATCAAATGAATCAAAAGAAGAATGAAATTAATGATTGTATTAGAATTACATAAAAAGCAATTAAATGTATGTGAGTAAACCAATCAACTCAGAGGCACAAATAACTATTACTAATACTGAATACTGATACTGAATCAAGTACTGTGAGTGTAGTGGTACAACAAATACAATTTCATTTTGACAAACCAAGTGTGGGGGGTGAGTGGTTAAGGCTCTGGCTTTGCATTTTGGAGGACATGCCGGTTCGAATCCCCGTCCGGGCATCCAGATTTGGGTTTACCATGGTTTCCCCAAATCACTCCAGGCAAATACTGGAATGCTTCCCTCCCGTTCCTTGTCCCCAGTCCCATCCCGTCTTTAATGACCTCGATGTCGACGAGGCATAAAGCCATAAGAAAAAAAAGATAATTACTAAACATATAATTGATACGGTACTCCAATTTAACTTTATTTTAATTAGCCTATTTAATTTCGTATTTACTTCAAGGTAACTTCTTTAATTATTTCTTGTTAAATTTTTTGAAAGACGGGACCTTAAAATAAGAGGAAAACGTAAATAAAGCCTTTCATAAGGCTCGAGAAACGCCTGAGATAAGAAAGTTGTTTGGAAAGGGGAAACTTCTGGTATAGTATAATTATTGCACATTAATTTTTTTAGACATGGGTCTGTGTGCTGCTTTGGTATTGTTGCAAGCAGGATTTTATAAAAGATTTTAAAAAAATCCTCCCCACATTTTAATCCACCCAGAAAGTTAGTTTCCAATAAGAAATATCTAACAGCATTTTTTCAATTTCTATTATTCCTTTGGCATTGTTTCAGGGATAATGATATTCTGCATGGGCGTATCCAGCGAGGGGCAGAGGGGGGCTGCTGCCCCCCCCCCCCTAGAAGAAATATTAAGTTGCCTACAGTACGCTTCGACGAGTGAAGAACTAGTTCAGGAGCACTTTGGGAGAGAAAGATTGACTTGATTATGTCTGATGAGTGTGTATCGAAATTTCGTGAAAGAACACCATGAGATATTGACAAACAAAATTATTGAAATTGAAAATCTGATGCAATTAATGTTTACATAAAAAACTAACTGACTTACGGTCTTAATTAACTACATAGTAGGTCCTTAGATTAAGTAGTTGGGTTACTATATTAATCAATGATAAAAATAGTTTCCTGAATGGATTTGAGTTTGATTTTGTAATGTCATGTTTCAGTCCCCCACCCCACTTCCTCGAAACCAAAATGATTTGCCCCCCCCCCTAGTTCAAATCCTGCCCCCCTCTAGTTCTGATCCTGGATACGCCCTTGATATTCTGTGTAAGTAACAGGAAACAAAAAAGGCGTTAAACAAACAAATGTAACCATGAGACATGATTTTTTGTATGTGTGGCAGGTGGACATGGAAGGAGTAACCGGGGACATTCGTTTCAATGACGAGGGCCGCCGCCAAAACTACACGCTGCACGTCGTCGAGATGACGGTGAACAGCGCCATGGTCAAGGTGAGCCAGCCCGTAGTAACTGTAAGCATAAACGTAGCTATACTCTGTTCACCCTCAAATGGCGGTTTCAAGGTCATGTTCCCATTGCCCCACTACTCACCTCACCGCCCTCTTCTGTTGCCTACAACCCCGATCAGACAGCTGAATCTAGGCGGGCGAGTGTCAAATTTGTCAGCGGAAATCTTTTTATTTCGCATGTAGGGGTATGGGCAGAGGAGTGTGGATACTGCAGAGTAAACATGCGTCGCCTCTGTTATCTGAACGTACTAATTTTAAAGC
The DNA here is from genome assembly GCA_031002005.1 of Vandiemenella viatica. Lineage (NCBI taxonomy): Eukaryota > Metazoa > Arthropoda > Insecta > Orthoptera > Morabidae > Vandiemenella > Vandiemenella viatica. The sequence goes on along the minus strand of JARYHS010008074.1, from coordinate 34,615,929 downwards.
TTTGAAGTAATAAATACGAGGTTAAAAGACGTTTGCATTACATATGTAGTAGTACTGATGCCATTCTGCCATCATATTGATGTTCTGTTTGAAAATACTGCTTCAATTTGATATTTCATGCGAGGAACACTCACCAAATTTCACACCAAATGGATTAGAAGACGGCGAATCTGGTTCCTATTTGATGCCTAAAGTAAACAGAAGAGACAACAATTTGTCTGTTGCTTCTACAAGGAGTTCTATTTCATCTTAGCTTGGTATTCAACCTGAGGGTTGGATGGACTCTTCCGAAGGAGTTATAATGGGTGGTTATAATTAAACTTTCCCTATTTAACCCGTTATAACACGGAATCTAATTACCATACGAGTAGCAAACTTGGTTGCATTATTGTCCAGAGTATGGGGTGCGTGATTTCCATGCGTCACAGCGCCACCGTCCAGTTCCAACTATGGCCACCAGGTGCAATGCAAGATGGCGCCCCACAGTACATCGCTCGTGAAGTTCAACTGCTTCTCCGAAACACATTTGGAAACGATCGAATTATCAGCCGATCGTTTCCAAATGCTTGGCCGGCACGATCACCTGACCTCACTCCCTGTGTTTTTTGGTTGTGGGGCTACCTGAAGGACAGGGTTTACCAGGGAAACATTCACGTATGTGCTGATCTGAAGCGCAGCATATCAGGAGATGTAGCCAGCATACCTACGGACATGCTTCGTTCTGCTGTGCAGAATGCAATCCTGCGCTTTCAGACTCTTCTGGACACTGATGGGCGCCATATTGAGCCCCTTATGTAGCAGTAATGGTACCGGTATGTTTTGGTATGATGTACCTTAGCAACGTATTAAAAGTGTTTCAATTGAGTTGGTTATGCATTATTTCTCTTCCCCATGTCCTTGACATTAATGTTACCAAGTTTGGTACTCACGCGGTAATTAGTTTCCGTGTAATAACGCATTAAATAGGGAAAGTTTATTTATATCCACCCGGTACTTAGCCTTGTATCGAAGCTGGAATGGCCGGGTAAATCGGACCTAGTGTTGAATCCAAACCATGGAAGCTTTCTGGCGTACTTCACGTTATAATACAGCGAGCTGTGTCAGTGGTGAAGGTCGGGTTAAGAGTCAATGAAAATCCCCGCCGCGACAGGGATTCGAAGCGAGGACATTTCGATCTCCAGACAGATGCCTTTTAAACTGAGCCACCAGACTGCTCCTAATACCTCTAGCCGCAACAATTTTGTCACAGATTACGTTTCGGCCATCTCACAACAGCTTTCCTCATATGCTGGAACAACGATATGAGCTTCAATAACGAAGCGGCCAACAGCGAGAAAATTGCTTGACGATAGTCGCCGCCACGAAAAATTTCGTGTACAGTTTTTATTGCATCAGAAGACATTCAAGTTAACTGAAAACAAGTTAAAGTATTCCACTCACATCTTATCATTGAGTAAGACGTGAAGATAATAATGTGAATGCACAACCCCATCCACGTAGATCAAAAGATACCAAACAGAACGTAACCATTTTTGAAGTGAAAACTTCTATAGGCGCGTTAGATGATGATTGGCGCGTTGGACGCTTTTTGGATGGGTAAAATCTTATCAGTTCGTATCACCAACATGATAATGTCAACAGTATATCTGTAGCGGCCTGTTAAGGTGTCTGAATGGCACGAAAGGTCCCCGGTTCGAGCCCTGTATCGGGGTGTAGTTTCGTATACCCTTAACCTGACCTTCACCTCTGGCATAGATTGCTGTGTAATGTGAAGTACGCCAGAACGCTTCCGTGATTCGGATTCCACGTTATACTATAGGTCACCTGTACCATGTAGTACTATCTGCTTAGGTTAAGGCGGCTCCAATAGAAACCCAGTCACCAGGACATTCCGACCATATGGAATTATGATTATTTAGTATACCTGTAGCTGTAAGAATGTCGTGTTACGCATATGATATTCATAGTTTTATGTTTTCAGTTGCCGACCCCGGCAGCGAAGGGGATAGCGTGCTGGCCTCGCGTTGCAGGGGTCGCCGGTTCGAGATCGGCTTCGGCATGGCGGTTTTAATTAAGTGTTGTGTTTTACCTTGTGTCGTCTATTTCATGGATAATCTATAATACATTGAGTGATGCAATACATACTTGCAAACTACAAAATTACATAGTGCTGGCTGTATGGCCTCGTAGCCAAATGCCATTTTTTAAAAAAAGTTTCACTTCTGTCTGCAGTCCCCAATGGCTGCTAAATGGTTTATTATTATTACACGCTCAGTTCGAATATTGCGTTGCGTAATATAAACTGGTTTCAATAGTCTAATATGACACATGACTAACGGTGGGTATTTGACTATTTTTTGAAAATGGTTTTAAATAGTTTATTGATACACGTTATTTACCGAGTACTAATTATTTTTTGACAAAAGTGCTTATTTTACGTAAAATTCAACGTTAAAATTTAGAGGATTTGAAAGCCCGCCAAAACGCTAGTGTGCTGTCTGACGCTGGCCAACGACACTCGTGACGTCACATGCCCCCAGGCGCTCACTCTACGTAAGTAACGTTTGGTTTGTTTCTCTGAATTTGTGTATAAATTGTTGGAAATATGGTTTATAAATAGTGTGTAGTACATCAATATACAACCACAACAATAAAAACTCTATAAATAAACATAAATGTTCCCGCATTAGCTGAAATAGGAAAAAAAGTCGCTTCAACTTGCTCATAGAAACCCAGACGACATTGCGACTAAGTCGCATATCATATACTGTATAATTTGCACCATAATTTCTTTGAGATAATGTAGTACGCTGTTTAAGGCGAGTATCAGTAAAGTTAGGGTTCTTAGGTTCGATCCTCGCTTTGGAATATGTTTTGTTATTTGTGAGCGTCTTCTTTAGATATTAGTTGCTGTTAGTAGCGCCGCATATTCTTTTTCTAAAATCCACCAATACATTAATTTTTCCGAATGTTTCACAAATTTTTGGATAGCAAGAGTATTATAAACGTCTGAGACATAACCAAAAAAAACTTCAAAACTAAACCTGGACGTTTCTTGCACACCGATACAAAGTTTTTTTTAAAAAAAACTGTAAATTACTTGCGCATTAAAAGTAAATACCGCTTATATAGATGCATTTATGTCAGAAAGGCAACATACAGTTGTATCGTCACGTAAAAATTCTAACAAAAAGTATTCAAAGCGTTCCGGAATTGTTGCGAGATTAGCGTGCAATGTTATTGTTAAAATTAATCCTATTATTCACCGCCGAGTACCTGGGTTATGTTGCAATGATGATATATCTCTGGTATGTTTCAAAATTAAAAGCAGAAAGTTATCTTTTTATAAATGTTTTCTTGTATGACAGCAATTTATGTTTCAAACTGTTGCATGACGTTTTATACTTCTTCTAATAAAAACATTATTCTGTAAAGCAACAAGCGGCAAACAGAAAAAAAATGTACACACGAAAAAAAATATTATCCTAATCAAGTTTCGAATAAAGGATCTTCAAATTCCTATAGCATTCTTTAACCCTGCAGCTACCTGGACACCATGGCAACGTTATTTTTCTTTTCGTTAATAGTGAACACTTAAACATCACAGTTTCTATGTGCGATGAAGTGAACGCGGTCGGTAAATAATTTTAGTCATTCTTATGAAGGGTTTCTGTTAATCTCTAACTTCCAGTTTAAATATAAATGATTCTCGAATTGAAGTTATTGCATTCTCAAGCTCCGTAGAATAAAAGTCAGTTGTTATTTTTATAGCTAGTCCCACAAATAATCTACGGTATTTTTCCGCTGTAGGCTTCTACAAATTGTTATTCATTTTATATTCAACGCAAAATTTCATTATTAACAAGAGAAAACCAGCAACAAATAATTGAAAACTTGGATAGCAGGAAACACTCCATACACAGCCGCAGCGCCTAGCGGCAGGTGACGTCACTAAAGCGATCTCCAATCCCAGAGCGTTTTCGGTCAGGTGACAAGAGGCAAGAAAAGTTTTATTTTTATTTCGTTTTTTTAATTAAAACAATCCATCTTTCTTTTCAAATTTAACAAAAATAGCTTCCTTAAGCATTAATCTACGCGAATGACTACAATTTGTAATATATTCTGAATACTGTCAAATAGCCTAGTTTCCTACTGGTAGGATGGAGGGCTAATCGGGGCGTTTGGTTAAAAAAAAAGGCTTCAATACTGCCCAGGGTGGTGACAATGGAGGAGGTAAAATAAAGTTCGAAGGAGCGGAAATCTCACAGCTTTTGCCCCGGTTCGGAAAATTCCTAGATCCGTTCCCTGTGCACCCTCGCTACTAACAGTAGCACGTAATGTGTACCTATTAAACAGGTTCTCGTGCGTTTCATGAAATATGTTGCACATATTTATGGAAAAGTGATGGATATAAGATGAGACGTCCATATTAGACACTGTATCGCACGAAGTTCACACGAATAATCTGCCCTTGTGGTAATTCAAGGTATGTCCATTTTCCTGATAGACTTTATACTGCTGTTCAACGACTGCGCTCGATTTACTGACCGTTATGGCACGCGAACTGAAACCTCATTACGTTAAATAGTGCGCCATTCCGTGTGAATTAAAACCGTCCATCAGGAGTTATAATGGTTGTCTGACACGCAACTTGACAAAAGCTACTGCGGAATGAGAGTTGGCAAACATAATGATTGCGATAGTGAAACATTCCGCATAATCTAAGCCATTACTGACTTTTACATTTAATATGAAATTATTTTGAGAATTATTACTATTAATTAATGCTATTTGTTCATGCATTGTATAATATGTTTTGCTTTTCGTGTTGTGTAAAAGTTGTTTAGTTACTGTCTTATACTTTTTGATAAATTATGACAGAATTTATTTATTTTTGTATTACGCCATGACTTCTGATGCTTGCATCATATTTCTATCTTCGTAATAGAACTTAGTTGTACCTTCAAAAGTCGTTAAGACATTTTGCTGCTAAAACAGTTAAAGCCCATCATCTCAAAGTAATATTTAATTTAATTTAATTGCAATGGAGCACAGGCTCCGGTGGCAATTTCCCTACACACCCATCTTCCCCCTATCCTGCACCTACCTATATTTGCCCTCTACAAATTTTATCTTTAAATTCTTTCAAAGTTTTCGGTAAATTATTCATCATTTCCCTTGGTAACTCATTCCAATCCCTGACACCCTTACCTAAAAAAGAGAATCTTCCCACACCCTTGTGCATGAAATCGAGTGCCAGCTTGTGGTCATGGTCATCTTTTCCCTTCCATGCACTACTTTTCATACCTATTGCAATATCTTTCCATGCCTCATCGCCAGTATATGCCCTGTACACACCCATGACCCTCCTCATTCTCCTCCTGTCTTGCAATGAATCCCATTCCAGCTCCTTTATCATATCCGTCACTGATTGCATTCTGCGATAATTTCCAGAAACAAATCTAGCAGCCCTGTTTTTCACTCTCTGTATTTGATACGTAAAATGAGGGTCCCATACTACACTACCGTATTCGAGCAATGGTCTGACCAAAGTTTTGTAACCCAATTCCTTGACTTCTCTCGTACATCCCCTCATCACTCTCTCCAACAAGTACAGAATTTTGAAACCTTTTCCTACCACCTGTCCTATGTGTCCTGCCCAGTTAATTTTGTAATCAAAAGTAATTCCAAGATATTTACATTTCAAGTCTTCAGCAAGCAATTCTTTCCCCACCTTATATTCATAATTAACCCTTTTGTTTTTATTTGTGTATCTAATAAGCTGACTCTTCTTTGCATTTATCTTCATTCCATGTTTACCAACCCAATTAGATATCCTGTCCAGATCACCCTGCAACTGTTTACAATCCTCTATCGTTTTGATTCTTTTATACAGCATTATGTCATCTACAAACAGTCTAATTTCAGAATATAATTCGCATTACCAGTTTAATCTATTTAGTTCACGGTTTACAATACTTTGTATTATGATTCGTCTCTGGTTGTTCTTTCTGATTCTTCATACTGTAATTATTATCGGTTTTAACTGCGATGAAGCCCTAGCACCAGTTGCCCTACACATTAACTTTCCTTATGTTCGCATTTCTACTTAATATCTATTCAAATACCGTAACTGGTTACTTACTCGAATCATCGACCTTAATACCTACAAAGAAAATTAAGTGATAATGTGTAGTTGTCTTTTTCTTCTGCATTCTTCTATTTATTCTTTTTCCAATATGCAATATAATAAGTACTGGCTTTTGTTAATAGTACGCCAAAGTACATCAGTGTCTGAAAACACTTAATAAGGCGAAATCTTGCTGCCAACTAAAACAAGTATAACGTAATAAAAATTTAAAAAAAAAACAGTTGATCTAAAAATTATTTCTTCTTATACAGGGTGTTACAAAAAGGTACGGCCAAACTTTCAGGAAACATTCCTCACACACAAACAAAGAAAATATGTTATGTGGACATGTGTCCGGAAACGTTTACTTTCCATGTTAGAGCTCATTTTATTTTCCTGACCTCAACCCTCTTGACTTCCATTTATGGGGGCATTTGAAAGCCCTTGTCTACCCAACCCCTGCACCAAATGTAGAGACTCTTCGTGCTCGTATTGTGGACGGCTGTGATACAATACGCCATTCTCTAGGGCTGCATCAGCGCATCAGGGATTCCATGCGACGGAGGGTGGATGCATGTATCCTCGCTAACGGAGGACATTTTGAACATTTCCTGTAACAAAGTGTTTGAAGTCACGCTGGTACGTTCTGTTGCTGTGTGTTTCCATTCCATGTTTAATGTGATTTGAAGAGAAGTAATAAAATGAGCTCTAACATGGAAAGTAAGTGTTTCCGGACACATGTCCACATAACATATTTTCTTTGTTTGTGTGTGAGGAATGTTTCCTGAAAGTTTGGTCGTACCTTTTTGTAACACCCTGTATATTTGCTTTTATATTCAGTCAAGAAACCTGAAAACATTGACTCTTAATTTAGAACGCATTTCTCTAATACACTCCTGTCAATAAATGAGAGTAGAACATAATAAAAACATTTTGGAAAAGTAGTTTATAATGCAGATTGCTGGAGCGAACCTTCCCTTTTATTGTACAGAATCATTCTTTGATGAAATTTAGTCATTTAGATTAACAATCATAGAGTTTAGTTTTATCGATAAATTCTTCAAGGTTTTATTCAGTTCATCTACTTTAAATTATTAACTGAGAAGAATGTTACTACGTTACATCCCTTCTGTTTTTTTTTTTTTTTTTTTGTCAGCTGCCGGACCATCCCTAAACTTATCTACATCAGAGCCTCCAGAAATCTATGGTGCCAACTTTTACCCGACCTACTGAGTGATATTCTTCCGCAGGGAGCAAAATATTGTAGTCTCACGGCACACATCTACCTAAGTAAGGTTACGAGAATGTAGGCATCTCTTCGCAATAGTCAACTGAATGTATCCTATCATTAAGACATACGATTGTTTACATGTTTCTTCAAGCGGTGTTAACCGTGAAGACAACTGACGATTGAGTTACAGCATTATACGGACGGGTAGAAAAATATACTCTCCGACCACTGTAGTGTTTATCAGTGTATTCAATTATTTGAGTATTGTATACTGGACACACTAAAACTGTAAACTATTTGGATGCCTTCTTACGGTACGTATTAACAGCCTTTATGGCCACAATTAGAAGAAAACCGTTTCGAAAACAGAAAATTATGGCCCATGAGATTATGACTCAAAAATTAAACAAACGCATTATCAAAAAAGATGCGTTGGGGCCTTCAGACGATGTACCAGATAATTATTGGTTGCAGCTCTTAAACAGAAATGGATCACAAAATCAAAACAACTCTTAGTGACTTATGAAAATGATGGTTACAAAAAAAAAAAAAAAAAAAAAAAAAAAAAAAAAAAAAAAAAAAAAAAAAAAAAAAAAAAAACTTTTTTTCTGATGAAAAATCTTCATGATTTAGGGAAAAATTCAATAAAATGATAAATGCACTATTGAAAATAAGCATCCGAACTGCGTCAAGAATTTACAAATGTAACTATCTATTAATTCATTTTATTAAAAAAATGAAGTGCATACGAAATTTTGCAGGAAATCACCAGTAGTGATTTTCGAGCAAATGGTTAGCTAGCTATCCGTGATTAGAAATAAAAGTATTTATTGATTCCGCTGAGGACCTCGCGGCTAATGTCTGAAGTAAAGATGTTCGATAATATCATCTTTGTTGGAGAGAAAATTAAGCTCAGAAAAAATTATACCTTTGTGGAATAATTCCTAGATATACAACAAAACTGACTAACGTCCATTTTAGTTACGTATCTATATTATTAGAATGAACAAAGCCTTTAAATCACGACTAATAGAGACAGTTCAGGATATGAAAAGATGGAGGAGATGAACAAAGCAGTCTTGAAGCTTATAACGGCCTTCAGACACAGAATTTTAATGAAATTTTAATTTAAGAAATATGAATTAATTATAGTTTTGTGCAAGAGACACTGTCGGTTTGCTGAGAACAAGAGGTGAAAAATATAAATGAATGTAATCTTTCTCGGCGTTGACAGAACACAGAATAGACAGACTGTTTTCGGCTATGCTGATTATTCTTTTTCTACTTTTGTCTTAACGAGTAACGCAATTTATGGATAGTCCTAAAGCCCTAACAAAAAAAAAGACATGGTGCAAAACCTTGCGTACACTCACCAGCACAGCCATAATACCTGGACTGTAATTCCTGTACCAGAATTTTGTATCTGCGTTGTATTTTTAGGTTAACTTTCAACACAGAACAGAGCACAATATAGGCCAATGTTTCCTGCCCTTTGGCATCTCCCTATGGAGAAAACTACTGCACAAGAAACAACGCACGCAGTTGTTACAAGAGGCCCAACACAAGGATTAAGGAAAGAAAAAGGGGCCCTATACGAGTGGTTGGAACAGCGGGCAGTAGGCGCATTATTAAAGACTAGCGCGGCTTGTTAGCGAGGACAAACACGCCATTGTCTCCGGCCGGGAGGTCAGAGGTCACACACAGGAAACAAAATGGCGGCCGAAAAATAGCCTGCTGATTGTGGAGGACCCCATCGCTCTTGTACTGCAATATCTGGTTAGGGCGTTAACGTCTGGATCAGAACACATACCTTGTTTTCAAAACTCCTTCACAAGAGGCTGTTCACACAATATCTGTAATAACAGCAACCTCCTTCAGTCAGACATTATGCTTTTTACATGACAGGGAAATACTTGCCAAACGATTCGTAACGGGGAGTAATTTACGACTTGAATTTTTGCAAACCAGCAAACTTGGTTATTTTCACTCGAGGCTAAGTACAGTTTTGATTGCTAAGGAACGAATAATATCGTCACTTTTTTTTTATAAACGCTTCTCGGGAAACAAACCGAGTAATATTGTTATTAATGCGTCTAATGACATCTGAGATGCTGCTTGGCTACATTACAACATCTGTCGTTGCCATGCCAGTTTACAAACAACACGCTCAAGGCTGACTTCAAGGCAGACTTCAAGACTTGCAACTGCACCTGAAGATTGCGACGGAGATTAAAGTCGCCGAAATATTGTGCATTAACAACAACATCACTCGGTTTGTTTCCCGAGAAACGTTTATAAATAGGTGAAAAATACTTTGAAAGGGGGGAGGGGGCAGATTGTTACATGGTTTTCATAGATCTGGAAATGGCTTTTGAAAGAGTACAATGGGTGAAGTTAATGGATATTCTAAAAATAAAGGTATTGATTGAAAGAAGGCTAATAAGTAAATTATACATCGATCAAGGAGTGAGAGTGGGGAATGGTATGACAGAAGAGGGAAAGATTGAAAGAATTGTAAGACAGAGAAATTGTTTGTCACCCATATTATTTAACATATATTTGGAGGAAATTATAAAAAGAAGTTTAAGAGGTAATAGAGGTGTGTGCATGGGTGGATGTAGGATTAGCTGCATAAGGATTGCTGATGACATGGTTTTGCTGGCGAAAAGTGTCAAGATACTCAGAAGAATGTTAGAGGCTTTAGACAAAGGGTGTTAGGAATTCGGAATGAGAATCAATAGGACTAAAACTAAATGTATTATGGTAGGAAGGAGTAAGAAAGAAATGATGATAACGCTACAAGGAGAAGTAATTGAACAAGTGGTGTTCTTCAAATATCTCGGGAGTATTTATATGAGTTGCAAGAAGGAGGTGAAAACTAGAATAGCAATGGCAAAGGAAGCGTTCAATAGAAAGAAAATTTTGTTATGCGGAAGGCTGGATAAAAACCTGAGGAAAAAAATAGCTAATGTTTTGTATGGAGCATAGAACTATATGGGGCAAAACATGGACGCTACGCAAAGAAGATCTTAAGATGTTGGAAGCTTTAGAAATGTGGATATGGAGGAGGATGGAGAAAATAAGTTGAAAAGACAAAAGTAAGGAATGATGAAGTCATGGAACGAGTAGGAGAGCAAAGGTCACTCATAAAAACAATAAGGAACAGAATAAGGAACTGGATTGGTCATGTAGTGAGGAATGAGTGCCTGCTTAAAACTTCTCTGGAGGTCGGCGAAGGAAGAAAATGATTGATGACATAATAATAAATGGGAAATATATAAAGACTAAGAGAATGGCGAAACAGAGGAAGGCTTGGAAGGCTGTCACTGTGCATGGACCTGCTGAAAAGCAGAAAACCCTTGATGATTTTTTTATCTGCTTAATATCTCTTAACAGCGAAGTCTTTAGAGCCGGGAAAGAAATGAGAAGGAATTCGGCCATGGCCTTTATGAAGTAAGCATCCCGGCATTTGCCTGGAGTGATTTGGGAAACCATGGAAAACCCAAATCTGGATGCCCGGACGGGAATTCGAACCACCGTCCTCCCGAATGCGAGGCCAGAACGCTAACCGTTACACCACCACTCTCAGTAAAACCCTTGATGATGATGGTTTTGTATATTTTTCTTGTTAGTATAAGTGAATTTGGGTATAAGCGTCATGCAAATTAACATTGTTTTATGGACAAAATTGTGTAAATGAGATGTAATACGATCAAGGACAGTATTATAAATGAAACATTAATTAAAAGTTTGTAATTGTAAGTGTTGAGGTTAACCACGACAATTTTCAACTGTTTGGACAAAGTTTATGCTGATAATTTTGTGTGTAAATATCTGTAAATGTGTTTAATTTTCATTATCGTGTTTTTCCTAATGATTGTGAATGATTTTGAATTAATCATGATTGTTTTAATGAGGTTTTCATTGTTAGCTGCATTGTCGCCGTTCGAGAAACATCGGGTGGATTTCTCTGTGTTATTCTGGAATTTTCTGTAATTTTTATATAAAACGAGCGGCAGAGACGAGTTAGTTAAAAATTAGTTGACAGTTAGTTGAAAGTTGAGTTGTCAGTCAGTAGTTTAATCGCTGGAATATATATGAGTCGATGCTTAGTATCTTTGGATCGAAACGAGATGGCTTGTGTAATGTTATTGTAGAGCAGCACCGAATAATGAATTTAACCGAAATTGATTAGTCGAAGTTATTATTTCAAACAATCGAAATGCTTATCAAGCTGATAACAAATTTCATATTATACAGGGTGTTACAAAAAGGTACGGCCAAACTTTCAGGAAACATTCCTCACACACAAACAAAGAAAATATGTTATGTGGACATGTGTCCGGGAACGCTTACTTTCCATGTTAGAGCTCATTTTAGTTTCGTTAGTATGTTAGTACGCTCTCCTGACCTCAACCCTCTTGACTTCCATTTATGGGGGCATTTGAAATCCCTTGTCTACGCAACCCCGGTACCAAATGTAGAGACTCTTCGTGCTCGTATTGTGGACGGCTGTGATACAATACGCCATTCTCCAGGGCTGCATCAGCGCATCAGGGATTCCATGCGACGGAGGGTGGATGCATGTATCCTCGCTAACGGAGGACATTTTGAACATTTCCTGTAACAAAGTGTTTGAAGTCACGCTGGTACGTTCTATTGCTGTGTGTTTCCATTCCGTGTTTAATGTGATTTGAAGAGAAGTAATAAAATGAACTCTAACATGGAATATAAGCGTTTCTGGACACATGTCCACATAACATATTTTCTTTGTTGTGTGTGAGGAATGTTTCCTGAAAGTTTGGCCGTACCTTTTTGTAACACCCTGTATAATACAAATGGGTTGTGAACCTTGCAGGGTAGGCAAGCTGGCTTAAATGATAAGTGATATTAAAATACTTCGGTGTTTATTGTCAACTCTTCTCTCGGACGTTTCGTTCTCCAACTGGAATCCATCTTCAAAGGTCTCGCTGCCTGCTGAGTCTGCAGATAGACTCGAAAAGCGAAAAGTAAAGCCACTGGCAAAGTGTTTGAATTAATGTGTATATGACACCTGCGAAAAGCTTGAAATTTTAATATATTTTCTCATCCTCAATTTTCTGATACCCAATTGTTCATTAGCTAATACAGTTTGCACAAACTACGTTGTAGCAAAGTCGGAGAATCGTTGCTGTTTCGAGAGTCATTTGGTAAATGCCCCCTGCCTTCGGGAACCAACTCTGGCAAAGGCTTAGGGCGCCATCAGTTAATACGGATCGTCCACAATCCTGGTTAAGTACCAGGGGTGAGGGGCTATTAGCTACCTGGTGGAAACAAAGCGCAGAGCTCGATTCGGTAGCTCCAAGTCAGTGACAAATCTATCAGCTGCTGTGGCAATGAAACATATTATATTGATAGATATATAAATAGATAGATAGATATGTTCACTTTGATCAATTATATTACCAGCAATTGATAACAAGTTAGCTTCTTAACAACCCATTAGTATAATAAATATCCACTGTAATCAGTAAATACCATCCCGAGTTAATTAATACATATGTGGAACAGTGTATACACTTGTTACCAGCATCTAATAACCAGTTATTTTCTTACCAACTAGTTAGAATAATAAGTTTCCACTGTAATGTACAACTACATATCAGGTTAGTTACTATTTATGTGGAACAGTACACACGTTTATTAACAAACAACTGATAAGCAGTCAGTTACTTAAAAACCTGTTAGTATGATAATTTTTCACAGCAATTTTTGAGAGCATGTTATCCCATGTTAGTTACTATGTATGAGTGAATTTTGTAAACAGTGTATTACTTCATTTGTCAACAGTTTCAATTGAAAGAATAAGCATATATCATTTTAGTAATTGTGGACAACTTTGTCACCTTCCCCTTCCATACACCATATATAGTATTTTCTCAGCCATTCTTAGTAACCCACAATTCCAAGAAGAAAATTCATATTGTTTGGTCAGATGTAAAATGATATAAAACAAAAGGATTTTCATCCTGACAACGTTAATATCTTTTGCCATAGAGATCATCTATGACTGAACCACATAAAGTTAGTTTTGAGTATTCCTCATTGAATGGGAGATTTTATACTGTAAAGTATTTTAAAATTTATACGATATTTAAATTTCTTGTGCCAGTGAGAGGTGATATAGCATCGTAAGACATATGTCATATTATATTTTCAAACTGTAAAACCCCCATCAGAATCTGCTTGGTGGTTTTTTTTAGCATGATGTCCGAACAGATACAGCCTTATTACAAATTTATAATAGAATTCATATTTCGTTTGTTAGGCTACAAACACAAAATCATCATGATCATAAGCCCAGTCATCAGATAGCAAATCTCCTGAATCTTTAAACAAAAAACTGTAATTGTATTGTTGTTCAAAATTTTTTTTCCGGATTCAGTATCTGAGAAACGTGTTTACGAAATACAGTTGTTAATTACAGAGAAAGTTGAGTGTTATTTGCATTCTGACTTTGATTAAGTTTATTATCACCCAATGGATTTATATGAATATACCGTGTTAATACCAAACAGTTATCGATATTGGCTGGCTGAATGGTAATCCAGAAGACGTGCTGAGTGCTTTTTGTTTTTGCAGGTTGCAGAGTGGTCTGACGAAACAGGTCGACGCCCATCGCAGCCAAGTACGTTCGACTAGCAGCCACCGCGGACGTACGCAAGAACAAGACGTACATCGTCACCACCATCATCGTGAGTACGCACTCTCGTCACTCATACAAATAATAAAAAACACAATTTTACTCGGGCGTCCTAAAGCACTCTAACTATCACCATATAAATACATCACTCTTTGACGCAACCGTAACTTGCTTCCTATCTGGAGTTAATCTCTTCGTTTCATAATACCCATTACTACCCACTTCCTCAATTAGTAGTTCCATATATTCTAATCTTCAAAGCGAGCATGGTGGAGAAGCGGTTACATTCTGGCTTCGCAATCTGAAGGACACGGGCTCGAATGCTCATCCGGCCATCGAGATATTGTTTCTCCATGACCAATGCCGGGATGGTTACTTCATAAGACCATGTCCGAATTGAATTCCTTGTTTTGAGCTCCGTCCTGCTTCTAATGGCCTTGACGTCGAGGAGCGTGAAGCCATAAGAAAAAAATATAATCATTGTAGTCTTCTACAGTTTGTTAGCTTGCCCATTCACTCCACTAACAAATTAAAAAATCCACTTGCCTTAAGATGTGTCTCTTTTTCTGAGAGTCTCTTCCACAAACTTTATTCCATGCTCACTATTACCAAAAATCGTTCATTTCGTACTTTGGCTGTCCAATTTTAAGCATCCTTCTATAACACCATATTCTAAATGCTTCGATTTTTTTCCCTCTGTTATTCCCAAAGTCCATGATTCGCTGCCATAAAGTTATGTGCTACATACCTACACTTTTGAAACAGAGTCGTAGTTTACTATCTAAAACATCACCTCAATGTTTAACAAGAAGGCTCTTTTCTTTAGTTCTATTTTGGTTCTAACATTAGTCCACTTTGGCCATCAGTTGAAATTTGACTTCCCAAATAACAGAATTTACTCAATCCTCATACTATATTTGGTCCTTTTTTTATACTTAATCTACTGTAATATCTAATATTATTTCATTATAACATGATTTATTTCTTTATTTTCTTTATACCTTCTCAATATTTTATTCATATCGTTAAGTTGTTTCTCAACATCCTATGTTCCGCTAACAGAACAATGACATAAGCAAATCGTAGCATACTGATGTTTTTTCTCCTTGAACATTTATGCCACATTCAATTTTTTTTAAAAAATTTTTACTTCCTTTATTTATTCCTCTACATATGAATTTAATTTACTCTGCAACCTAGTCTCACATACATTTTATTGATTCACATATCTCGTAATTCTCCTTTTTATTATAGTCACCTCATATTTCCATAGATTAAAAATTGTTTTACTGTATCATTATTCTAGATCTGAAGTCTTTAAAACTTTTAGCATTTAATCCCATCTGAAATTATTAAAAGTTTTTCTTAACTCCATTGAAGTATTGTAGTGTTTCTTGGTCCGCCCTTGCAATATTGATCTTAAAGCAAGAAAACTTAAATCTAACTGATCTTCGCCTCCACTTTCTTCTCTATTCATTTGTGTCAGTAATCTTGAATCATGCAACGCTATAAGAATTGTGTAACAAGTTCTGTATTTGCCATCTTGAGCTTTCTTCTGAAATATGAAAATCATACTTTTATTAAAATTCTTCGGAATCTTTTCTGGTTCATATATTTTCTCTTTCCATTGAATATTTATGATCCATCTTCTTCTAGATATTTTAGCAGTTCTTCAGGAACCTTGTAAATAGAAAACCGTATGTCTTCTCCTTTCAATTTTGGCCTACTTTGAACCACAGAAAGCAATTGGTTTACAGGTTCGTCTTTTCTTCACTTCTCAGATTTTTTTCACCCTTTCACTGAGGTTCATGCTTTTTGCTTCTCTGTATCTCATCTGGATGGAGCCCAATTTTTTCCATATATTTTCTCGTTTCCTTAAACCATTTTGTTTCTCTTGTGCATTGTGTCTGTAATTTTCTCTGTACACCCATATAAATCTTATGTTTTAATATAGAAATGTTTAAATTCAATGTAACAGTTTACCATACGAATGGAGTATTATTTAATTTGGCAGGATATTGAATTATTGCTACGAGGATAACGGCTTTGTGCAAACCTGTCATTACAAGCAATGCTTGCGAAAGCATCGTGAGTATCTCATTTAAGCCTCGTTGCCACGGCGCGTCCCTCGGCGCGTGCTAGGGAACGCCTGTCATCTTTGCCGCATATGCTAGCATGAACGGCGCGCCTCGACCCACCGCCAGGCGGTAGAAGATGAAAGGCGCTTCCTGCCTAGCATGCGCCGTGGGAACAATTATATCGTCTCTCATAACCTGCTGTGTTTTTGTCTGCAGGAGGAGCCTTATGTGATGAGGCGGAAGGATCCACCGGGCGAGAAACTGACAGGAAACGACCAGTTTGAGGGATACTGCAAGGACCTGGCTGACCTGATCGCCAACAGGATCGGCATCAACTGTGAGATAACAAACATTGTTATACGTATAATCATTGTTCTCTTATTGGCCATTTACAACTTTAACCCTTTCCTCCCTGACGGTACTTATAAGTACCACTGTATTTACCACCATATAATTCGACAATACCAGTGTCCACTGCATTGATAAGCCTGTTGATGTATTGTTGTATGATTAAGTCAGACAATGACAACATTTATTTTTAAATTTCTGCGTGAAATTGTCAAAAAATTAATTTTCTAAGTTTTCAGCATACAGACCAAAAAAACAAGTGGTACATTACAATGAATACAATGTAAGATTTGGAAACTGTCCCTAAATTGTAAAAATCCGATGAAGATGTGAAATATGTAGAATGAAGAAAATACAGTAAGAACATCATTACAATGTCTTTTGTGTATGAATGAGCAAAAAGAATTTTTTTTTTTTTTTTTTTTTTTTTTTTTTTTTTTTTTTTTTATATATATATCGTGAGGAAAATATTTCATACCAATATGAACATAATTGATTTCAATTACTATTTGTGTACATCATGTGATACACAAAGTCCCTGACGGTACTTATAAGTACCGGCTTAGTAATTAGCACTTAGATTTCCAAAAAAAAATTGAAAAAAACATGTGTGTTTAATTTCAAGTACCTTTATACACATATATAATTGAAATTATAAATTTCCCTTTTTTTCCAATAGCCGGTAGGAAAGGGTTAAAGAATCTTAAATAAAAAAATTACAAAAAATATTCGAAATATGGCAAAATAAGGCCTCCTATTATGACATCATACAATTAAAATGAATCAAAAATGGTAGATTGAAGGTGGTGACGTCCACTTGTCCCCTCCAGAGAAAATCTATTAAAAAAAAAATATGATAAATAGCTGGGTGAATGAAGAGTAGATATAAAAAAAAAAACTGATGTACAGTATTCAAAATAAAATGTTCTTTGAACTAAGGAATTATTGAAAAATATTTGAAAATATTATAGACCCCATAAGGATTCAACTCACTAAGTTTATTTATTTATTTCGTTTCAAAAGCATTGCAGTGGTAATGGTAACAAACAAAAACAACAATAACAGAACAAAAAGATGGGAAAAATAAAAAAAATATGGCAATCAACACCCGTCGGTCATTGTAGAGGAAGAAAAGTCAACAACTTTGACAGCGTTGTTACTGGCGATATGAAGGCCATCCAAAGTGCAAATTGTTGGACACTGCAGGCGTTTCTACACATTCACTAAATTAAAATACAAAACATGTATGCATATCATGCTGAAATTTGTTGCACACGTCATTGCGTTACCTGCACCATACCGGTTACGTTTTCTAAATTATTTTTAAGATAGTTATTATGGAAACAGTCACAATTTCGTGTCATTTTAACTTATTAACATACACGATAATATATCTTTACTAGCTGGTGCCCACGACTTCGCTCCTGTTTGTAAAGAAGTTTGATTGGTAGCTACCGACATGCAACCACCATAATGCACGGTGGGAGATTCGATACGACTATCACACAGAAACATCAGTGATCTGTGCTATTTAGTTGCGTTTGCTATGCAAAATATAACGAAAAACACGTGTTTGGTCGAAATAACAAAATACCCTCGGTTGAGAACTTTAAACCACCACATCTCCCAGACCCCCACAGCTACCAACATGAAACTACGATAGTCCATGGCGGGAGACTTGAGGCTATTACTGCATAAGTGGTTTGCACTTGGTAATTTTGACTGCAAAGTGAAATAAAGGGACACACATGTCTTTGGTGGAAATTTGAAAATCCATACGTCAACCAGTTTCAACCACATATCTCCCATACCCTCATAGCTACAGACATGCAACCGTCATTATGTACGATGAGAGAATTGAGGCTACTACCCCACACAAACACCAGTGAACTGCGCCAGGTAGTTTTGGCTGCAGAGTGAAATATAGAGACACACATGTCTATTTTTATATCAGGTCGACCACTTTCAACCACCATTTCTGCCACATTCCCACAGCTACCGGTAGCAATTTGGCCCGTTTTCAAACTGCCGCGCCGGAGCGTGAGGTTGGAGCGTCGCTCTTGGAGAGTGCAACGAAAAATGGTCAACACTCCAGTCGCGCGCGCCAGGACTGAGGGTTGGAGCGTACGCGCCAAAAATGACCGCTATCCCGTGGCGCGTGGACTTTCCGCCGGGTTGGAAAGTTTTGTAAACGGTCCAGCTTGCAACATTCGGTTTTCAGGTCGTTGTTGTTTTTGTTAGTTGTGCTTGTGTTTATAAGTGTATTTAAAATATTCTCCAAAAGAAATGACATAAACAGAGCAATATGAGCTGCTTTACATTTTTTTTGTTTTGGTACAGAAAGAATTAAATAAACAAAGTGTATATGGGCGGGAAGATGGCACGAAACTAGAGATCTCTATCGACACATGTCTCTTTAGTGAGAGCAACGGGAAAATAAATGACCCAGTTGATTTAAAAATTTGCCTACGAAACGACAGTTCCATATATAACTATATTTTAATAATAATAATAATATTTCATTAAATTGCAATGGAGCGCACGTTCCTGAGGCAATTTTCATACATACACATCTTCCCCCTTTCCTGCACCCACCTACATTTGCCCTCTACAAATTTTAACTTTAAATTCTTTCAATGTTTTTGGTAAATTGCTCATCATTTCCCTTTGTAGCTTATTCCAATACCTGACGTCCTTACCTAAAGAGGTGAAGTAAAAGTAAGTATCTCCACAAATATCAAAAGAAGACACAGTCATGAGGAAGAGCATAACTGCAGAGTAATGTTTGCCTCCTATTCTTCGTTTTTTTTGGCAACTGGAATATCCCTCCAAGATTTGAAATTGCTTGCATATATTTTTCTCAGTTCTTTTCGAATTACCGACGAGTTTCTTGAATCCTTTCAGTGACGAAATCTTTGTTTTCACTTTCACATACATTTACCCTGCTGAATTCTACTAACTAAACATATTTACGATTTTTTAAATGTTTATTTTTGTAGTCATTTGATTTAACCTTCCACTAACATAGAAAATTCTTATAAAGTTCTATAAATCCTTCCAAATTATCTCTTGACCACATTTTTCAAGATTTAGATTTTTATCTGTTAAAGCAGGGTAAAGTTAAATAAAGTCACCCAGAAATTCGAACCAACAACGAACTTGTACTGACGCATCAAGACTGCAGACCGACAATGCACGTGTAAACACAAGGCCCCGTTAGACCTGCGCGCCAGATGTGCGGATTTGGAGTGCGCGCCAGGCCTCTCTGACCACCGAGCATTTACACGTAAAGGATTGATGCTCGCGCCTGGAGCGTACGCTCCAAAACCGTCGGAAAAACCGTGCGTGTAAACGGGCCTATTACCATGGTACACGATGGAACGCTCCAGGATACTACCACACACAAACGCCAGTGGTCTGCGCTTGGTAGTTGTGGCTGCAAGGTGAAATATAGGGACACACACGTCTTTGGTAAAAGTAGTAGAATGCCCTAGGCTGACCATTTTTAACCACTTTGTCTCCCAACTCCCATAGTTACCGACATCTAACCACCATACTACACGATGGGAGACTTGAGGCCACTATCATCAACAAACACCAGTGGTCTGCACTATGTAGTTGTGGCAGCAAAGTAAAATATACGTACACACTTATCTTCGGGCGAAATACGAAAATGTCCCTGAAGGACCACTTTTCAACCACCATATCTCCCACACTCTCACAGCTACCAACATTCGGCCGACGTTGTGCACAATCTGTGACTCCAAGCTAGTACCAAACACAAATACCAGTGGTCTGTGCTAGGTATTTTTGGCTTAAAAGTGAATTATAGGGACATACACGTCTTTTGTCGAAATATGAAATTTCTCCAGACTGACCACTTTCAACCACCACGCCACAGTAACCAGCATACGGCCAACGTTGTGTGCGATGGGAAACTCCATGCTGCTACCACACATAGACATCACGGTGGAGGAATATAGGGGCACACAAGACTATATTTATTCTTAAATAACAGTTGATTCTGGTGTCAGTGACTTATCATGAGGTTTATCATGTGATCATTTGTTTACACATAGTGGGTTGTCCAATTAGAACTGTTTGCATTAAGTTATATGATCTAAGCAGACACTCAAAGCCTACTTCACTTAACATCTGCATTTAAAAAATACAGTACATAGTAGACCTACTAACAAACTTCACTGTTCATTAGATCGAAATAATTAGTATTTGATAAAATATTTGTTGACATTGATAACGTTCTGTTCTCCGCAATAGACCCGCCGCCGTATTGAGAACAGTGGAGCCAACTGAGGAAGATGAAATACTATCATTATTCTTTTCAAAATTAGCAAATTCTGTATTTACGTTACTACTGTTGTTAATACTAACTTTAACGTCATATTAATCATTTCAGGTGAATTACTTTTAATGTCATAACTGTTATTTACTTTTCTACAAACATCACTATTAAAAATTTTACGTACCACAGAAAATGTACTCACTCGATGATCAACTCTAACTTCACTTTAATATTACAGCTATTTCTTATTTTGAATCAAACACAAAACCTTTCTCCTTACTGACCATTATTACTTCAATAGATCATTGCCCCCAAAGTCATTAATCACCAGTTTAGTCACAATGTTAGTCTCATTATCTAACATAAACAATGTATAACGCAAAGTTCAATATTAACTGAAAAACTGTCAGTACTTCAATGATTTTCAATCAGTTTACTTATATTAGTTTGTCACTAGCATCAAAGAAATTACTTCACACTTAGGAATTACTTTGTTGCTGCTATTACTCTCAACAGTACACACACAAGTCTTTTAATAATTAATTAGATTTAACTTCAGGTTCTACATTAACACTTAACAAATCAATACTTGAGTCTACATTTTGAGAAAACCCAACTTCAAATACTACTACATTATTCCAAACTACACAAGAACGGGTATTGGTTATACTCGATATCAAACCAAATTATTTATTTACATTTTCAATTAATTAGATTCATCAGCCAATTCATTAGTGATTTGGTATGTGACCTTCCACAATTCTTTAACATGTTCAATTGTTCGATTATAAAACCATTTTTCTCTTCTTTATTCTTCAACATTTGTGTTAATAGGCACAAGATGAGGAAATTATTGGTTTTTTGTCCTCTTGTTTTAATAAATTCACAGTTTCAGTTTTATTTTAACTAAGCTCTCAATACATACAGAATGTTCTTCATTAACTGATAGTTCAAGATCATCACCTAAATCAATTTTCACCTGTGTAAGTTTAAATATGAATTCATCCCTCATGAAGCACATTATTTTACGGCTTTCTTAATCTCCTTATAGCAATAATCTGTCTGCATCCCTACACTGGATCTGCGCACTTACTTAGTTTACAGAAGTTCATGTGGCCACAAGCCCGTGCAAACTTTTCAAAATGGCACAAGGTACTGCACGAGTAAATTTATGCAGTTAACCAACACTTTGCTTGGAGTTTTACGGAGATAGCAGCTGCTGTGGTAAGTTTTCTGTGTACCTAACGCAGCAGCAACTATCATCGTAAAGCTCCAAGCAAAATATAGTCTCGATTAACGGACTAATTAAAGTATTCCGCTGAAGTTTCTTTTCAGTTTCTTCAGCCGAAAACAATTTTTTACTAGATAGTTCGTAAATTTTCTTAAAAGTTTAAGGTCGCAGTTCTGTTCCGCTCCCGTTAACTGTATTTACTTTAATTTTTAAACGACTCTGTCACAAAAAGCCCTTGAGGCGTGCTAAGATCGATGAACTCTCGATATATCGCCATCGGAATTGATTGAAATTGGAACAACTTATCTCTTTGTGAACAGGGATACAGGCAACCAATTCTGCGATGCATGTATCCCGTTAAAAATTCTGAAAAAGCAGCGAAGCGTGAAGTTCAAGATGGAAATGACGTCACTATCCATGGTCAATAGTGGGCGTTTGTTAAATATGGACATGTGGTCTCACTGCTGGAGAAGGATATCCCCCTCCCTCCCCCAAATCACACTGACAACGGCCATGCTAACAGCTCACAGTTTTAATTTCGTTGGTTGAAAATGGTTGCATAGATTAGATCTTCAAAATTTACCAGTGGTTTCATAATTTGGCACAGCTGGAAGTTTTAGGATTTCTTATCAGCTCATACGTTTATACAAAGAATATAATTTTTTAATTAAAGTATCATCCTACGCCATTATAATATTTGTGTCATGTATAAATTATACGTCTAGTTGGTCTTCATGATGTATCATACATACGAACTTGTAAATGTAAGTCTTGTAGCTTACCGTCTACTGTTGGTGCTGTTGAGATTTATTATGTTTATTTGGATGATGGTTGCGAGTTTTGTGCTAACACTGCTGTTGTTAAGAGTTTAAATAATTGTCGCCAGAGATATATCTTGTGGGCCTACTGCTATCGGTTCGCCTAGGAACCTCTTAGGGTTGTAATTGATACATACTCTGCGGTTCTTTCAAATTTTTCACCGATGGCTTACATATTCGTGGCAGACATTGGGATTATGCTCGTATATATTAACCAGAAGACCCGTGCGAAATTTTCGTGAATACAATGAATAGTAAAATTTGGGGATGTAATATGATGAAAGAAGAAGCACCTCATTTGTTTCAATTGTTTATTTGTTTAGTGTAATAGGTACGTAACAAAAGCCGACGCCAGTGAAGCAGTTTATTAATATCTCTGTGATAAGTGCTACTGCTATCTAGCGGATTGGCTCTGAACTGTCTCATACGCGCGACATTCACATTTGTTACTTTTTCCCTTTAAAGGTCAAATTCCGAAAAATTTCGTACTTAGGATATGATGTGACCAAAGAAGATACCTTAATATTTAATATGATAGCTCATTTATCTATTTCGGTTAGATATCAAGGGAGATAAATGGCTCGTGACACAAAAAAGTTATGTAAATAATGACAATGTTGTCCTTTAAGGATCTAATTCCGAAAAAATCCTGTCATAAAATATGGTCGGACCAAAGCGGAGACCTTAATCTCTGAAATAATACCTCGTTTCTGGACTTCTGTTAGATATGAAACGAGATAAATAACTCTTGACAAAAAATACTTTATGGAAATAATGACAATTTTACCATATAAGGGTGGAATTCCTATTAATGCCTTTCTTAAAATATAATTTGACCACGATGGAGACCATAATCTTTAAAGTGATACTTCATTTAACTATAACGATTAGATATCAAGGAAGATAAATGGCTCGTGACACTAAAACGCGTTGTAGAAATATTGATACTTTTACCCTTTAAGGGTCGAATTCCAAAAAATTACTGTCTTAATATATGATGTCACCAAATCGAAGATTTGAATCTCTAAATTATACTTTATTAAACGATTTCAGTTAGGTATCCAAAGGAGATAAATGGGTTGTGATATTAAAAATAGCATTTTAGAAATATTTATATTTTTTTCTCTTTAAGGGTCGAATTTGAAAATTTACTTTCTTAAAATATGATACCACGAAAGCGTATACCTTAATCTTTAAAATGATATGTTTATTGATTTCGGTTAGGTATGAATGGAGATAATGGCTTGTGACAAAAAAAAACACCTTATAGAAGTAATATATATGATTATTATTATCTAGAGTTACATCACAACTGGAGGTGCGTTGAATGTTGACTATGAGGTAGTGTGGTTATTGTATTTTCAACTTCTGGTAAGACTGTCTATGAGTGTTATTCTGCGAGCATCTTGCTGACAGTTTCTTTTAATCCACTGAAGTTTCGTTGGCGATGTTATGTTGCAGATGAACTCCGAATTGTGAAGGATGGGAAGTACGGAGCCGAGAACCCTCAAGTACCGGGTGGCTGGGACGGCATGGTGGGAGAGCTCATCCGCAAGGTAACGTACTTCTTCAGTCAACGGAAGTCTCTAGGAATAGGCTCTGTAGACAAACACATAAAATTCTAAACGTTGTTTTCCTCACACTGCAAAGCCCATTGAAATAGCTGTTTGATTCAGTTGTTTGTTCACTTGGATGGAAGTCAAACTTCATCTGCATATTTATGTAAATAGTTCAATTTTCATTTTGATGCCACTTAATACCTTTTAACGGTTCTTGTCTATACCCAACATCTATCTGATGCAATCAACAATATATATAAAAAAGTGTCAAGTGCAAATTATACTTCCCCACTCGGGATTCTGTCTATAAAATGTGTATTAACTTTTTTGTAAATTTCTTTACAAAAAAATCAATAACAAGCTATTTTTAGAGTTGCTTCTACGATTCTCTAAGTTGGTTACAAAAAACGGATACAGTTAAAAAAATTGTATTCGCTATTAAGGAAATATTCGAAAACAAAAATTTCTCATCATATTTATTATCCGATTAATTAAATTCGGTTTTGGATAGTACATATGACCTTTTGTGGGAAATTATAAGTGATTTAGATATTTTATGAAAATGATAAACTTGAAAATTATTGTTATGCTTTTCCTGTAAACTTTAGGAGATTGATTGATATAAGCAAAATCGGAATAAAAGGGAGAAATCGTATTGTTTGTGTTTTGTGTGTGTGTGTGTGTGTGTGTGTTTTTTTAACCAAATTGAACAAGTTGTGGAATGAGAAGAAAAGTGTAAACATTCTGAGAACTTTCAGTCGTTATCCATAAAGATCATATGAGGAAAATCGGTCTGGTGGCTCAGAGGTTAAGACGTCTGACTGGAGATCTGAAGGTCTCCACTTCGAATCCCTGTCTCGGTGGGTATTTAGCAAGGTCTTACCCGACCTTCACCTCTGTTACAGCTTACCGTGTAATTTGAAGTAAGCCATAATGGTTCCGTCTTTCCGATTCCACTTTAAACTGTAGGTCCTCTGTACCCGGTAGGTTAATGTAGCCGCAATAAGAGAGCGCATGCGAGACAAAGTGAAAAACTCTTGTCATTTGGCGGCAGGACATTTCGGGCACTTCCAGGACAACAATGTCATACGCATTTAAATTAATCTAAAGAACCGTATTATTAGATTGTTCGTTGTTTAATTAATATGGTAAATAACCAGTCCATAAACTTCTTTTTATTTTCAAAGAAATCACGACGTCAAAGATACTGTTTGCATGCATACATACAATCCAGCGATTGTATACAACACTTCTTCCACAGACAATACAGTACTTGGCCGTCGTAAATTAAGTAGGTAAAAACAGTGTCTCTGTCTCGGATGTTGGCTTTATATAAACTCCATTGAAATTTCTAGAACACTTCAATAGCTTCCGCCATATAATCCTCGAACATTAACAATACTTAAACAATTGAAACATATTAAAAACAATCAGAATTAATACATAATCATTTACAATCAATATAAAATGGTCAGAAATGGAAATGGAAAGTTACTTAAACACAAAATTATGCACAGAAATCATTTCAAACTGTAGAAAATTGTTCTTTAGACATCGTAACTTGCCTTAATACCTGGAATTACAAATATTTAAGCAATTCTCTTGTACAATTCTGTCCTTAAACATATTAGATGGCCTCTAAATAATTTCTTTTCATAAAACAAAGTCTATATACACTGATTTACAGTTAATTGCAAAACAAACATACAAGACCTTATTCAACAAAACTCTAGCTTGCTACAATTGCTTCATAAAATATAATTCCTTTAAGTTTATGTTTGAGGGCTGTTACAGTATACAGCTTGGACAGGTGGACGCAGATATTTGGGATTCTTTAATACGACGCGAGACGCGATTGACTCCTTAAATGTCAATGTTTGTCTCACACTGACTGGAATGGTTCCTTTGATTGAACATGTTGAGTGGTCGTGCGTGAAAATATAGAACTTTCTCCTCCCGATATTTCTCGCAAAATATATGTGGGAATTGTTGCTATCTGGTAATTCACAAACTGCAAACATACTAGTACTAGTACTCAACAGTAAGGGAGCATCCATAAACCACGTAACTCCATGTTGGTTTCCTGTGAACACCCCCTACCCCCCACGTAGCACGTAGCTTTTTTCTATATTGATTCCAGAAGACATTTTGTACTGTTTTCTCTTGTCACACTATCGTAAATTACATTCGGAGATAGTTAAATGACGGAAATAAATATTTAGTGCTGTTGTGTGTCCTGAATCTCATTTTAACTCTGACAAATAATATGAATGTTAAGCTACGTCGCCTGGCTCTGATCCCCCCACGTATCCCAACGTAGCTTTCCAGCCAATCCCTACTCCCCCAAAACCAAGCCACGTAGTTTATGGACGCCCCTAAGAGCAAATTGTTGGTAATTGATTCCCTTTTCGTGGATGTAGGCTATTTCCGTACGTAATTTACGACAGTCTGACAAGAGAATACGGTACAAAATGTGTACTGGAATCAATACGTGTTTGCGGGTAAGGGGGGGGGGGGGGGAAGTGGAGGCAAAAGCCACGTTGGGCTACGTGGGGGGTAGGGGTGGGGGGCCTCACAGGAGGCCAAAATGGAGCTACGTGGTTTATAAACGCTCCATTAGCCAAACCACTTTTTTTTTTTTACTTATGGCTTTACGCCTCGTCGATGTCGAGATCATTAGGGGTAGGATGGGACTGAGTACTAGTAACTGGAAGGAATTCGGCCATGGTCTTTTTAAGGAAGCACCCGGGCATTGGCCCTGCTGTTGGAGAATTATCAAAAACCTGTAACTTGCGCTAGTACTACTCATGCAAATTTCTGCTAAGTTTGCTCCTGCATCGTCGCACTTAAGTTTCCTCAACACTTTCTGAAAAATGTCAAGCATAACAGTTACCTGTATGCAGGTATGTCCGCGTGATAATCAAATATATTTTTCTCCATAACCGTAGTAACAACCACTCCGTTGGCTCAGTTGACTGCCTTACCGTGATGGTGTCTGGCTCTGATACAGGGTTAGCTGGTTTCTTATCCTGGTGGTGGAAGAAATTATCGTCAACAGGACTAGGCTGGCAGGTTAGGAGAGGTGGTAGTGAACAGTTCCAAATCACCAGATCGTGCAACAAAGTCCTTGGTTTAATCAGTGGTGTAACTAAACCGTTGAGGCACGTGGCAAATTCATCGAATGGGGCCCTCATTCAGTGCCGGATCTAAGAAAAAAAAGGGGGGGGCGGCAAACCGTGGCAAACTGGGGCACCAATTTTTTTAACTCGACTACTGCCCCGGGTGGAAGTTGTTTCAAGGGACCACAGGCCCTCTCGGGCCTTCTGCCGTGGCCCATTCCAGCGAGAACCGGGGGCCCCCTCCGGCTGGGGGCCCGCGGCATTTTGCCCGTTCTGCCACCCTACTGTTACGCTACTGGGCTTAATCCCAAACCTCTACGCATAGCGTAAGGAGCGTGGCTATATGGCACTATCGATGGTGATTTCTCCGTCTATTGGGGACGTTAAGCCTAGCGGCCCCGCGGTACCTTTCGAAAGAGTAGGCCGGAATGGTCTGTCACCGGGCTTCACCCTCTCCCAACAACACTCTGTACTGAACACACACACACTACCACACTCATGCACACTTACAACAACATTTACGAACAGTATCACACTGCGGAAGGCCATGGAAAACCATCCCAGACGTTGCCATTGAGTGGTAAACACTGCCCATGGTAACCGTCTACGTCCTGACACGGACAACGAATTCATAAAAGGAGAAGAGGCCGGAATAACAAATAATAAAAACTTACCGGAACTTCACACACTGTATGTGTTTACCCCATCTAGATTTCATACTTTTCTACTTAAACCTTTATGTATATCATTCTATTAATCATTCCTGCGATACCGTGACGTGAATTGAGATACGTACTTGAAGCTGAAATACTATTGGACAGTTAAGTGAAGTTGTGTTTGTTCGGCATCTTGCAGTAAAATGGCATCTCCAGGTGTAAGAGATAGCGTCCTACACAGTTTTTTGTTATCTGTATACAAGAAATATATTTCACACTGTTATCAGGCCTGAACTACAGCTCTAAACACTTCTCTCTTTCAGATATGAGCAGTTTCTTGCAACAAATGGAGCAAACAAAGTGTCAGAGACTGATGTTGGTTTGTGAATTCATGCAAAGCCCCGTGGCTCCATTTTTCTCTCTTATCCTTTAGGCTAAGGAATTCGTTTGTAAGAGTTCTTGCCGTTTTGGCATTGCCTTCTCTAAGTTACATTTTCAGGGTACGTTGTTTGATTTTATTTTTTACATTTGTCTTTACTGTTTAGCCATTTTTAAGTATATATATGCTTACTTACTCATGCACTCATTCACTCATTTTCCCAAATATCATTTTCTTGGGTTAGTAGCTGCAGCAGTCGTCTATACGGAAAAGGAAATGAATATTTTCTGTAACAACAGTTTTTATTAGTTTTATTAGTTTATTAGTTCTTAGTTTCTGAAACACAATGATGTTCAATTTAACTACTCTATAACTGGTTTACATGCACAACTGTGGCGCGGGGTATATCGCGGAAACCGAGCGTGGTGGGTGAACGGTTAGCGTTCTGGCCTCGCATAAGGTAGGACGCTGGTTCGAATCCCCGTCCGGGCATCCAGATTTGGGTTTTCCATGGTTTCCCCAAATCACTACAGGCGATGCTTCCTTCAAAAAGGCCATGACCGAATTCCTTACCGTTCCTTGTCCCCAGTCCCATCCCGCCTCTAATGACCTTAGCCGTCGACGAGGCGAAAAGCAATAAGTATTATTTATATCGCTGAAGCTTATCTGTTCACATCTTTCTGGTCTTTGAACGCAATTTTTAATTACTTTAACCCCGAAAAGTTAATATTTTTGCTCTAAACCAGTGTTTCCCAACGTGGGGCCCACGCCCCACAGGGGGGCAATTTGGTTATTTTAGGGGGGCAATTTAGAAATTGACTTGATGCGACTTTACCGCTTTCTCTTTGGGTTATTTAAACGCAATGCCAGATATGGTTACAAAATATAGCAAAAAAGCAAATTCTTAAAAGGATCACACTAAATTGCCATAATAAATGTTTATTATAAATCTTTTGAATTTGAATTTTAGTATTTCATTATATGTTTTTTAATTTTACTTACTGTGTTTTATGATAATATTAAAGAGGTTTTTTTTTTTCAAAAACTATCCTATATCAGTTTCTTTAATAACAAATAATTTATTTATTAAAAATTATGTATGGGGGGCAAAAAAATGTTGAAAGTGGGACATGACCCAAAAAAGGTTGGGAAACACTGCTCTAAACACTACCCCCAAATATCGCAACTTCTGTATAATTCTGTAAAGTCACTAGGAAATACTAATCATCTCATGTGTAAGTCTGAAAAGTACTAAAGTCAAGGAAGAGTTAGTGACACGTATCGTGTACTCTTTACTCGAGAAACAGATATAGGTTTTCTATTAATAAAAATAAAAAATTAACTGAATCTTTCGTGTGAAAATAAGTTTCCAAATATGGTATCAATATTTTTCAGTATATGGTTTCTGTTTAGCAACACAACTTGAAACGATTCATTCAACAATAATTTGATGCAGCGATCTCTACAGCGTTTATCAGTTACACATACCGAAATGCTACTGCTGAAAGGAATTTACGGTTACTACATCCGCCGACAGGAAAAAAGCACCGATTGCAGTCAGGATTCCTGTTCTTGTTGAAATAAGGATGAACGTGTCTGCTGATATCGCGTGGAAGTTGTGTTGGTGATTGGAAGTTATCTTAAAACTGAAAATCGTAAGTAATTTTAGAAGGGTGCAATCAATTGGGAAATGGTACATTATAGATTTTTATGCACTTGTCTTCATCTTTGCGTTATTTATTTCCGTTATTCAATTGCAGTGGAGGTTATTCACAAGTAGAAATTTCCCTACAAAACTACTTTTGCTTTTCACGAATTTTTAGTTAAATTCATTCAGTACTTCAGGTAACATATACAGCATATTCATCAAAAATTAACATTATATATATATATATATATATTAAATGGCATTTGGCTACGCGGCCATACAGCCAGCACTATATAATTTTTTAGTTTGCAACTTTGTATTGTATTATTCAATGTATTACAGATACTACCTGGTATAGACGACACAAGACAAACACAACACTTAATTAAAACCCCCCATGCCCGAGGCCGGACTCGAACCGGCGACCCCTGTAACGCGAGGCTAGCACGCTATCCCCTACGCTTCCGGGGTCGGCAACATCATTTTCTGATTACTTAAAATGAAAATTTAAATTTCCTGCTCTCTTGTACCTGAAACCAAGTACTGTAATGGTTTTCGACCAACATCGTTCATACCTCATAACTAATATACGTTTTTTTCACTCCCAGCACCATCTTCACCCTCCTCTTGTTTTCCATTAACTGTACTGTTGACCAAACTGCTCTATGATAACTGTTACTTGCTGTGTTCTGCGGTAATTTTCATAAACATATCTAGCTGCCCTTCTCTGCACCAAAGTCCTGCATTTCGTACCCATAATGTGGGTTACACACTACCCCACCGTTTCAAGCAACGATCTGACCAACTTCCTCACATGCCTGGAACATCCTTTCACAACACGTCTGGAAATGCAGGACTTAGATACTTACCACTACTACCTACCCAGTTGAGTTTATCATCGAATGTTATTCTAAGACATTTACATATAATGTCTTCAACAAGAAAATCCACATAAAGAACATGGTGCTCCATGAATGAAAATATTTTCGTGTATCCTTGAATGAAGATCTAATTATGTTATTTGAAAGCCATCACTGCTACTGCCGCCTAGCGTCGGTAAGCAGAAGCTCTTTTTGGTTGATATTGACCGCGCAGTAATGCTGGCAGAAGAGTTAGTTCACCGTCTTCTCAGTAGAGTGCAGCGCTGTGGTCCACGAGGCTACACCGCAGTGGCGAGAATCGGAATTCAGTTTTCTTTAGGATGGCGACACAACAAAATGTGAGAAACCTTATTATGTTACCACCAGAAGCTTTATGTGTTCTTTTGTAAATGGTATAATATACGTGTCTTTATTGAATAAACCGTCAGTGGAATTGTATACACGGCATTATTTCAAAACTAAACCTGTAGCAACATTAAAGTGATCTCATAATAGTCGATTTTTTTAAATTAAAATTTGTCCGCATAAGTTTTTTATCTCCAATTCAGGCAGTAGAATTAATATATACTTGAGCTGGCGTATTAAGTTACAATGATGATATGATTAAATTTTTTCTCGTCTACATCGTGGTCATGAGAGATGCGAGAGGATGGAAAGCAAAGAACGGGAAGGTATTCGTCCATGACGTTTTTGCAGGAACTACCCCGGCATTTGCCTGGAAAGTTTATGGAAAAACGAAATCTGAATGGCCGAAGGGGGATTCTAACCCCTATCCTCCCTAATGCCAAAGCCGAGCATTACCATTCACCCACCTTGCTCGGTGATTTATTTCTAAATATTAGGTCCATTAAATACAAAGAAGACTTATTTTTAAAAAATTGGTACTATAACGAATAAGTTAACTGCTTACTATTTCCCATTATAATATCCCACTTTTGAAACACAATTCTACCAGCGTATCAGTAGCTTTCTGATGCAGTCATCGTAAAAGGAAGGGGGTTGTGCCAGTAGCAAATCGCGCAATCAATGCGTTGTCATTATCAAATTGTGGGTCTCTTAGTACTTCTCCCATAGCCCAAACAGATAGTTCAGGGCTGTAAGGAAGGCAATCAATTCATTTGCTCAATTTTTTTTTTTTTTGAATGGTTACATCTTTTGCTGCGATAAGCAAGCACATTACCCAAAAGTTTGTAGTTGTATGCTGTATTGACGGCTTGACATCAATACAAAAAAAATACTTTTTGACGGCTGAGTGTTTGCCTTCTTAGGCTTTATAGGGTTCTCATTTTTTTTATCCATTTACAGCCATTTAGGAATTCCCGTTACAGTTGCCGATCACCGAACTGTGCTTTTAATCTCCCCAGAATTTCTATTGGATTCCTGCCTTAACGTGCTGTTGTAATGCTCTGGTGACAGGGGTTTTGTTGGCTGCGGTTATAGGAGACCGTTTAAATAAAATTCAAATACTCGTAATTCTGTTTTCAACGCTGATCGTTATTGGCAATTAGTGCCTTCTTCTTTTTCATCACCCCGGTTCGAATACATAAATTACGTGAGGTGAAATAGAGGGGGAGGGGGGGGGGGGTCCGGCGAAATCTCACCAGATCCCACCAAGGGGGGGGGGGGGAGGGTCAACGGAAATCTCACGTAAGATTTATTTAAAATTGGGCAGGACTGTAGAGCTAAAAAAAAAGGGCTACAAAAGTCGATTTTAGGGGGGTATTTGGCTGAAAAGTGTGGGTCTCAAAATGTTGCAAAGACGATCTGTAGGGGGGGGGGGAGGTCTCACGGGACCAGATCTCACCAGAGGGGGGGGGCAGATCTCAGCAAAATCTCACCAGAGGGGGGCGGGGGGGGGGTTCCGAAATCCGGAAAAACACCTCACGTAATTTATGGATGTCCCCTTATCGTACAGAACAGAAAACGTTAAACCTTTCGCAAACAGACTTCATATATCAATGAATAAAAAGCGTTGTTGTAGCATTAAACACGCTTCACATTATTCACACTGGCAACCTGTGTACAACAGGACGGACACGACTTGCTATTTACCCGAGAGACATTCATTAAATCAAGCATCTCTCTTAAAAATAATATCATTCTGGAAGTCATGTGTGTGACCGGTTTTTCGCCGTGAATGTTTTTTGTTATAGAAGAAATAGATTACAGTGGAGCTCCTACATTGGCATCGCTACGTCTATGCTACTCTGTTAAGATACGTATTTTTTTGTGGTTCCCCAAATAGTACATTAACCTCCTCTTCAGACTTTCCAAATGTCTTAAAGAAATTTTACAAACAAAAATTTCATTTTTCCCCGTCTAGCGCCTAATACCGGATGTATACGAAGCAACTTCAATGATAGCGTTCTATTATGATGTATTCGCAGTTCTCGATCCACAATATTACAGTTGGAAATACGACTGCTTTGCCTAGATACTATGTGAGTGGACATGTTGAGGAGGATATGATGTTGAACCGCCGGAATGATCAGACTGAAGGATTGGTAGGATGAGCTTCAAGAACCCCCTTTCTCTTTATCGGAAGAATAGGCATGAATAGACGTCACCAGGCTTCACGCTCCTCTGTCATTCATTTATTCATAACATAAACAACACACTACACTACACATACCTAACAGTCATCCACACAAAACAGTTAAATATGCATACACTTCCACCACTGGAATGGAGGAATAACTCTGATAAGTCTAATTCGGTCACCGAGTAGTGATGATAACCATCAACATGTACAGTACCACACCAATTAGATTGCAATGCAATCCGAATTGAGAGCTTTTGCAATGAAATTGTTTTAATTAGGCTTGCAACGAATATCCGGCAACTATTCCGTATTCGACCTTTTCGGCAACTTTTATGCTACTCGGCCGAATGCCGAATATCTAGGAACTATTCGGCCGAATACCGAATATCTCAGACTTTTTTGTAATTGGATAATCGCTTGAAATAAAACGATTGATTCATTATTTGATAATGTATTTTACTTATAATTACGAAAATAATCGTGCATAATAAACTTCCGTAGTGTCTAATCAAAACTAACAACGATATTAAATATTTATTCAGTTGAATCATCATAACTGAAATTTAAGAGTGGAAGATTGTGATGCGGAAAAACTGATTTTTGTGCATTGTCAGTTACAAGATGACAGTATGAATTTAATAAAATGAAGGCCATAATACAGGGCGTTCGCCGGGAAACGCTACCCATTGTTAGCTCTACAAGGAAGAAACTGCTCCCGGCGAGCGAGCGGTCAGCTTCCGGCATTGTTCGACCGTCGGCCGCGGACTATTTCATAATAATTACGCTTCATAAACTTGTATGTGCTAAGCATTTAAATGTGACGTCAGTTGCGGATCAACAGTGCCCTCGTGGACACCCTGCAGGTACCAGTTGCAAAATCTAATCCTAGGACCCCGGTCTATTTCTGTAATTTTATGCACCACAATTGTTTCGTACGGCTTTAAGTGAACTAGCTTTGTTACTTTCCAAGCTGACGTCTTAGATACGCCTGCCTGCTGCCCTAACTGACTTAATGATTTTTTGGGTGACTGTTCTAGTCGAAAATCGATATCGTCAATTTTCTCCTATGTGAGAATACGGTTGACCGACAGTCTCTTTTTGTTAAAAAATGAACCCGTTTCTCTTACTTTTTTAACCAGACGCAGAATTGTTGTTTTAGCTGGCAGTAAAGCGCCAGGATATTCGCGACGAAATTTACTGCGACACTTTTTAAACGACTTCTTCTTCACATATGTATCGTAGAGAAATTTTCTTTGTTCCAAACTGTAACGTACCATAATTTTACTCACACTCAAACACGGTACAGATTAGTAAGAGTATGAAGCCCCAAACCAGCCAAACCTCAAAGAAACATTTATTCACAACACTGATTAATAAGAGACTGAAGTCACAAACTAGCTATAGTGCGGTGATTCACGGCGCCGTGTGGCGGGAGTTGCTGGCCCCACTGTCCCAGCAAGTTGCCGACGGCAACAGACTGGGAGGGTAGCGTTTCCCGGCGAACGACCTGTATAAGCTTTTCTTACCAGGATTAATCTATTCAAGCGAAACATTGGAGGCTCGAATTTTCCCAGTTACGCGGCTTGTCACTGACGTTTTGGCCTACGTACAACATTTAGCTTAGATTCCCTTCTCACAGGCTTCAAAACGAGGTATGAGGATATTTTGACTTTGAAAATAGCACTCGGTAATCGAACCATACGGTTAGTCGAAGAACGCCATATCGTAAAACGAGAAATATTGATCGAAATAGTCACCATTGAAAAACTTAATGCGCATCTCAGAAAATGATATCAACATTTCGGGCTTTACAAAGTTATACCTGGATGCTTATCCTGTATTATGAACTATCTCAAGAAAGCTTTACCATCTTCACATTTCGTGGAAATAGTTTTTAGCGCAAATAAATCATATTCTCAACAGCAACAAAAGAGGAATCTGTCACAAATAACTCATCGTCGATATCTGGGGCCATTCTTCAAGTGTGTAGAAACACGTTCCTAGTGGAAAAGGTAATTTATACCTGAACAGGTGGGCGAGAGACAAGTGCAGCAACACAGATTCTGGCGCCAAGCCAGCCGAAAGCTATTGCCGAATATTCTACTTATTGGCCAGCAAGTTTGCAGAATATTCCGTATTCGGGGAACGGCCGAATATACTACCGTTTGTTTGTTTTACTCACAAGTCACAACTTACAATGTAAATCAATGTAAATCTTGCATAGTTATTTGACTGTTTACATCGCCTGCTCAGATTTCAAGAATTTACTGCACATAAGATGAAGTGAGTGATCTGGTAGCTCAGTAGTTAAGGCGTCCGACTCAAATCGAAAGGTCCCAG
This sequence comes from Vandiemenella viatica, assembly GCA_031002005.1. NCBI lineage: Eukaryota > Metazoa > Arthropoda > Insecta > Orthoptera > Morabidae > Vandiemenella > Vandiemenella viatica. Next base: position 34,579,984 of record JARYHS010008074.1, on the reverse strand, counting down.
GTTCGAATTCCTTTCTCGGGGAGATTTTCAAAGTCCCTTTACCGACCTTCACCTCTGGCACACCTTGCTGTGTAATGTGAAGAACGCCAGAACGCTTCTGTCGTTCAGACTTCACGATAAACTGTAGGTTCTCTTAACCCGATACAATTACAGGGTTAGGTTAGGCTAGGCTAAGAGGAAATGAACTAGCCATGCTAACTCTGATACCAGGCTGATTATGCTTCTTTCGGGAGGATCGAAACCTACGGGTTAACAATCAAGCTTAGCATCAGATCAAGGAAACCACACTTTTTTACTCACTTTTTTACTGGCCATAACTTCGACCATCATTCAGGGTGGAGAAACAGAAAAAAAACTTCTTTATCCTTCAAAAATTTAAAAATACAAGCTTAATTTTTTTTACTTATTCCGAAATTTGCCCCTTCGAACCTTCAATCAATTAAAACCAAAACCCTGTTTTGAATTTTCTATCAATTTTTTTAACGATTTCTTGTGTAATCTGGTGTCTCAAAATAGAAGATATAAAAGTGTTAATAATTATAATTAGGAACTCTCAGATGTAGGATTAAATAATTAAGGGAGATTACACACGTCAACTTAAGTTAGAAAGTCAATGTTGGTAGTGATCCTCTCAAGAGGACATCACAGTAACCAAATTACAGTTACCCGAAGAGTATTTAAGTCCCACCAAACACAATACTGTCGTCAGTTTTGCTCAGTCGTGATACATAGTGGCACTGCCCGTGTTGGAAGACTGCTAAGATGAAAGTCCATTAACATTTCTCTCACTCTCCCTGTGTGTCTCTGCTAAAGAACCCATTCTCGTTACGGATTATGAAGTGAAGTAAGCTGATACCACTAAGATAACGTGCATAACTGTAGTGATAGCTTTCCTGTCACATTATGCCGACTCGGTGTTGTTTGGGACAAACTTTCGTTACCAACAACTTTTTATATTCAATTCTGGCAAAGAAATTCTTAATCCACGCGTACGAAGTCGCGGGTATCAGCTAGTCATCTATAATTATGTAACTTATGGTTATAAAAAGTATCTCATGATTATATTATACGATTAAATAAGCTATTACTGTATGCAGTTTCATTTAAATCTATTGTTTAGTTTTCACAAGTCGCGGGCGCAAAGAAATATAAAAAAACTTCCACATTTGTCCTCTCTGTCATTAAATTTCTCTTAACAAAATAGATTTCATGTGCAGAAATGACTTTTTCTTTAATTTTATTTGATGTTAACCTATAACCGTGCTTTGTACACGGATCTACAATAACTCGAAGTTGCACACAGTTTGATGTCCGTAAATGCCTACTCTTAAAGTTTTATGGCCACTGTTACCTGACCTGATATATTTCTTGAGTTAAGGTCGATTTAGACCAAAACTACATTGCACAGAGTCTAAAAGTACATAAATGAGTTTGAAGGTGCAAAAAAATAGTTTTTTTGTCAAAGAATTTAACCACATGGCCTGACCTGACTGAAATATAAACCTAACCTGTATTTGATCTTAAGAGTTCGCCTTGCGAAATTTATGAATTTTTCTGTTGAGTCTAACTGGACTTTTAGAGTTGTAGTAAAACGTAAAAGATTATATGTCTAGAGAATTTCTATTGAAAGGGCACAATTTTCGGTGATACAGAAGTGAATGTTTGTTCTGCAGGAGGCAGACATCGCCATTGCGTCGATGACGATCACGTCGGAGCGCGAGCGCGTGATCGACTTCAGCAAGCCGTTCATGTCGCTGGGCATCAGCATCATGATCAAGAAGCCCGTCAAGCAGAGGCCGGGCGTGTTCAGCTTCCTGAACCCGCTCAGCAAGGAGATCTGGGTGTGCGTCATCTTCTCCTACGTCGGCGTCAGCATCGTGCTCTTCATCGTGTCGCGCTTCTCGCCCTACGAGTGGCGTCTCCTGCCGGCGCCCGCAGATGGCTCTGGCATCGCCGCCGTGGTCGACGACGGCAGCGCCGCCGGAAGCCGATGCGGCGTCCTCTCCAACGACTTCAGCATACTCAACAGCCTCTGGTTCGCGCTCGGAGCCTTTATGCAGCAGGGCTGCGACATTTCGCCCAGGTATCAAGGCTACCAGACTCACCTTTAAAACTAGCTAATTTTTCAACTAGTAGAATGTGGCACGAAGCATAATGGTTGTCAGACCGGATACTTTTCTCCAAACGAACAATGTTTCTCGGCTCGCTAGTTTCAGCATACTTTTACAAAATACATTTATTTTATAATGGCCAAAGTAGTGAAAACAAATGGGTTAAAAAGTACATTATTTGTGCATCCATATACTTGAAAAAACTAACTGTCGAAGTTGTGAGAAAAAATTAGCTTTGACTTTAAAATAATATTCTTGCGAATAGTTGACAGATATTGCCTGTTTTATTTATGAGTTTACAGTTGTCAGTTCGCAGAATAATTATTTTATACTCTGCGAACTCATAATGCGCACGCATCTTAGAACACCTAATCTATCTATCTATATCTATAAAACGAAAACCGGATATATTGATCGTATAAAAACTCGGAAACTTTTTTCACCGTTTTAAAGTTTAGAATCTCAATTCAGTTGTTTGGCATGTCTTATGTTTCAACGTTAAACAACGCAGGAGCATTAAATGAAATTCTGATCGCATGATAACCAATCCCAAAGACGGAAGGATTAGAAGTTGCATATTCGCACTAAAAACACAACACAATGTCTCTGGCCATAGCCTTTAATGAAAGCAATATGATAACTTTGCAATAATAACTATTTTGCACACTAAACAAAACTTGAAGTATTCTTTCCTTTAATTCGGGATATTCAATTTTTAAACGTCATAGATAGCCGTAACTTGAAGTATTGCTTTCCTTTAGTTCGGGATATCAATTATTAAACACCATAGATAGCCGTAAAAACAACAGAGATTTTCTTTAAGCACGATCTCTGGACAATATCTCTGACCTTCAGCATTAGTCTTCTGTTTACGATAATATTATTCCACTTTTGATAATCTGCGGAGTTAAAGTATCTGGCGTATTGAACAAAACTTATATCCATTCACTTCGCAATTGAATTAAATGTGAGTGTCTAACATAATCTAGCGTTGTTCAGTAATGTAGTAATGCAATTTCTTAACTAAATTAATCAAGCTTGATATACATGAATCTTTTCGGACGAATGAAAATAGTGTACGTGCAAATAAACTTCAACCCACCCGTTTCTTGGTAGTGGGCGGGTGAATCTAAGTTTCCTTTAATTCCGAAAAAAGTTGGCACGATTTTTATAAAATTTTGTACAAATGTTTAGCAGGAAAAAAATATGGTACTGGTAAATCTACGCCAACTATACCGGGCAACGCCGGGAACTCCGCTAGAATAATACATAATTTTTTATGAGGCCAATGGAACTATGACGCATTTCCAAAGTGGCCCGCTAGATCAATTAGGTTAGCCACCCTTGCTTTAGGCATTGCTGTAAATTGAAGAGTATCTCCATAAATGTTGCGTCGGCTTGCATGAAACATGCCGAAATCACGTAAAACGGGCTTCTGACTGCGGCAGATGCCGTGTACATACGCAAAGAATTCTTCTTGCGTCTTTCAACAACAATTTTTCTTACATTACTGCTTTTTACCCCTATGTCATAGAAACTATGTACCGCATGATGTAACTTGCAGCTGAAGATGGACTGAAGTTAGTGGAAACAATAACTTAGGACAGATCTGAAACAATAAAAGAAGTTAATTACCGTCAAATAGATTTATAATTCAATTAGCTTCTATCGATATAGGTCATTTATATCATCGGATGGTAGATACATTATTTTTGAAGGAGCAATTGCTTTAAAAAATTGTGTGATAAATTATTAGGTTGGCTCAACTGGTAGGGGCACCTTTATAGTGACCAGCGCCTGACCGACTTGAGTCCTGGTAGGGAAAAAAAAATTACCATCGCGAACTAATTTGTGAGTTAAGCCTCAAATGCGGTGCTTATACAGTGATGATATTTATTCTGTCGGATGGCAACATTGAGCTGGAAAAGCCCGTTTATATGTTTTGTGAGAATTTCCTGAATGCGCATGCATCGGTTTGCATCCTTTCCCTTCCTTTAAAATTTCATTCACTGTGTAGTAACACTCTACACCAGTGTTTCCCAACGTGGGGCCCACGCCCCACAGGGGGGCAATTTGGTTTTTTTAGGGGGGCAATTTAGAAATTGACTTGATACGACTTTACCACTTTCTCTTCGGTTTATTTAAATGCAATGCTAGATATAGGTACAAAATATAGCAAAAAAGCAAATTCATAAAACAGTGCTGTAAATAATTATTAGGTATAGTTTCGTTTGATGATAGCAAAATATTTTTTAAATTAAAAATTAGGTATGGGGGGCAAAAAAAAAAAAAAATTAAAAATTAAAAGTGGGACATGACGCAAAAAAGGTTGGGAAACACTGCTCTACACTAACTTATCACTCTACACTAAGATATCAGTCATCCACACATATACATACTTCCATCTTCTGTCATATTCATAGAATAATAACAGCGAAGTGTAATAGTAATTATCAACCACTGTGATAATCCAGTAGTAATCTGGCTTACTGTTAGATATTCTGCTATAAATGTATGATACTCCGACATAGTTAAATTTTCTGTTATTATAGCATTAAATATGAAACTAAAGCAAAAAATCAAAAACGCTATAAGACGAAAATTTACCAGCAAGTAGGCGAACATTTCCCATACGTAGGTCACTTCATTCTCGGTCACAGAATCATGACAAACCTATTCCAAAAACACGTAAACATTAGTTTTTAAAATAATCTTCTCATAATTACAAAAAGAAGATGAAAACTATTGAAGAACAGTTTGCTGTAACCATTATTTTACCTTTACAATAAGTTCCATGTGCTGCCATTAAAAAAATGAAAACCATCGCCTCTATTTTTATTTTTAATTTTAAAATTAACGTTGCATTCATGGCTATTAACACAATACAGCACACATTTGTCGAATTTCCTGCAAATTATCCAAAATAACACTGAACAAGAGTGACACAAATAAATATTCTTAAACTTGACACACAGAGGCTAAAATTTCCAGAAATGTGGAAAGGGTGGACATCAAATTTAAAAGAAGTAGGTGTTATTTCATATACGTTAATTTACACAAATTTCAGGTTTTTCAGAAATTTCTGAATCTAATATTGCCGATTAGAACATTTTTTATAAACTCAACATACATGCTCAAATTAAAAATGGAGATGCGGTTACACCCCTAGTCAAGTCATAGCTTCTTACCGAGCATGGTGGTGTAACGGTTAGCGTTCTGACCTCGCATTCGGGAGAGCGGCGGTTCGAATCCCCGTCCGGGCATCCAGATTTGGGTTCTCCATGGTTTTCCAAATCACTCCAGGCAAATGCCGGGATGCTTCCTTCAAAAGGCCATGGCCGAATTCCTTCCCATTCCTTGCCCCCCATCCTTTCCCGTCTCTAAAGACCACGCTGTTAAGAGACGTTAAACAGTTAAAAAAAAACATAGCTTCTTCATGCAACTTCATTTTGACATACAATATACTGAAATTCCCAAATAGCTCTTGTCGTCTTGTGAATGAAAAGTAGGTTTTAAAAAAAATCATTGATAACTATTTCAGAGATAATAATGGTATTTGCTATATTCATCTTATAACATGCATAGCGGTTTAGATTTATTACGCGTACGAAAGAGATTCATAAAAGCTGCTATTATAATACACTATCGTTATAGCAAATTCAAAGTCTAAGAATAATGATTGCAATGCACGATAAATCGACGAACGAAATTAAGAACTTCTATGATATTAACAACGTAAAAAGAAATTGCTTTCACAGTGCTACAGTGGTTATCTCTGGTCATTTGAGGGGAACTACTGTTATCTTAATACCTTTTCGCCAACGCTATACGCAACAGTAAGTGCAGTACTTTACTTTAAAAAATAAAGATCGCGACCCTGAGCTGGTATGTAGCTCACGCCACGCCATCAGATCAGAGATACTGATATAAATCATGATTCTCATTGGCGTTAGCTGAAACACATGCAGGACGAATATAGTAATTGCTGCAAACACTGATCTGCATTACAAAACGTAATGTGGCATCAAAGCTTCCTACTTGGTTCTACTAAATAACCTACATTTGATATACCAAGCATGGTGCGTGAGCGCTAACGTTCTGACCTCGCATTCGGGAGGATGTGGGTTCGAATCTTCGAACAGCCATCCAGATTTCGGTTTGCCGTGGTGCTCCTAAATCACTCCAGGTGAACTCCGGGATGCTTCCATCAAAAGGCGATCGACGAATTCCTTCCCGTTTCTTGCCTCCAGACCTTTCTTGCCTATGATGATCTCGAGGTCGGCGAGGCGCAACTTCATAAAAAAAAAATAATCATAATGATGTTTAGAGCAATGATTGCCGAAGTGGTCGATATCGACTTATAGAATGTCCGTGACATAAAAAAGAAATTTGGGGGTCCGTGAGGTTGTACGGGGGGCCCCACCCATCTTGATCATCGATTCAGGCTGTTTATAATTTAGTGAAGTTGAAAGTAGGTATTGCTTATTCACAGAGTTATTGAGGTTAACTGCTGTTTACTAAATTTAATGACAAGGTAACAATTTCAATACTAAAATCGAAGTCCACAACTTTTACTTTACTTGTCAGAATTAATCTATTCAAGAAAAACATTCGAGCACACAAATATTCGCATTAGTCTAACTTATCACTTACAAACATGGTAAATGACAGGTTTCGGCATATGATCAACATTTTAATGCTCGTCACATAGACTTCAGATCCCAGTTGTAGTATGATTATCTCCCATACGGTATAATTGAAGATATCAATATCCTACAAGCAGAATTAATAGAATTTAGCACTAATTCAAGAACTCCAGGTAAAGCTCAAAAAGGGGAATTGGCAGTTCTTGCTTCAGAAAGATATACTTGTTGCTTATACTGCATTATGGACTATCGCAAGAAAGTCAGTGATAGATTTTCTATCTTCATACCCCATCACTATGAATTTTAGCGCAGTAGCAAATCTTTTTAAGGAAAAAAGGATTCTGTTACAAAATACTTAACGTGGATATTTCAATTATATACTCAATACTGAATTCTATTAAGGCATAAGTTTCATCCCTCTCGTTAGCTGTAATATTTGTGTTTCTTTTAAATTCAACTTCAGCGTTTTATTTCGTGTAAATTGGAAGAATATTTGTTTAATCCTAAATCCAAATAGTCACTTGCTTTTGTGTTTAATTTTAAAAACAATTTTAAGCTTATAATTTAACTAAATATTTTTTTACATTTGACTTACGCACATACTGCTTTATTCCACCAAAATATGTGGAATGTCATCATGCTCTAGTTTTCTAGATCTTCAATTCATTCATTTCAATAAAGGTCTGAATAAACATTATAATTAAGTTTTCTTTTTTTACAACAGTCCACTCCATAAAAAAGACCTATCACATACATTAAATATTTCTGTGTCAGCTGCAAAAAACATATTTGTTGTCACGGAAGTTTAGGAATTTAAGTTTAAGCAAGCAGGGAGATTTAAAAAAAAAAAAAAAAAAAAAAAAAAAAAAAAAAAAAAAAAAAAAACTTGACTGCCCAAACAATCAAAACTAATAAACCGTTCGGTACTGGCGAATACAGTGAGTATTAAATTTTATAGTTAGTCCCTGCTATAGATACTTGGACTTACCGCGTATTACAATTCATGGTGGATAACAATTATATAACACCAGCCGTAAAATAACACGGAGCTGGAGACTTTCCACTTGTAGAACTAGCACTCTAGTCCCTTCGCTACCATGGTCGCCAGTTGAATATGATAAATCCAACAAGGAAAGGGCCAAAAACACACCACAAAGATGCAATTATTTTTATTTGAAATGTTTCTTGTCATGAAATCGTGGTGGCAAGTCCTTTTGTTTTAATCCATATTGATATTGGCAAGATTTTTTAAAATTTACATCTCGTCGAGGTAATTAGAAGCAAGAAAGAACTGTGGAAAAGAAATGGGCAGGAATTCGAGCATGGCGTTTTGAAGGAACCATCGCGGCATTTGCCTAGAGTTATTTGGGTAAACCATCGAAAACCCATAACTGGATGGCCAGACTGGGATTCGATCCAAGGACCTCCCGAAAGCCGGATTTTACTATTACCACACGCCCACAACGTTAGTTTGTTGTTGTTTTTTTTTTTTTTTTTTTTTTTTTTTTTTTTTTTTTTTTTTTTATTTGTTTTTTTTTCTTCGAAGCCAATCTGATTTGAATCTTGAGAGTATTGGAAACTACGGTCGCGTAAGAATTTCGACCAATGGTTTTAGAAGGAACTTTTCCAGAATCCAACTGGACAAATTTACGATTACCATGGAATACTGAAATTGGATGTCTGGCGGGGTTTGAATTCACGTCCTCTCGAATGCCACGCAAGATGGTTACATTTAACCCATCGGGTTTGGAAGGTAAGAAGTAATGATTAACACAAAACTTTATAGAAGTATCAGTGCTAGTTAGAAACAAAGGAAGATCTGAAAGATTTCCTACTTCCATTCTTTCAGCTTTAAAATTTGGAACCACTAAATCACATTGCAGACGGGTTTAATTATTTAATTATTATTATTAATCATTATTATTACTACTAAAACTATTGATACTGCTATCTAGTTAAGCTTTCCTTCTAAATATGTCTTGATGAAAACAAAATTAAGGTGTTAATATTACGAACCATTTAAGTATCTAAAAATAATTAATTTAAATTTTGTGACTTAGTTTACCATTTGGGCACATTCGTAAATGCACTTTCTACTTACACTTAACCTATATGTGTATTTTTAACACACATTTCTATAACGCTGCAGCGCTAGAAAGTGTAACTGAGTCCATTCAAACTCTGTTACTGGTTTTCCGTTGTAATTTAGTGATTCTTTTCGGTATTAGTCATGTAATTGCGTTTGCTAGCGAATTGTGAACTGTTTATTAGAGAAAGAAAAATCCACGATGGTTATAAAAATTAAGATAAAGTGGCGTGATTCATCTGCAATCAGTTGAGTTGTTTTGTTATTTCAATAATTATCATGACTAAAATGATGATATTCATGATTATTTTAACTGTAGAACTCCGAGCGTCTGCGAGTTTCTTGTAGGCGGAATCATTTTTTTAGTCTTGGGTAAAGTGTTTGGTAAGAGAGGTATATTTTATCATGAATTTAGTGTATCTCCTGCCAGTTTTGCTGTCCCATACCGTAGTCGTATCTAGAACGAAATTTATTGAAAGGCGAGGGGTCTCGCGAATCATGTCCCCGACTGTACATTATTCGAATGCCCATCAGTATCAGACCAGCAAGGAAGGAGGGATACTAATTTCCGGGAAAAAAAATTCTTAAATTTCTTAGCTTGCCAAACACACCTTATTTTATCCCCGGGTCTATCAGCTGTATAATATTCGAAAGGGCATCTTAATTAGACCCGAATTTTTTCTGTGATTTTGTGTTCAAATGGATACTAATTTCTGAACACTTTTATCTTAAATTTCTCAGTTTTCGAATTTATCATCAAAATGAAACATAGGCCTACCTTATTTTCCCCCCCCGTTGCACATTTTTCTAAACCCTATCAAAATCTGAACGGTAAATTTCCGGTGATTCCTGTGAATCCAAAGACAATTGCGGATAACTTTCTTCTCGCAGTCTAAATATTAACATTTTATAATATAATGAGAAAATAACAACAATACATCTCACCGAGATGGGAGGAGGCCAATTTTGGCCTCCTACCTATCATTCGGGAGGACCGGGGTAGGGATGGGCATTTAAAAAAATATATCGATAAATATCTAAACGATATTTACAAACACTATCGATATATATCGGGGAAAAAATATCGATATTTCGATATATCGATATTTCGATATTTTTGGCTAAAGGGAGTAATTATCTAAAAAAAATCATAAAATACATCAAAATACTTAAGAAAATTCTGAAAATTAAAGGCACAGGTAGAAATTATACAAAATTTTATTAATTTTTTTTTCAATCTATCAAACTAGTATTCGTCTGATATGGACATCAAAAGGACTCTCTGTTTTATGTGCTCCCCCGTCAATCTACTCCTGTTGTTCAGTACAGAAGTTGTCTACAGGAGCCACTCTCTTGGACGACACAGAATATGCTTGACATATAAAGTATTTCAGCGCGCTGGAGCGATGGCAATTCACCCAAAATTTACTGGATGTGATTTTCTGTCTATTAATGGTTGGTCCAGATACTGCTTAAGCTCATTAGGAACTGAGCCAGAGCTTGGAATATCTTGCATAACAGTAGTGCTAAGGGATGATAGATTTTCATGTGCGGACCAAATTGATGCGTTACGTGCGATATATTGTGCTGCTGCTGTAGACCTTACTTCTGGAGAACGTTGTCCTCGTTGTCTAAGTTCCAAGCGAATATCATTAGTTATTGTAGATATAGCATTTGACACACCGATTGGAGAAGTGAAGTGTATACGTTTGAAACGAGGGTCCAAAATGGTAGCTGCTGCAAGGAATCTATTTCTTTCTAAAGGACTTAATTTCTCTTGAATTCTTTGGAGTAAAGCCTCTTTTACGTGAATCCTAAAGTGGTCGAAGGAGTAGCTTGTTCCGTTACTTTTCGAATCAGATTTGTAACAGGAATGGCTAAGCTAGCAGTCACATAATTTGTACCACTAACCTCTTCAGTGGCTTCTTTGAAAGGACCAAGAAGGACAATGAGGTCACGTATTACATTAAGCTGTTAAGTTGCAACCATATCAAGTGTGTTTATATTTGACTGACTTTTTGTAGCTAAGATTTTAGCTACAATTGCAGAGATTCTGACAAATCGTTCTAACATATTAAAGAAGTAGTTCCATCTAGAGCTAACAGCTTGTGTCAAAGTCAACACCTCTCCTTCCTTTTCCCCAGATGCTTCTTGTTCAGATCTTAATATAGATCCATAGCATTGACAGACTGCTTAAAATAAGTCACAATACTTTTTACGTGATCGTAGAGTGCTGCAAATGAATTATTTTCACTTAACACTCCATCAACGATTTTCATCATCAGGGCTTGACCAGTAAGTTGCAATTTCTAATCACCAAACCTCTCTGCAGTGCGTATGTTGCGAGGGCATACGCTGTTGTTGATGGTGATTCATCCGTCGGATGGGAATGTTAAGGTTGGCGCCCCCCTTAGAATGCTTCGTAAAAGTAGGCCTGAACATGCCGACACCGGCTTCCACCCTCTCCCTTCTTTCATCTCTCATCCATAACACTCTATACTCAATCACACAGTGTCACTGTCAAACACACTTAGGAGCACTGTCACACTGAGGAAGGAAACGGGATTTTTTTATTTATTTTTGAACTGCTTAACGTCTCTTAACAGCGAGGTCTTTAGAGACGGGAAAGGATGGGGGGCAAGGCATGGGAAGGAATTCGGCCATGGCCCTTTTGAAGGAAGCATCCCGGTATTTGCCTGGAGTGATTTGGGAAACCATGGAAAACCCAAATCTGAATGCCCGGACATGGATTCGACCCGCCCTCCTCCCGAATACGAGGCCAGAAGGCTAACCATTACACCACCACGTTCGGTGAAACGGGAAACCTCCACAGTTCATCTTCCTAGGACTTTCCTTGGAGGGATATACATCACCCATGGTAATCGCCTACAACCTGACACGGGAGAGGCGTTCGAAGAGGATCTTACTATCAGTAAAAACTATTGGTGTCTCAGTGATTTAAAAACTAAAAACCATTCTCACTACATCAATCGAAGACAGCAATCACAAGGAAGTATTCTTTAGTGGGGCTGTAATTTACGAGAAAGCTATATATCCTAATGCTTTTTTTAAAGAGCATTACAATGAACTTTAGGATAGAAGATTTAAAAGCAATCCAGAATTGGTTTATTAAGTTCAAAGTGCGATAATCATCCCATTACATCAAAATTTTTCTGTATACTTGAACGTATTCCCTATAATCTATCTATATATATAAAGATGTATATATGTATGTATGTATGTATGTATGTATGTATGTTTTGTTTGTTTGTTTCTTTGTTTGTTCTTCATACAAATCCACAGTTTTCATCCGATTTCGATGAAACTTTGCACACTTATCCTTTGAAGCAAGGAGAAAAATACTTTGTTCGTTTGGTTGAAGAATTATCTGTATAAATATCACATGTTGTCTCATAATTTCGAAATACTACTGAACGGCGATAGACAGACGAGTTGGATACGGACGTCTCTGTACTGTTTTACCGTGTAGCGGACAGGCAGCTCAGTGGTTAAAGCGCGTGCTTACAAATGTTTGGCTCGTGGTCTGCGGTTCAAATCTCCGTAGCGACTAATATTTTTAAAAATTGTTTTTGATGGTAAGAATCACGCCTGGGCCGTAGGTTATTCGGATTGAATGTTAAACTGTAGATATCACAAAGTTAGGGATGCAATGCGAAGAAAATCGTAGGTAGTCTTGCAATGCTGCAGGTGTACACTTTTTTACGTTATAATGATCCCTCAGGTGTTGTTCGCAGTCAGTGTGTGTGTGTGTGTGAATCGCAGTAATAATATTATAAATACGGATGTAAGTCTCTGTCTTTTTTTTACGTTTTAACGACTAAATGGCTATATCAATATTGATGGAATTTGATAAGAAAATCTGTTATTAAGGGCACAGGACATTTTTTTCAGTATGATTAACAGTTGCAGTCACGAAATTTTGAGATCTTATCGAATGGTGACAGAAATATGTCGGAAATTGATTCTCTTCAAGAGACAGGTTCGACGGTAGAATGAAATAGTGATAGCTTTCCTGTCATATTATGCCGACTCGATATTGTTTGGGACAAATCCTTCGTTACCAACAACTTTCTATATTCAATTCTGCCAAAAAAAATTCTTAATCCACGCGTACGATGTCGCGGGTACGAGCTACTCCTATATAAACTAACATTCTGTATTCAAGGATACCGTATTCAAGATTTCCGTATTCAAGATTTTCGTATTTGCGGCTAATTTACGGAACGTATTCCTTGAGATAAGGAGTTTTGACTGTAGACTAGATTGTAGACATTTAAATGAATTAACAGACATTCCTAATAACTTGTGGTTCATCAACCCATTAATTGTTATTCGTAAATGAAAAAAAAAAACTGTTGAAATGATAATATTTCAACTACAAAGATAAAATAACAGCTTACATGCTAATATAAAAATGACGTTAACGTAAACTTGTTAAAATTTAACAGCTTTTTTTAACCTCTCAACCGCTGATGAAGCTGTTATATTTCGAAGAATTAACTTTTTAAGACACTTTCAAAAGATTGGATATGTACGTATACCTGTATTTGTCCTATATACATGTAACGATTAAATTGGATACTGAATTGCATTCGTAGAAAAAATATCTAATTGGTGCTTAAAATCGATACACTAAATACAATATCGATGTATCGATATATCGAAAATAAAAATATCGGCGATAAATATCGATATTTTTTAGAAAAAATATCGATATATCGATACATCGATATATTTTGCCCATCCCTACCACGGCTGACCTTCCATCCCCTTCCCTCCCCGTAGTATAGTTTGGCTGAAAAGAGTCTCCTGTGACTCTCCAACAGCCCGCCTCCCAGCCTTTAGCTGGGAGGAATGAAACGTTAAAAAAAAAAATAAAGTGACACTGTTGTATAGTAATTTAATTTTAACATTAATTACTTACTTCCGTACAATGTTACGAATGAACCAGCAACTTTACAAAAGAATCATTTTACACCTAAGAAAGAAAAAAAAAAAAGATCAAGTAAATAATTTCTGTACAGAAGTAAGTTAGACCTCTATAAAACCATAGAAGTAACAGAAACACCAGACTAGAGCTGTCCATTGAGAATGTAAAACATCGGAACTCTGCACAGATGTTTTACGATGCATCACTTAAAAACATCGATGTTTTATCAACATTGAATATTTTTATATTTTTCTTAGCTCAACAAATACAAACCAACAATATTCGTTGGCAAATGTCGTTTCATATATCTCTTATCTTTTCCTTTAAAATCGCCAAAAGAATCTGTGACAGTAGTTTGAAATTCATCATTTCCAGTTGAATGCAGATAGTTCTTCGTTTGGTCCGTGTAAACAGAGGGTAACACCATACCAGCAGTGTAGCGCTGTAGAATGATGTGTTTAATTTTATGCTTTTTTGTTTATGGTTTTACACCTCGTCGACGTCGGGGTTATTAGAGACGGGAAATGCCTGGGGGTAAGGAGCACGAAGGAATTTGGCACAGGACGTTTGAAGAAAGTATCCCGGTATTCGCCTGGAGTGATTGGGGAAACCATGGAAAACCCAAACCTGGATTCACGGACGGGAATTCGAACTCGTGTTCTCCCGAATACGAGGCCAGAATATTACTGTTCACCCCATATTAAAAAAAATAATAATTTTATACTACTGTTTGTTGGTTAAGTAATGTTGTATAAAACTACAGATTAAAAGAAATATTTTATGACGATACCAGATCATTACAATATAAAACCAGTCATTAAATGCTAAATCTGTCTAAAAATATTAATTTTGGGTCTTTAACCACTTAAGACCATTAGTGTTTATGCGAACTTTGCATAAACGAAAGTTTACTCAATCGCTTTCCTTTAATTCTATTCCTTTACTGATTAACTGAGTAGCTTTCGAAAATAAACATTCTGACGGAACAGAAGTCCCGACAATATTCAAGTATTTGAAGGCAGTTTTATAAAGCTTAGGAAACTGAAATTTTAGATCACTCCAGACTTCCAAAGGGTGCTTATTGAGACGTCCTACTGGAATATGCAAGTAAATAGATAATTCATCAGAAATTGCATTCTCAGACTGTGTTGATTTCCAGCTCTTGTTTACTAATTTGTGATGATCTTCCCACAAAGAGACACTCTCTTCTGGTTTTTCACATTGGTCTGAATCAGATTCCAATATTTCAAAATTTTATGTATTATTTGTCACTAAGACATTGATTTTTGCGACTGCTGTAGAGGAAGAAAATGCGTCCCTGAAGTGCATTTTTGCCAATAATAGCTTCTGCAGCAACGAATATAAAATCGCTTGCAAATTTTCATAAAACCATATGAATATATTCCTATAATATGTATTTATTGATTAATAACTTGTATGAAACTACCCTAATTCCGAGCCATTTTACTTCATAATTATGTATTTCGTGGCTTTACTACGCATATTTTCAAAAACAAAAAAAAAGCGATGTTGTTGCAGGCCATGATTCCACAGTTGCTTAATTAATTACCAGTTCAAAGATAACGCCATTTAAATATCTCATAAAAATATGCTCATAATTTGTAATCTTATATATATATAAAAATAGACGTGTTTTTTCCTATAATTCAGTTTTCAGCCACCACTACCTAGCACAGATCACTGATGATTGTGGGTGGAAGTAGCATGGAGTTTCCTGTCGTGCACAACGTTGGCCGAATACCGATAGCTGTGGGGATGTGGGAGATATAATGATTAAAGTTGGTCAGTGCAGGGCGTTTTCACATTTCGACCAAAAATTCGTATCTCCGTATACTTCTCTTTCCTGCCACAACTACATAACATAGACCTTTGGTGTTTGTGTGTGGTAGTAGAATCGTCTTTCCTGTCGTGCACTATGGTTGTTAGATGTCGGTAGCTATGGGGGTGTGGGAGATATGGGGGTTGAAAGTGGTCGACCTGTGTCAATTTAATACTTCTGCCAAAGACAAAAGTGTCATGGTGTATCACTTTTCAGCGAAAACTATAGATCACAGATAACTAACGTTTGTGTGTAGTAGTAGCACAGTGTCACCTTTCGATCACAACAGCGGCCGAATTTCAGAAACTGTGGTACTGTGGTAGATATGGTGGTTGTAAGTGACCGACCAAGGATATTTTCGTATTTCGACTGTCTCCACATATGTCACTTTTCTGCCACAACTACATAGCATAGAGCATTGGTGTTTGTGTTTGGTAGTAGAATCGTATCTCATGTAGTGCACTATGGTTGTTAGATGTCGGTAGCTATGGGGGTGTGGGAGAAATGGGGGTTGAAAGTGTTCGACCTGTGGCAATTTCATACTTCAGCCAAAGACAAAAGTGTCATGCTGTATCACTTTTCAGCGAAAACTACAGATCACAGATAACTGGCGTTTGCGTGTAGTAGTAGCACAGAGTCACCTTCCGATCACAACAGCGGCCGAATTTCAGAAACTGTGGTACTGTGGTAGATATGGTGGTTGTAAGTGGCCGACCAAGGATATTTTAATATTTCGACTGTCTCCGCATATGTCACTTTTCTGGCACAACTACATAGCATAGAGCATTAGTGTTTGTGTTTGGTAGTAGAATCGTATCTCATGTAGTGCACTATGGTTGTTAGATGTCGGTAGCTATAGGGGTGTGGGAGATATGGGGGTTGAAAGTGGTCGACCTGTGGCAATTTCATACTTCTGCCAAAGACAAAAGTATCATGGTGTATCACTTTTCAGCGAAAACTATTGATCACACATAACTGGTGTTTGTGTGTAGTAGTAGCACAGAGTCACCTTTCGATCACAACAGCGGCCGAATTTCAGAAACTGTGGTACTGTGGTAGATATGGTGGTTGTAAGTGGCCGACCAAGGATATTTTCGTATTTCGACTGTCTCCGCATATGTCACTTTTCTGCCACAACTACATAGCATAGAGCATTGGTGTTTGTGTTTGGTAGTAGAATCGTATCTCATGTAGTGCACTATGGTTGTTAGATTTCGTTAGCTATGGGGGTGTGGGAGATATGGGGATTGGTGGTCTTCCTGTGGCAATTTCATATTTCTGCCAAAGACAAAAGTGTCATGGTGTTTCACTTTTCAGCGAAAACTATCTATCACAGATCTCTGGCGTTTGTGTGTGGTAGTAACACAGAGTCACCTTTCGATCACAACAGCGGCCGAATTTCAGAAACTGTGGTTGTGTGGGAAATATGGTGGTTGTAAGTGACCGACCAAGGATATTTTCGTATTTCGACTGTCTCCACATATGTCACTTTTCTGCCACAACTACATAGCATAGAGCATTGGTGTTTGTGTTTGGTAGTAGAATCGTATCTCATGTAGTGCACTATGGTTGTTAGATGTCGGTAGCTATGGGGGTGTGGGAGAAATGGGGGTTGAAAGTGTTCGACCTGTGGCAATTTCATACTTCTGCCAAAGACAAAAGTGTCATGCTGTATCACTTTTCAGCGAAAACTACAGATCACAGATAACTGGCGTTTGCGTGTAGTAGTAGCACAGAGTCACCTTCCGATCACAACAGCGGCCGAATTTCAGAAACTGTGGTACTGTGGTAGATATGGTGGTTGTAAGTGGCCGACCAAGGATATTTTCGTATTTCGATTGTCTCCGCATATGTCACTTTTCTGCCACAACTACATAGCATAGAGCATTGGTGTTTGTGTTTGGTAGTAGAATCGTATCTCATGTAGTGCACTATGGTTGTTAGATGTCGGTAGCTATGGGGGAGTGGGAGAAATGGGGGTTGAAAGTGGTCGACCTGTGGCAATTTCATACTTCTGCCAAAGACAAAAGTGTCATGGTGTATCACTTTTCAGCGAAAACTACAGATCACAGATAACTGGCGTTTGCGTATAGTAGTAGCACAGAGTCACCTTCCGATCACAACAGCGGCCGAATTCAGAAACTGTGGTACTGTGGTAGATATGGTGGTTGTAAGTGGCCGACCAAGGATATTTTAATATTTCGACTGTCTCCGCATATGTCACTTTTCTGGCACAACTACATAGCATAGAGCATTAGTGTTTGTGTTTGGTAGTAGAATCGTATCTCATGTAGTGCACTATGGTTGTTAGATGTCGGTAGCTATAGGGGTGTGGGAGATATGGGGGTTGAAAGTGGTCGACCTGTGGCAATTTCATACTTCTGCCAAAGACAAAAGTATCATGGTGTATCAATTTTCAGCGAAAATTATTGATCACACATAACTGGTGTTTGTGTGTAGTAGTAGCACAGAGTCACCTTTCGATCACAACAGCGCCCGAATTTCAGAAACTGTGGTACTGTGGTAGATATGGTGGTTGTAAGTGGCCGACCAAGGATATTTCGTATTTCGACTGTCTCCGCATATGTCACTTTTCTGCCACAACTACATAGCATAGAGCATTGGTGTTTGTGTTTGGTAGTAGAATCGTATCTCATGTAGTGCACTATGGTTGTTAGATTTCGTTAGCTATGGGGGTGTGGGAGATATGGGGGTTGGTGGTCTTCCTGTGGCAATTTCATATTTCTGCCAAAGACAAAAGTGTCATGGTGTATCACTTTTCAGCGAAAACTATCTATCACAGATCTCTGGCGTTTGTGTGTGGTAGTAACACAGAGTCACCTTTCGATCACAACAGCGGCCGAATTTCAGAAACTGTTGTTGTGTGGGAAATATGGTGGTTGTAAGTGACCGACCAAGGATATTTTCGTATTTCGACTGTCTCCACATATGTCACTTTTCTGCCACAACTACATAGCATAGAGCATTGGTGTTTGTGTTTGGTAGTAGAATCGTATTTCATGTAGTGCACTATGGTTGTTAGATGTCGGTAGCTATGGGGGTGTGGGAGAAATGGGGGTTGAAAGTGTTCGACCTGTGGCAATTTCATACTTCTGCCAAAGACAAAAGTGTCATGCTGTATCACTTTTCAGCGAAAACTACAGATCACAGATAACTGGCGTTTGCGTGTAGTAGTAGCACAGAGTCACCTTCCGATCACAACAGCGGCCGAATTTCAGAAACTGTGGTACTGTGGTAGATATGGTGGTTGTAAGTGGCCGACCAAGGATATTTTCGTATTTCGATTGTCTCCGCATATGTCACTTTTCTGCCACAACTACATAGCATAGAGCATTGGTGTTTGTGTTTGGTAGTTGAATCGTATCTCATGTAGTGCACTATTGTTGTTAGATGTCGGTAGCTATGGGGTGTGGGAGAAATGGGGGTTGAAAGTGGTCGACCTGTGGCAATTTCATACTTCTGCCAAAGACAAAAGTGTCATGGTGTATCACTTTTCAGCGAAAACTACAGATCACAGATAACTGGCGTTTGCGTATAGTAGTAGCACAGAGTCACCTTCCGATCACAACCGCGGCCGAATTTCAGACACTGTGGTACTGTGGTAGATATGGTGGTTGTAAGTGGCCGACCAAGGATATTTTAATATTTCGACTGTCTCCGCATATGTCACTTTTCTGGCACAACTACATAGCATAGAGCATTAGTGTTTGTGTTTGGTAGTAGAATCGTATCTCATGTAGTGCACTATGGTTGTTAGATGTCGGTAGCTATAGGGGTGTGGGAGATATGGGGGTTGAAAGTGGTCGACCTGTGGCAATTTCATACTTCTGCCAAAGACAAAAGTATCATGGTGTATCACTTTTCAGCGAAAACTATTGATCACACATAACTGGTGTTTGTGTGTAGTAGTAGCACAGAGTCACCTTTCGATCACAACAGCGGCCGAATTTCAGAAACTGTGGTACTGTGGTAGATATGGTGGTTGTAAGTGGCCGACCAATGATATTTTCGTATTTCGACTGTCTCCGCATATGTCACTTTTCTGCCACAACTACATAGCATAGAACATTGGTGTTTGTGTTTGGTAGTAGAATCGTATCTCATGTAGTGCACTATGGTTGTTAGATTTCGTTAGCTATGGGGGTGTGGGAGATATGGGGGTTGGTGGTCTTCCTGTGGCAATTTCATATTTCTGCCAAAGACAAAAGTGTCATGGTGTATCACTTTTCAGCGAAAACTATCTATCACAGATCTCTGGCGTTGTGTGTGGTAGTAACACAGAGTCACCTTTCGATCACAACAGCGGCCGAATTTCAGAAACTGTGGTTGTGTGGGAAATATGGTGGTTGTAAGTGGCCGACCAAGGATATTTTCGTATTTCGACGAAAGGCATGTGTCTCCGCAGATTTCACTTTTCTGCCACGACTACATTGCATAGAGCATTGGTGTTTATGTGTGGGTAGTAGAAT
>JARYHS010008074.1:34530014-34558860 GCA_031002005.1 Vandiemenella viatica | reverse complement strand
AGATGATTCATGGAAGGGAGAAAATGATCATGACCTCAAGCTGGCACTCGATTTCAGGCACAAGGGTGTGGGAAGATTCTCTTTTTTAGGTAAGGGTGTCAGGGATTGGAATGAGTTACCAAGAGAAATGATGAATAATTTACTGAAAACTTTGAAAGAATTTAAAGATAAAATTTTTAGAGAGGCAAATGTAGGTGGGTGCAGGATAGGGGGAAGATGGGTGTGTAGGGAAATTGCCACCAGAGCCTGTGCTCCATTGAATTTAAATTAAATAAAAAATAAAAATAAAAGATTTTTTTGGGCATTTCTTTTACTCCTATTGTTATAGTTATAAATGTCAGCGCTTAGATTGATATGTTTAGGATTTTCTGCTGCAAAAGTATTAACAAATGCGTTTTTTGTACTGATGTAAGTACAACTTCCACTGGCTTATAATGTAAATAATTATAGCATATTTTTGTTATCTAAATGCCTTCTGCACTTGTGAAGAATTTCCCCAGAAACACAAGCCACAATTGAATAGGGATAGAAAATATGTAAGTTTACATTTTAAATTTTCTGCTTATTTTTTTGATAAAACGCTAAGTGTGTTGGTTCCTGTATAACTTATCCAAGATTATATTTTACTGCCTTAATTTTTTTCCTTACTGACATTTTACCTTCATTTCTGTTTTATTTTTCACGTTAAATAGATGTAGCTTTCTACTTTCCATGTTAAATATTAATTCATTTGCACCAACCTGTTTGTTTTCTCCACAGTATCATTCACAGAGCATCATAAATTCAAGACTATTTAATGTCAGAGTGAGCTCTTTTCTGCATATTACAAACAGCAGAGGCCTCAAAGTTGACTCCAGATAGAGATTGGTTTTAGCTGTCTGCTATCCCAAATTGATTACCTCCTCTTTATTTACAACATAATGGATAAAAAATTGTTTTTAATTGTATGGATATGGATTAATTCAAAGTCCATCTTACTACTAAGAAAATTTTAATTTATCCTACAGAATCCTATGATCCATGCAATCGAAGGCTTACACCAGATCATAGGTGTTCGTAGAGAATTAACTTTTAGTTCAATCCCTCCGATTCCATTACAACTTGTCTAAAACTAGAGTGAATTGTATTTAGGAAATCACTGCTTTGTAGGCTTAAATTCGCTCTTCCCCACATCATTTTTTTTTCTGATGTAATTGAGAATGGTGATAGTAGTGATATTATTCCAATCAGTCTGTAAGCTGTACTTTAGGTTATAAAGAGAACTGAAAATTTTGAGAAAGCTAGGAGAAATACGGTCTCTAAAAGACCAATTAGAAATTGTACTGATACTATGGCTAATGATGGTGCTATAATATTTCAGTATATGGTATGGTAACCAAAAGATTTTAGTTTTGAGGAATTTAATTTTTTTTTTTTCCTTAGACGATTATTTAATTTTGACTGAAGGAAACATTAGACCACTTTTCAAGATATATTACTAATCATGTAGATAGCCTTAACGGATTTGCATCAGCTACTCAATTCCTAAATAGCTTTCAAAAAGTAATTACTAAAAGCAGATCCTACAGTTGCTGTGTCATTTACAAGCTGTTGATTAATGTTCAGGGGATAAACATTGGTTTCTCTGTTAAATAATATTTCATAAATATTTTGTTTTTATTCTTTTTTCTAATGGTCTTACATTTATTGCCACATGTATTTATTTTTAACATCCTTCATTAAATTTTCCGAGTAAATTTTAGGAAGGCCATTGTCAGAGTAACTTCTTTTTCTGTTTTTGTTTGTGGCTTTAAACCCTATCGAGGTCTTCAAGGGTGAGAAAGCATTGGGAAGGAATTTAGCTTTGGCCTTTTTAAGGAACCATTCCAGCATTCATTATGAGTGATTTCAAGAAACCATGGAAAACCACAATCTGGATGACTGGATCAAGATGCCAGGCCAGAGCATTATCACTCATCCACTCAATTCAGTCTTCTACATACTCTGTCATGCCTGCAAACTACTTTCATATGAATTTGTGATTCTTATATATTAATTCTTTACTATCTGAAACTAATACTATATGGGGACATTTTCCATTACTTTCAAAAACTTATGGTGAAAAAAAAAGTAATTTAAAATTTACTCCTGCCATCCAATTCTTATGTTATTTATACATCTATCATAAATATTTTAACACAATTACTTTATTTCCAACAGAAGCTGTATAATTAATTAGGTATTGTGGTCTGAAAAATCATTTCCCACTAAAGTTCTTATGTACAAACATAGGTGATTTATCTTTCTTTATAGAAAATACTATTCAAATTCTAGTTCATAAAAGAAATTTCAGGCAGAAGGCAACAAGGGCGATGGAAACTTGAATTAATGGTTGTATAGTAAAAACATGACAAACTGCTAATGCACAAGAAAGATGTTTATACTAGTGATCTACTGTACTAAGAACGAAATGTAATGGAGTTCTGAAAGATCTGAAGAATGTAATAAAAGCAGATGAGATTCTATCAGAACCTCAGAACCCCAAAATGAATTGGAAGATTATTCAGACCGATTGTAGGAGGCTAGAAAACATGAGAAGTTACAACACATTTTGATAAAATGTTTATCCGAATATTAAGACTGCAGCAAAAATTATAAAATGTTATAACTATCATACTAACAACATAACTTAAAATTGAATGCCTCTGCCTGCATTCGTTATAGAACTTCCCAGGGCCGCATTTAAGTATAGGTTACCTAGGCTATAGCCTAGGGGCCCACACCAAAAAAGGGTGTCCGCACCACAAAGGGGAGCCCTGTGCAACAGAAGGGGACCCACTAAAAAAAAATTCCATAAATTTTTTGGGCCGAATTTATTCATCCACAGCTGGAGGTAGCTCCCGGTCAGAGGGGCCCCCCACTTAGGCCAATGTCAACAGGGGGCCCGCACCACATATATAGCCTAGGGCCCACAAAGCCTAAATGTGACCTTGGAAATTCCTATGTAGCTGAACTGCTATTGTTTCCCATTCCACTAATGTGTGAATAACTGTGATGGTGTGTTTATTCAATGTAGAATGCTATTTGAGTGTCAGATATGATACAAAAGAAATGAGAGGATGAAAGCTTGCACTGGCCCATTCAGGCTTATCCTTCCAAAAAACTCCTACAAGATTGCCAAGTTTTATGACCCATTCCAGTGGACAAATTATCATCAACAGTGTGGGATGTCTTCACTGTCTATGCACCGTGGAGAAGTTTGGTATTTAACCAAGGAATTTGGTGCCAAATCTGGTGATTAGGACTCATGTACCACCACCTTTCAAATCTTGCCAGTCAAATCTTGAAAATTTTTCAACCACCAGGAACTGAACCAGATACCCTGCATCATGCACCAGGCACCATCATGGTGCTGCATCCAACTTAGTCTAGTGGGTGGAAAATTCATAAAACATTATGTTCCTATATTCTACTCACAAATGATTGATTACGACATAGTTAATGGATTATCTAGAGAAAAAACTAGGAGTCCATGAATGAAGTACTGTAAGATAATTACACGAAATTAAAGGTTACGAAATATTAATACTGAAACAGTGGACATAGTTTAAGAAACTTATGCAAGCAATAACAGTATTGTTCTGGAAGAGAAAGCGTTCAGCAAAGTTCTAAATTAGTCCGTATGGCTCACAGTGATTCTCATGTATTAGGATACTAGCTGTGCCCGCGACTTCGTCCGCGTGGAATAGTTATTTTGGGCATCATATTTATTTTTGCAAACAACCTCTTCAGCTTTATAAATTATAGCAATTACCCACGACTTTGTCCGCGTCAATTTCTGTTATTATTTTAGACAATTTTTTTGCAAATTTAGTTTTTAAGTTTTTAAAAGAACATAATTATTTTAAAGTACTTCTGCGTAAATTATATTTTTAGTTTTATTTTCTTGTGGCAGAAGAACATATTGGTTTTCTCCGCAACCCGATCTTGACAACGCGACATATAGTTGGCCGTGTGAAAAGCAGTCTTGACGTAAATCGATTCCTACGTGTTTAAATGTTTGCCCCTGTGATTTATTAATTGTAACGGCGAAAGATAGCTTAACGGGAAATTGAATTCTTTTAAAATTAAAAGGTAAATCATTTGGAAGCACTGTTTGACCAACTGCTGGACCAGTCAAAACTATTGCAACGATCACGTTATTGCGTAGAAATTTAATTTGAAGTCGGGTTCCGTTACATAAATTTGGTGGTTTGAGGTTTCTAAGTAAAATTATTGGGGCACCTATTTTTAACTTGAGGGAATATGGGGGAAGGCCACTTGGGTTCAAAGAATTAAGAAACTCTTGTGGGTAATGTACCGCATCTTCTTGATCCATTACGTTATCAATAGATGTGTAGGTAACTATGTCTCCTGGAAGTTTACTTAAAATTAGGTCATTAATTTCGTCCACGCTACTGTTTCTCGCCGCCAATATTGCCCTTTGACACATCCATTGATGATCTTTATTTTCTATTTCGCTGATTTCAGGGTAAACTTTCGATGTTAAGTCCTCAA
Source organism: Vandiemenella viatica (assembly GCA_031002005.1). Taxonomy (NCBI): domain Eukaryota; kingdom Metazoa; phylum Arthropoda; class Insecta; order Orthoptera; family Morabidae; genus Vandiemenella; species Vandiemenella viatica. The sequence continues at coordinate 34,554,324 of JARYHS010008074.1, read as the reverse complement.
TGTTACTTACTCTTTCTCCTAAATCGCGATCAATTTCAATTTTATTTTCAAAATGAGGTACTGAGGTATTGTTAAATTATTAGAAACAAAATACTATAAAGAAAACCATGACACCTACTTATAATTCATTATTTACATCGAAACTAAAAAAAAGTGTTAATAATTGTGAAATTATTAGAAACAAAATATTATCCTTAAAACAAAATGAAATAGTATTTAAAAAGTATTATTATACGAAAATATTATATCGCAAAAACAAATAACGCTGCATACAACCGTTCAGAAGGAAGCCGACCGCGCGTAGGCCCTAATATCTTCTAAGATGTTCATTGAAATTAAGTGATGCCAAAGACAATTTTGTTCACAATTAAATACTCTTAATCAACAACACATAAAAGTGTTAATAATTGTGAAATTATTAGAACCAAAATATTATTTTTAAAACAAAATGAAATAGTATTTAAAAAGTATTACTACACGACAATATTATATCGCAAAAACAAATAACGCTGCATACAACCGTTCAGAAGGGAGCCGACCGCGCGTAATATCTTCTAAGATGTTCATTGAAATTAAGTGATGCCAAAGACAATTTTGTTCACAATTAAATACTCTTAATCAACAACACATTTATTTGGATAAAGATTAATATTATTATGTTGATACAACTGTAACAAATAATTGGTAATAATGCATTAATTTCGACCAAATTTGATTACCATAAAAACGGTTCTAGTGAGTTAATCTTAAAAGATAGACATATACTGTCGCGGACATTTTTTTAGATCATTTCAAGAGGAATAATCCTTTCATGCATATTTTTTTGGTATCTTGAACCGTTTTCGCAGCGCACGCAACAAAAGCCCTCAAAGATGAATAATTTTCCCCGTTTTTTCCACATTTTCCATTGTTTCTTCGCTCCTATTAGTCGCAGCGTGATGTTATATAGCTTAAAGACTTCCTCGATAAATGGTCTATTCAACACAAAAAGAATTTTTCAATTCGAACCAGTAGTTCCTGAGATTAGCGCGTTCAAACAAACAAACAAACAAACAAACTCTTCAGCTTTATAATATTAGTATAGATGAATGGTTTAAGTGGTAAGTCAGTTGGAAAGGGCAATGAAACATTGAAAATGTTATTCTATGGAAAAGTTTTGAATATTTTGTGAATTAACGACAGGAAATACTGATTGCACGAAATAAAAATAGTTAAAGACCATTACAAAATGAACACTATAAATGTGGTTTACATTTTGAGACATAACGGATTTTACAAACAGAGGAAGACTAATATTGCAGCAGAAGAAAGAAAGGATTTCTGGAGGATCAGAATGAACATGCATTATTCGGTTTTAAATTCGCCTGAGACGATTGTGTCTATTAATGTCCTGTGAAGAACAGCAGCAGTGGCAGTATCCTAAATATGAACCTTTAGATTTTCACAGCTGTACTGCTCGAAGCCAATCTCAGTAAATCTTGCATCCTGTAAGTTGAAATAAATAAGGTGTATTTTGGAGAGTATAACGATCTCAACAATGAATTGATCATAAATCCATTAATGAGAGTCCAGATTCATTACTGTTGTTCAGATCTTTTCTGCCACTCTATAGACTGATTCTATAATTCTGACGGAATATTTTTTTTTTACTTATGGTTTTATGCATAGTCGACATCAAGGTCGTTAGAAGCAGGATGGGACTGGGGACAAGGAATAGGAAGGAATTCGTCCATGGCCTTTTATGAAGGAAGCATCCCGGCATTTGCATTGAGTGATTTGGAGAACTCATGGAAAACCCAAATCTGGGTGCCCGGACCAGTATTTGACCTGCCGAATGTGAGGACAGTGGCCTAACCACTCATGCACCACACTTGGTGGAATAATTGAAAGAATGATTGGAACACAATTACTTACTTTAAGATCGAGTTGGAAAGAGTGATGAGGGGATGCGCTAGAGAAGTAAGGGAATTGGGATGCAAAACTGTTGTCAGACAACTGCTGGAATATGGTGGCATAGTAAGGGACCTACATTTGGAGGGGGTGCAGAGAAGGGCTTCCAGTTTTGTCTTTGGAAATTACTGCAAAACACAATCGGTAACTAGAACGATAACGGAGCTGGAGTGGGATTCATTGGAGGATAGAAGGAGGTTGAAGAGAGTCATGGGAAAGTATAAGGCCTATATTGGTGATAAAACATGGAAAGATACTGGTGGGAAAATAAGGAGTAGTACATGGAAGGGTAACGATGACCATGATCACAAGCTGGCACTTGATTTCAGGCATAAGGGTGTGGGAAAATTTTCTTTTATAGGAAAGGGTGTAAGGGATTGGAATAAATTTCCAATAGAAGTGTTGAATAATTTACCGAAAACACTGAAAGAATTTATAGTAATTATTGGTTGAGGGTAAAAGTGGGCTGGAGGAGGAAGGTAGAATAATAGGTGTGTAGGGAGATTGCCAGTGGAGCGTGTGCTCCATCACAATTTTATTAATTATTGTTATAAGATCGTTAAAATGGGATCAGAAACCTCAAAACTAATCGATTTCTATACTATATAAATATTAAATTTTGACATGATATTATCAATTGTTAATGAGTTATTGATCACACACTCACACAGACATCATACAAAATGCTGTTAAAACGTCAGTGGGAAATGTGGAAACGAAGGACTGTAATCTACGTGTTTTAACGACTGCAGTAGTTGGTCTACTCTGGCAAACAGGATATTCAAAAAGACAGATGGGCTTCCAGACGGTCTGAAGCTGGCAGTGTTGAGGTTGATGGCCGGCCAGTTTATCGACCATGGCCACTGCACTCAGAGAAGCCTTTTATCAGTCGAGAATTAAATTTGGGACTCGCGGGAGGTTCTGTCAGCAGGAGGCCGTGTCTCCCTTCACAGGAGAAACTTCGCATCCGTCCGAACATTTACGGAACCTCGCTTTGTTGCTTTCGTCTTATCATACAGTTTTTTGGGATGGCATTTGAAGTTTATTACATTTCTAAATCCACAAAAAGTACAAAGCAGTTTACGACATCTGTCAACAAGTCCGCGCAATAATTACACTGCTTGTAACGGGAATTATTCAGATTTTCGTCTTTATTGTTAATGTACTCAAAAAGAGAGATACTGAACAATTTTAATCCACAAAAAGTTATTTTGTAGGCGCTGTTAAAAATACATTGAACAAGTGATTTTTAAACCGATTTCGTTATTCGTTGTGAGAAATTGTTTTTAGAACGGTATATATAATTTCAGTTGAAAAAGTTGTATTGTCTTGGGAAACGTATTGTCACACCGTATTAATTATTCGATTGGTGAAATTCTCGAACGAACAACATACATATTTTCTGTCGAAATAATTAGTTACTTAAGAAAAAAATTTGTTTAAACTACCCATTTGGAAGAAAGATAGCAATAACTTTAAGGAAGCTACAGTAAATTATGATAGAGTGATTGTTTGGAAATCAGTGTGATGAAGTTAGGTTCTTTTAATGATTTTTCGCAAATCCTCCGCATCAACATCAACAAGCAACGACAGCACAGACAATTCGAATGCCCATAAATGTTTGCTGTGATCTACACACTTTTTAAATAAACCCTTTATCAGTTAAACAGGAGCTTGTACCTACCATCGAATGGCAAGTTAAAAAATTACATTTGAAAATTCAGAGACAGTTTTTAAAAAGTTAGTAAATCACCAGCTACAGTAACATTCAAGCGATGTAATAGGATATATGACCACAAGTTGGCACTTAATTTCATACATATGGGAGTGGAAAAATTTACTATCCTAGGTAAGGGAGTCTCGTATTCGAATAAATTACCAAGGAAAGTTGTGAATACGTTACCAAAAACACTGAAAGAATTTAAAATTAAAATTTGTAGAGAGCACAATAGATAGGAAAAAGCAAGGGGGAAAATAGCTGTGTAGGGAAATTACCACCGGAGCGTGCTTTCCACTGCAATTACAATAAATTATATCTACATTCGTTGTGCTGCAGAAAGCGCCAACCAATCAATCTGTCATTAACAAAACCATTGAAATCGTAGTGACTATATCAAATAAGATTACACGTCCCTTTGTTGGAACAATCAGCTTATTTTGCTAATGTAAAACGAATTACACAACAATAACTACCAACACATAGTTCAGAAAAAGAAAAATACTCGAATTAACATCATTTTGTATTAATAAACAACTTGCTAAAAGCAATAAAAGAATTTGATGTAATTTATTCTTAATAACTATGTTTTATATGTTCGCAATAACATAGCTAAGTGTCACTGAGAATTTTATATTTCTTGTATATACTGTCGTACATTGTGATTTAAGTAGCGGCAATAGCGGTGGAGGCTGTGCAATTCTCGTCAAAACTAGAATAATTTATAGTGAGGTGGATGTACCGCTAATGGGGCTCTAAATTTCAAAACAGCTTGATTCACTGTACATTGCTGTTACGGCAGCGCACATAATCTTTCACGAGACCAGCTACGATCTACTGTATATGTAACTCTGTCCCTCTTCTTTAAAAATAATAGTAATAATAATAAAAAAAATCCATTGCCATCATTTAGTTGGTAATAATATTATTGAAGACAGGACGGCAGAAATCTTAGCAGAACTAATTGATGAAGAATATCTTAGTTGCCATTATGATTGATTGTTTACAGAGTTTACTACTTATAAACAGGGAGTAGACAGCAATCAGTTTAATTGCTCTCAATGCCCTAACAATTTTGCCGTGGTTAACTTAATTCTTGACAAATAGATTTCGTTTTCTTGCAACGTTAAAACAATATAATCATATTTCCTTTCGTTTGCGCTACCTTCTACTAATTAAATCTACCTAAAATAGAGAAAATTAATTATTTATTATAGCTACGAGAAGTTGGTTCGTTAATGTGAAGTATTTTGTTCTGTACACTATGTTTCTAAATTAATGTGTCAAAACTTTGTGAACATAATTTCAATATATTTTTTTTTATTAATTTCAACGACTAGAAATTGTTTTTACAACAATGAAATGGCAAAATTCTCCAAAGCTTATCCTAAATAGCGAGAACATCTCTAACCGTCTTCAGTACTCCTAAGTCTCTGCAAACTGAACAGAAATTCTTCGAATTCTGCAGAGCGAACCATGGGGTGAAAAACAGGTCAAATTCGTAATTCAGCGAGATCAGGTCACGGGTTGATCTTTGATTTTAAAAAATCCAAATTTTATTCATAAAATCTCATATTCTGTTAAATGCAATTAAATCGTTCATAATTCGCCCAACGACGGCATGCGATAATGAGTTGTGACTATAACAACTCGTTTTTGATCCGTGAAAATTATTTAAGAAAGAAAGAATACTTTTAGACTGTGCAGTAAGTTTGTGTTTTAAATCGGTCCAATGGTGATCAAATTTAATAAATAAATCAGATAAGGTAATGCGGTCATGACTTGTGAACCCTAAAACTCAGTCCCTGAGGAAATTCCATACCGGAGCCCGTCTGAGAACTATTCCTCAAGTGCGAGTATTTTCAAAATACCATCAACGATTTACACGTAGTTTTTACAACTTCATGTCAAGTTGACTTAAGAAAGTTATTATTATTATAACACATGCCTGGCGTTCTGAACTAGTAGCGGCGCCTTTGAAATAGTCTTGAACTTTTGATTTAGGTAGATAAAATCTCGTTAAATGGGAGCTGCTCAAGATAATTAATTAACAAGCTCTCATCAATATGGAGAAGAGTCCGTCGTATGTTTCTGAACTATTAATTCGTACCGAAGGTCGCCGGTTCGAGTCCGGCCGAGGGCATGGGTGTTTAGTGTTGTGTCTGTGAATGTCTTATCCGCGTTGTAGTGTCCTTGTGTCATTAATTGATAGCAACAAATCACATTGAGCTGGCTGTATGGCCCAGTAGCCGAATGCCATTTTTTTTTTTAAACTATTAATTCATTGAATGGAAAGTAAATAACCCTTGCACCTTGCAATCGTTTAAATTTATGTCAGGCTACCCACATTTCTGTTTTTCATGGTTTCCCTGAATACTGGGATGGTTCCGTCAAAAAGTACTTCCTTGCCCTCCATATTCTCCCGCTTCTGATAACCTCGTTACTGACAAGGTGTATAGCCCAAAGAAAGAAAAAGGGGGAGAAGTAAAATATCGGTTCACGTGAAGTATTCTCATTTGAAAACTAAAATGTTATTAAAGTTTTAGAAAATCAGTAACTTATAGGCGACCATCTAAGCTGTTTGTTTGAATCGATCAGCACTTAGCCTGCTTCTTGATATTCCTCGAAATAATTGTAAGATAGCGCTGAGTAATGTAACACCCTAATGAAAGGACTCATTTCATTTCCCAATTATACAGAATCTGAGAGATTGAACCAGATGGTCTAAAACTGTCCAACTATCGGCGTCAACATATTTAATAGGAGTGGTGAGACAAAGCGTATCGCTGACGTAATATACAGAGCTGGCGTTAATTTTTGGGTGAGAGGCAACGCGGCGAGACGAGGGCAGGCCAGGCGATGAAAGCTGAGAGGGTCGGGATCACACGTCGGCATTGGGGCGTGTGAAAAGGCTTAAGCGCACAAAGGACGGAGAGCATGACGGCGAAAAAGCCGGCCACTGGGGTGCACGCCGCCCGGCAAAAAAGGAATTTTGGGTCCAGAGATTCATTTTTAACGTTCGTAGGGATGGTGCACGCGACAGTAGCGGTGCAGATTAAAAGAGGAATAACAGTCCCGCTACGAGAGAATTGGACCGAGAAAATCCTGCTCGTGAAACAGGATTTTTGCCGCATTAAGCCAGGTCGTGTGTGTTCTGCCAATGGTGTTCCCAGGAGGACAAGAGATTTTAGAAAAAAAATAAAGCGTTATTAAATGCTGATACGTTGGCTGAGGTAATATAAAAAATTAAAGAATCACACAGGTAATGATAAATAGGCAAAACAAAAATTATATCAATTATACTTCATTGTTAAGTGTATTGTTACTCATGGTGGTTATTCCCCACAGCCACAAGCTTTGGCATCCATCTAAAAGAAGAAATACGTTTTCCAAAATAAATTTTCACCAGTCCCAATGCGATGTAATATTTTATTTCAATTTAATACCGACGTAGCATATTTCACAGTTTTAATATAGACAGTCACATTCTTCCATACGTGTCAATTTTGTGGTGTGTGTTAAATTCTTTCAGTTTAGTTTTCGTACACACCAAATTTTGCTTCTTACAAATTCTTATTTTAAGTTGTTGAGTACTTTCCTTGGTAATATTATCCAATTCCAGATAACCTCAAAAAAAATACACATATAAATAAAAAAATCCCATTCCATGTATTACTTCCTCTTCCCATATTCATCCAGGTCTCTTCGGCAATAAGCTACATATATAGAGGAGAATCGGGTAATATGGAATACCATTTATGTTTTGTTGTACAAAATAGAACTGAAAATAATTTAACACCTGAAACTAAAACCAATACAACCTTAAACTTCTTGTGATAACATATATCTAATAAAAAGCTGTCAAAACAGATTTTTTTTATTAGTAACATTTAGTTTTAAAAAATTGTCGTTTGGAGGGTAATGTGGAATAGGCGGGTAATATGGAATAGAAGGTTTCATATAACGTAAACTATCTGGAATTGAGATTAACGGATTTAATGATACTTTTTAGTCAACACCATCGTCATCTTTGTCGGATTCAATAGCTATCGCTTCTTTCTTTTTCGACTGTTCTTAAAACAAAACATAATTAATGAATTAATTAAGAAATATTTACTTTCTCAATTGTTATTTTATTATTTTCAATCAATATTAACAAAAATCGTATTACTGAAATTATATTTGATTAAAAATGTATTTTAACTCAGTAATTATTTTTCGGGTTGTATGAAATTCCACAGTTTTATGTCTGGTTTTATGGTATACCAAGTATCTCATATTACCCGAATCGCTATCTTGTACAAAATAGGCTTGATGATATTATAAAAAAAGATGGAAGCCAGAAAAAAGACCTGTACAACAAACTATAACTCTTTTAGTACACATTACACTAAGACTAGCGATCAACAAAATAAATATAATATTTTATATATATTTTAGAAAACTAACCTGCAAAAATTCTCGAAAGTGGAAAAAACAAACTTTGTTAGATAGCAAACACAGTTCAACTCCCAAATGACCGACCTTCACAACAAAGCATCAGAGTAGTTTTGAGCAGCAGTTGATGGTACTTCCACTATACAGCAGCATTCGGCAGTATTCCATATTACCAGACTATTCCATATTACCCGTATAAAAAAGTAAAATTTTCAGTGATTTCAGGTGAGAAAAAGTTGCTTGTGGAAGATCTCAACCGTAAATATCTTGGCGTAACGTTTGATAGAAAAATCACTTTGGCGAGATATATTAAGCAGCTTACAGAAAGATGTTTCAAACTTCTCCATCCGCAACTTTTGAATGAAAGACGAAAAATTATGGAATCATTATTTGTCCATCTGTCACAGCCTCCTAACTTATGAAACTTTTAACTTAAAAATGAACAACATTATAAGTCCTAGTATTCAAAACATGATCGAAATGTAAAATTTCGAAATAAGAGGGGATTACCAGGTGATGTAAATATGATGCTCAAGGTTCGTTTGGTAGTAATGACCTGGTGACAGGGTTTTTCGTAGGGTGCCCAATCCGCCTGCCTAACCTAACAAGCTAATCCTACCGGGTATACGGGACCTACAGTTTACTGTGCAACACGAACCACGGAAAAGTTCTGGTGTACTACAAATTACACAGCAAGTTGTAGCCGAGGTGGAGGTCGGCTTCAGATTCTTTGACTATCCCAGACGAGACTGGTATTTCGAACTTCATTCAGAAGCCTTAACCATTGAGCTACCAGACTGCGCAGGGGTGTAATTGTATTGTATGAGTGGTGGTGATGAAAGAAGAAGTTCTTCGAGGTAATCTTCAAAGATATCAAATGAAAGTTGACAATGAGAGGACTCTTAAAAAGTTGGAATCAAATTACTAACTAACATGTAGACTACAAATTGTTTGGCCTAAAAATTAAAAAAAATATTTACCACTTTATTTCTGAAATTGCTGTTTAGAAAATTCATTCAGCAATATATAGTTTCACTGATCATTCGCTGACGATATGGCGATGCTCGCAGAAACATGGGAGGAAGCCAAAGAACAAATCGCCGAATTACAAGAGCTGGCAGGGAAGTTAGGACTTAAGATTTCTTTCGAAAAACCAAAGATTATGACAAATATACCAGACACTCCTACGAGAGTCCGAGTAGGAGCTCATAAAATAGAGGTGGTTAGGAGTTTCAAGTACCTAGGGGAATGGATTGAATGGAATAACCTTGAAGGTAAAACAATGGAAGCGAGAAGGACCAAAATGGAATTAGCCTTCCAGAACACCAAAAACACTTACAATAAGAAAAGCCTCTCTTGGAACACAAAGATAAGACATTACAACACAGTAATTAAGCCGGAAGCACTCTATGCAGCAGATACACTAGTCATGGGGAGGAAAGGACAAATGGAGAAATTGGAAATCAAAGAGAGGAAAATTTTGAGGAAGATCATGGGTCCCAAATTCCAGAATAACAAACAAGTTTTCTACAGAAACGAAGCCCTCTACGCAAGGTCCGAGAGACTCTCGGAAACCATGAGAAAAAAAAAGGATTGATTTCTATGGACACATATTCCGAATGAATCCTAACAGACTAAAAAAAAAAATCTTTGACTTCTTTTATAAAAAAAAAAAAGACTAAGCTGGTTTAAGGAAGTGGAAAAGGATCTGAGAGAACTCCAGATTACCGAAGTGATGTTAAAGAATGGTACAGCCAAGACCGTGACCAAAGACAAAAGTAAGAGGTTCCAAGTTGCGATAAACACCAGAAAACCGATTCAAATATCAGAAGAGGAAAGAAGGAAGAGATCAGATAGAGTGAAGAAATACTGGGAGAAGAAGAAAACGCAAGCATCCAAGAAGTGATTGATCTGACGTACCCCTAAGATGGGTGATTCGAAAATATATATATATATATACATACAGTTTCACTAGGAGTAAAGGAAAATTTAATGATGTTTTACAACTTAAAATTCTTGCATAAAATTAAATGAGTAATTTGATTCTTCAATAGATATTTTCCGACAAAAAATTACTTGTGCCTTTTGGTGGAGAAATTGTACGAGTCCAATAATAAATATGCTATTTTTGGAAATTTTAGGAAAATTCCGGGAGCCTTTATAATTTTTCTTAGTTTTGAAATTATAACTTTTTAAAGTGGATTAAAGTTAATACACGGCACCTTCAGCGCACTATAGATGATCGTTCCTGATTGATGATTGCCCTGCTGCGAATAAAACTTTGTTGTATTGGCATTAACTCAGTAATATATACATCGTTTCTGGAACGCTCAGTTCTGAAGAATCATAGACAAATTCCCTATTGCAGTGACTGGTATATGTAACGGGTGGAGCTGGTGCAGGTTACATTTCCACAAACTGCAAACTGCCTACGTAATTCAGAAGACTTCACATGAACTGGTTTCAGGATCAGAACTACTTGACACAGATGTGTCTATCGGGATTCCAGTAGTTCCTAGAATGCATTTGAAGTCCGGTGGTCCAGTATGTGGGATTCCAGCAGACATGCCGCATGTGTAATGTTTTTACTATGAAAGTGTTGTCATCTGGAAAGCTTCAAATAACAGCTGCCTGCGAGTTCGCTAAAATAACGAAAAAATGATAGACTGCGTGGAATAAGTAAACTGTGTGAGCATTCAAATCTGGATTTAAATCCAGAAAGTAGAAATGAAAATAACCCACCATTTCACGGATACGTAGCCGCAGATGGATAAAGTTTGTAAACTCTACTAAAATATCTGGACATCAGTATCCCAAGTATTTTGAATTACAGAATACTGGTAAAACTGAGCGAAACTTTGCGCATACAGTCTTTCCCGGCCCCCTTAAATAAATCAGTTTTTGTTGAGTTGCTAAATTTAAATACTAGAAAAGTAGGTACACAAAATAGCAAAGAGAGTTTACATTTTACAATGTGTCTTTGCAAACAATATTTAGTGCCAGAATGGAATCATCGTGACATTTTTGTTGATTATTTTCAAAAAGTGATTAAATATTTTTTATGGCAACTAACTAATCATCAGTACTGCTATTTCCTGAACTTCCAAAGTGGCTGTAAGATGCTGTGGTGAGGTTAACTGTATCCCGGCCGCCCTTGTACCCACTTGTATGAGACAATTTTAATGTAACCGAGTTTGCTCTTTTAAATGTTAATACATTTTATCCACTGATACATTATTCATCGCTATAGACTTTGTATTTTTTTAGAAAAATAATGATGTTGACAACACAAATAATATATAACATAATAAGTGTCACTAGGGAAACAGTAGTTTAAATTGTGTCTTATATGTAGTTGCAGCAGAGATTATACGTAGGTTCTGTCTATGAGAGCTGAGACGAATCCCTGTTCTGGCAGTCAGATTTTGGTTTTCCATTGTTCCCCCATATCTCTCCAGGTGAGTGCCGGGATGCTTCCTAATAAGGCCATGGCCGAATTCCTTCCCGTTCCTTGTCCCCATTTAATAATCCTTGTCCCCTCCTTTAATAACCTCGACGGCGACGAGGCGTAAAGTCATCAGTAAAAATATAATAATAACTAGCTTGCTATTCTCCAAACAGCCTATATCTTTGAAAGGATAGCTTTGCGTATGCTTGGCGAAGTGGTAAATTAAACTATATTCTCTTTAAAATCACATCACACTTTTCTAATTGACTTTGGTAAAATACCGTGATAGTCCCTATACTTAAAGTCTAAATGGCGTAATATTTCAACCTCATCATTTGGCATCTCGTAAGAACTGTTCAGTATACCAATCTCTCACCAAATCAGTATACTGAATAACTCTAAATACATGTACAAAAAATTAAACGTGCTGATTATAGTCAATCAGTGACAGAAAACATGCTTCATATTGTCATTGTTTAAGAAATATACTTTGTGACATCTTTCTTCCATTTTCTCTCTCAGTCATTTTTTAAAAAGAAAAGTATAAAGATGTGGATCAAATTTTCAAAAGTCCACCGAGGCTTGGGCAGTGCGATTTCGTACTGTTACTTGCCATTCGGGAGGACCGGGGTCAAACCCGGTTCGGCCATCCTGCCTGAGGTTTTCCGTGGTTTTCCTCAAACACTCTAGGCGAATGCTGGGATGGTACCTTACAAGGCCACGGCCGACCTTCCATTAGGGATGGCGATTCTCTCTGAGAAATGTCGATTCGAATCGAAGTTTGATAAATCGATTCACAAAAAAAATCGAGGTCTAAAAGATCGATTTTCTAAAAATCGTTTTTTTTCCGTGTTCATACTTTTAATACAATTCCATCATGGAAAACAAAAAGGACACTATAATAATCGATCTTTTATCATTTTTAAACTAATTAAAAATTTGTTTTGCAACTAAATGAAAGTATCAGGTATACAAAGAGACATTTATGTCACAAATTTGTTGGTTACATAAAACAGTTTTGAAATGATATAGTTTACAGTTCCCAGTTCTTAATGTCTTAGCTTTTCAGGAACAACAGTCTGTCCAGTCTAATAGGATCCATGAAGTTTCGCTCATCACTTGCGATGTTGCCGAAAAAAAAAAAGGCGCTCGCAAGGTGCTGATGATCCCACTGTACAAATATACGTCTTGGCTGTTCAGTAAAAGTGAAGATAATTTTTTTTTTTTTTTTTTTGTTTTTTTTTTTTTTTTTTTTTTTTTTTTTGTTCTTGCCAGCAAAGCATATGATCATACTTCAGGTACACAACTGCTTGCAATAAATAGTGTTTAAATTGTTTGCTTAAACGCTGCCTTTCATGTGCAAGTGCATTACAAGTAGAAAGTGGTTTTTTCACATTCGATTTTCACGGGTGAAATATTGATTCACTGGATCGATTCAGTACAATAAATCGATTTAAAAAATCGATTTTTTCAGTCCAAAAGATCGATTCTTCGATTAATCGATCTCAGATCACCATTTCTACCTTCCATCCCCTCTCCCTCCCCACCCCGTAGTGTAGTAGGCTGAAAAGGATCTCCGCGATCCTCCAGCAGCCCGCCTCCCAGCCTTCAGATGGGAGGAATGAAATAGTAAAACAAAAAATTAAAAATCATAGATGTAAGAAAGCGTAGACATAAATATCAGTAATTTTACAGGGTTTGGATATTTAATTCGTAATAATTTATGTGTTTATTATAGATGTGATAATACTAAACAGCTGAGAGGTGTAATGTGTTATGTAGATGTCGGGTGTCACTGTTGTTTACTGTTTGAGTAAGCGTGGACTCCATTGTTTTTGAATTCCCACGCTAATCATTAAATCATGTAAAGATCGTTAAATCTTCATTTGTTGGTTAGTAAATTATAAGTGTAGCTATAGCTGCAGAGGAATGTATTACCTTCCTGAGGAAGCGCGCTATTTTGTCGCCGTGCTCCCAGGTGGCGCCCAGCCCCTTGGCCACGCTGCAGTCTAGTTGGCGAGACGTGGTGCCGTTCCTCCTGGGACCTCCGCCCCCGCCGCCGCCACCGCTGGCGCCGCCCCCGCCGCCTCCACCAGTTATCCGGAAGGCGTCCGGCTTCTTGCGCACCAGCCGTCCCAGCGCCTCGCCCACCACCAGCACAGCGTCGTACATCAGGGCAGCGGCTGCCTGCCACCACAGATCAAACAGTCACTGCGAAATCAGAGGACCAAGCCACAGCGTGATAAGCAATGGGATAAAGCTGGTCGTGATATTCACATTTCTGGTCAGCGAAAAGATTAACTCGTCTTTTGTGATGAAATGCTCTCCCGTTACGTGAACGATTCAAATGGATGTGATGCTTCGAAGTTGACATCCGACTTTATCTTTCCCCATTAGTTACATGGAGACGTAGACCCCATTGCCATAGGTCCTTTGCAAATAGTAAAAATTACATTTAACTCCCAATAAATTAATGGCATTTGTTGATTTAGAAAAAGCATTTGATAATGTTAGGTGGGACAAGATGTTCAAAATTTTAAAGAAGTCAGGTCTAAAGTGTCGAGATAGAAGAATACTCTATAAACTACATAAGAATCAAGTGGCTATAATAAAAGTAGAGAATCACGAGAGACATGCATCAGTTAAAAAGGGTGTGAGACAAGGTTGTAGTCTATCGCCGTTAATATTCAACTTGTACGTAGAAGAAGCAATGAATAAAGTTAAAGAAAAATTTCAATGTGGCATAAGTTTTCAGGGAGAAAAAATCAGTATGCTACGATTTGCTGATGACATTGTCTTGTTAGCAGAGAGGGCTGAGGATATTGAGAAGTTACTGAATGGCATGAACAAAATACTAAAGGAAGATTTTGGACTGAATATAAATCAAAGCAAGACAAAAGTGACGAAATGTAGCAGAAATGATACCAATACTAGTAGATCAAATATAAAAATAGGATCGGATGCAATAGGAGAAGTAAGTGAATTCTGTTACTTGGGAAGTAAGATTACAACCGATGGCCGAAGCAGGAATGACGTTAAAAGCAAAATAGCACTAGCAAAAAGAGCATTCATGAAAAAGAGAAACCTTTTAGTTTCAAATATAGATCTAGGAACTAGAAAGAACTTTTTAAAACTCTTTGTGTGGAGCACAGCACTTTATGGTAGCGAAACATGGACTTTAGGAATACCGGAAATAAAGAAAATTGAAGCATTTGAAATGTGGTGCTACAGAAGAATGCTGAAAATTAAGTGGACAAAGTAAGAAATGAGCGAGTTTTGGAAATGATGGGTGAGAAAAGAAGTTTGTTGAAGAAGCTTACGGAAAGAAGAGACAGGCTGGTAGGTCATATTTTGAGACATGCTGGATTGGTTAATTTGTTAGTGGAGGGAACAGTTGAAGGTAAGAACTGTAAATGAAGACAGAGATTAGAATATATGAAGCAGATAATTGAGGACGTGGGCTGTAAGGGGTATCTAGAAATGAAGAGGTTAGGACAGGATAGGAAAGGATGGAGGATTGCATCAAACCAGTCGAAAGAATGACGACAGCAAAAAAAAAAAAAAAAAAAAAAAAAAAAAAAAAAAAAAAAAAAAAAAAAAAGAAGGAAACCCCACTGACTATAGCCTTAAAATTATACAAAAAAACCCTCCAATAACATAAAGTAGGAAATTGGGTCCTGCTAAGCATTTTTACTTTTACATTAGATTTATATTACTTTAAAAAAAAAAGATCATCTTTAGCTTTAGTTCATTAGTATATTAATTATAATTATATAAGTTAGAAAAATATTTCGCGATACAAATTAAGAATACGTACCCAAAGAACAAATAATACATTAGTATAATAGGAATTCCTGGGAGACGACAGTGCAACTTCATAGGCTGCGACATTTTTGGTTACTGGAACTCAACACTTCTCAAAAGACGGAATCAGTAACAAGCTTCGGAATGTCACGTACACTTTACACACCTCCGCTGTAAGGACTAGAGAACATTTTATGCACTCATAATTCTATCATGACAGCCGTTAGTAGTATTGTGAAATGCTAAACAATAGATAATGACCATTACCTGCTTAAACAATGAGTAATGTTGTGTGAACCATTAAATCGAGCATCAGCGTAGTAGACGTTGAACCGATTTATGTATAATTCTACAGGCTCAGGATAATCCATTAGTATTGAAGATTTGTATATTTGATTATGATATCCTTGATTTTAATTTTTACTCCAAGCTTTACTAAGCAGCATTCTGGATTTGTGCTTAATAATATATAGACCTATATATTTTTTGATTTACTCCTTCAAATTTGAGTCTGCACACATCATTTTACATGCCTTGTTAGGTTAACGCCTCGTTGTTCCTTATACCAGCGGGCTTGTTTTTGCAATAACATGTATTTGAGGTAGTAACTGATGACAAGAACAATCGATTTGTTTCGTAGTTATTGCGAAATTCTGAAAAATCAAACTGGTGGTAATTACTTCGTATCGCTCATCAACAAGTATTTTTTTTTCCACCAAAAGAGCTTCTGTTGTGGCACCACACTTTTTTCACAACGCCGATCAATAACGTAGAAATGATATTGTTGCCGTTACAAGAGAAAGAAAGAATGCTGTGATTTAGTTTGATAATGATGTAATTGCACAGAAGTTTCCGAGAGTGAAAGAGTTTCATATGGTGACGACACAGTCTGGTATGTGTCCACTATACACTTCAAGATCATCTGAAACAAGTATGGACTGACACATGCTTTCACTACTATAAGAAGCCTTTTAAAACATCATCATCGCTTACTTACTCTCAGTGCTATCGTTAATAAACGAAAGGAGAGAAATATTGATAGTATAGAGCTTCGAGGGTAGCATTAATATCACTAAAAATTCAGAAGAAACCACTTCGAACAATAGGGACCGTACGGAATTGACAACATTGTAATTCTTTTCGCGGAAACCCTGCTTCGTCAATAGAGGTTGGAGGAGCACTTCTCACAGAGCCTGTGAGTGCAGTGTCGAATTTCTAGGGCACCAATGTTCACCACTGCACTCAGCGAGGCAGAAACTAGATGGAGGCGGGAGAGGGGAGGCTGCGAAGATAGGGGTAGTCTCCCCTGTGAATGTTTCTTGGTTTCAGAACCCTTCTCGGCACTCCAGACTTGTGCGTCGTAAAATCCTACGGAAACAGAAGATTTCAAATGGGTTTCAACGATGAAAGGAGTAAAAAGTAAACTAGGGACAGAGTTTCAATTTGCCGCGTATTCCGCCTCTGTCGTACTTGAACCTACAATTTAATATGCTATTGGAACCACGTACCATCATGGCGTATGTTGTGAATAAATAGAAACTCGTAAAAGTTCCTGGCTGCACTTGTATTCAAACCCTCGACCATGAATTTTGAAAGCAAGTACCTTACGCACCAAACTACAAGACCACTCAACAACACCGATATTACACTAGCTGTTACCCGCGACTTCGTACGCGTGGATTTAGAATTTGATTGCTAGAATTGGATACACATAGCTGAAAGTTACCTAAGATATGTCGGCATAATATGACGGGAACGCTATCGATATACCGTCGAACATGTCTCAATTATTCATATCGGAAAAAAGTATCCTATTTCGTTCCTAATCATACAAAGTATATCGGTATACACATACAGTCATCAAAACGTAAAAAAAAGACGGAGACTTACTTTCACATCTATAGTATTATTAGTTTAGATCACACAAAAACTGCCTGTGGAACCAGTATACCCTGAATAAAGTAAACGTTTAGGGCACTGTTCTATCGCCAACGATTTGCCAGAACATGGTATCCTTACTACAAAATCCTAGGCTTGGCTCAAATTATGAAAAACAATTCATAAAGATTTTTGCTCCCAATGGAGTTTGAATCCGAAGCCACACGGGAGTTTTCTTAACAAGCACAGCACGTTAACACTGAGCTACACTGCCATTGCTGTCTAATGTTACGCATTACAAAGAAATATAGATAATATGCATTTGTCTTTCACAGTTCAGATAGTTTTCATAATTTAATGACAATATGTTCTTATCTACGTATACATAATATGGTATCCCATGTCAATCCTAATGTCAAATAGCATCTCCTTGTCAAATTTCATCACGATTGGAGTAGCCGTTTAGCCCAAGAAACGTAACAAACAGACAGACAGACAGAGCTACTTTCGCATTTATAATATTAGCACTGAAAAAAGAAATAGACTTCTGAATAGGAAAATAAGTAAAATTTTGTTTGTGAGCAATAACCTTAATTTCATTTAAAGCAAAAATTTCTTTAAAATTAATTGTACTTTGTGTCTGTAAATAAATTAATGTAAAACTAACTATGCTCAAACTATCTCTCAAATATTCCCAGCAATCCGAACAATATTTCATTGTCGCTCTGAAATGGCCTTTTCTGCGAGAAAATAATCCGGTAGTATTTAAGAAACAAAAATGTTTCCGAATAAACACAAAAATAAATGAAAATAACCGATGAGAGATTGACCTAAGAAATTAGTCTAAATGTAAATAAAACGAACAGATACTACACTCAAAATGGATATAACTGATCTTTTTGTTTAAACTGAGCTAGTGAACTGGTGAACCGTTGAAAAGAACTAGTTCTTTTCATAGAGTTATCAAATGAGAGCTGCTCTTTTTAGTGAGTCACTTTTCCCATCTCTAGTACAGCAGTGACGCATCCGGCCCCCGGGCCTTATCAATACGGCCCGCGATCGCAATGTGACCCAGAAAATAATGTAGACATATCGAAATATGAAGCTATTCATTATAATTTATCCTGCAGTTGTCTGGAGAAGGCAAAATAATGATCCATCAGCAGCATATTCCAAACCTTTGCGCACTATCTTTAGTGCGTAGAACTGTGATTATATACGCACATAATAAACAAATGTGCTTTACGCAAACATACAACCACGCACGCTGGAAAGTCGGAGATTCATCAGATTATAGTGTATAAGCATGTCATAAAACTATTGTGAGTTAAGCTACAGCGAAGTTTTAAAGCAGTCAATAGTTTTTTTTTTTTTTTTTGCTTGGGCTTTAAGCCTCGTCGACGGCGAGGTCATTAGAGGAGGGATGGGGTTGGGACAAGGAACGGGAAGGAATTCGGCCATAGCCTTTTGAAGGAACCATCGTGGCATTCACCTGGAGTGGTTTGGAGAAACCATGGAAAACCCAAATCTGGATGTCCGGACGGGGATTCGAACCCGCGTCCTCCCGAATGCGAGGCCAGAACGTTAACCGTTCACCCACCACGCTAGGTCATCATTAGTTTCCGCTGACCTGAAAGCTACTCAAACATACCAGCTTCGAAATCGTCCTCTCAAGAGTCTCTTATCTAGTTACTTAAATATCTTCTTTACTACTAACTATACCGTGTATAGTGTTAGTGTAAAACTGTAAACGATGAGATTAGTTAATTTATAATAAATCCTGAAATTCACAGCTTAGCAGTTTGTAATATCTTTGTACATTCGTACTGGAGGAAGCAAAGAGTAGAAACTGGCTTGCATTGTAGAATTTAGCCAATATATATGGTTCATTTTACTTTAATGAGAATCAGCAGGAGAGAGCACATTGTGATGTGCTTTTAATTTTAAAGGAACGTGTCAGAAAAAGGAAATTGAAACATTTTGTCGTATATAGGGTGTTACAAAAAGGTACGGCCAAACTTTCAGGAAACATTCCTCACACACAAACAAAGAAAATATGTTATGTGGACATGTGTCCGGAAACGCTTACTTTCCATGTTAGAGCTCATTTTATTACTTCTCTTCAAATCACATTAAACATGGAATGGAAACACACAGCAACAGAACGTACCA
Organism: Vandiemenella viatica; assembly: GCA_031002005.1. Classification (NCBI taxonomy): domain Eukaryota; kingdom Metazoa; phylum Arthropoda; class Insecta; order Orthoptera; family Morabidae; genus Vandiemenella; species Vandiemenella viatica. Next base: position 34,534,918 of record JARYHS010008074.1, on the reverse strand, counting down.
GCGTGACTTCAAACACTTTGTTACAGGAAATGTTCAAAATGTCCTCCGTTAGCGAGGATACATGCATCCACCCTCCGTCGCATGGAATCCCTGATGCGCTGATGCAGCCCTGGAGAATGGCATATTGTATCACAGCCGTCCACAATACGAGCACGAAGAGTCTCTACATTTGGTACCGGGGTTGCGTAGACAAGGGCTTTCAAATGCCCCCATAAATGGAAGTCAAGGGGGTTGAGGTCAGGAGAGCGTGGGGGCCATGGAATTGGTCCGTACAGTACAGTACATACTAACGAAACTAAAATGAGCTCTAACATGGAAAGTAAGCGTTTCCGCACACATGTCCACATAACATATTTTCTTTGTTTGTGTGTGAGGAATGTTTCCTGAAAGTTTGGCCGTACCTTTTTGTAACACCCTGTATGTTGAAGTGGAGTGTTGGAAATTGAACAGCAATCACTGTGATCTGGTATTAGGAACGTACAGGCAGTTTTTATTGAAATAGTATAAAGTAGATGAATATCACACAATTCTAGCTAATTGTTAAGTTTTTTCTCAACTGGTGTAAATAAAAGAAAAACGAAGTAGTTTATTTGTACGAGTAAATTTTCTATCAGTTTTATGTTTCTCATTGTTTGCAGAACATTAGCAGAGATTTCCAGCAGTCTTCTGTTGCCAGCTGAACGCATTTTACGAAATGAACTGAACTACGATGCAATGGCTTGCTTCGTTGTATTCCACCAACATGTGAAGAAATCTCCATGCAGTCTCGCTACTGAAATGATCATAGCATCTACAGTATATTTTACGTACAATTTGGTTCAAACTGACCCCAAATCTGTTGTTTCAGGACAGATGGAAGGATAAAACAGGTACTACAGTGCTCATATGTATCGGAACGATCTGAATCGCTCATCGCTATATTTCCTCCCAAAATTTATTCAATCGTTCCTACACATCTACTTACACTGTCCTATACTCTGTAGGTGGTATACTCACGTGAATATCCAAAATTGGGACTCATCCACCTGACAAAAAAACGAGATGTATTTTAACATATTCGCTATACAAACGAAAATATGGATTATATTTCTTTAATAAAAGAATTGTGCAGACATTGAATGCACTTTATTTTAAAAACATTTAAGAGAATGTCCGTACAGAATATAAAAAGTTACCATTTTCAAACAAAACGTTTATTTTGAACAAACGCTAGGGTCAAACGAAAGGAAGACGTTATACCGATCATCTAGAACTTAAAATAACTAAATATTAATGATAAAATCAATATTTGAGATGTATAACCATTTTGGATAAAAAATAGTTTTAAGGGAGTGGGTTAATAAATAATTGCAGATTCTGAATAAATACTGATTCGTTTTGTCACTGCTTTAGAAACAGTGGAAAGAAACAGGTGTGTAACGTCGATCAAGAACACCGCCCCTCTACAGGTTAAGGAGCTTATATACAGCGCGTTAAGATTTTACTGTGCAATATACAATATAAAGCGGTGCTTCAAAATTCATAAAGCAGCGTCGGAGGTGTAACAAGGAACGGGCGGGAGATCCATAACACACGCGAAATACCTTTCATAAAACTGCTTAACCTGTAGATGGCACTTTATAATACACGCAACAGATTGATCGCAGGTTGCAAGGAATGCTATGAGGAGACAGTGCCAAATATAAGAGATCGACAAACGATATACCACTTTGTACAGAATTGTCACTAAAGGTAGTTTCCACATAAAGACTGATTCTGTACGTAAACTAGATATTTGATTATAATACTGATTGCTTGTTGCTCTGAGATAGCTACTTTATTTATACTTTATTGTATGAAAGTCGTTATTTGTGTCTATAGCATTTTATAAATAAATCAAAGAATAATTAATAGCGACTTTTTTGCCATTATTTTTAACGCCATATAATCTCGATAGGTGCTACATTTTACAGTACATTTTGTCAGTTTCAATCTGCACATTGAAAAAGAACTGATATAATCGTGTGGTATGTGATATTCATTGTTGCGTAATATTTTTCTAGTTATTTGTATGTATATACGTCTTTCATTTAATTCAGTTTATTCAAGTAGTTTTATATATGCTGAAATTCTGTTCGTAAGCGTGGAAGGAGAGACGTCTTTAGTATCTAAGGCCTACGTGCAACCAATCAACCCATTATTTTTATTGAATAGTGTCAATACGATCGCAATAGTCGTATATCAAAATTTTATGGGAAATGTAGAAGGGTACCAAACGTGGTGGGGGAGTGGCAACGCTCTGACCTCGCATTCGGGATGATGCGGGTTCGAGCCCAGATTTGAGATTTCCACAGTTTCCCCAAATCACTACAGCAAAATACCGGGATGACTCTTCAAAATGCCGTTCCCCATCCGTATCATTTTCCGCCTCTAAAGACATCGGCATCGACAGCTGTGTTAAAGTGAATTTGGTTGTACTCTATTGTCTTTTAACCTCAAATGTTTGTCGATAAAACCATTCTTCATCAAGAACTCAATTTTTGTATTTACTGAGGTTTTTCTTTCTTGGTTTTGCTTTAAAGTACGTTCAGATGCCGAAGTGGATCATAACGATCCATGATGAAAAAGATGATCAAGGTGTACAAGGCTGAAATTAAGATTTGTCTCTTTATACAAGCACAGTAGAGCACTAATTAATCAGCAATCAGGTATAGATCACACGTTGGCTTACATTCACACATGTTGATTCTTTTCATTCCTCTGAACCGCTGTCGATTCACTTTAAAGGCCCACTCATACTAGCGGTCAGCTCAGCTCAGGTCAAAAATCGCTATACACGTAATCCAATGGGAACATTCACACTACGCGGTCCGCTCAGGTCAGAGCAAGGCAGGTCAAACTGAAGATCGCGCCGCCACCGATCAACAACGGTCAAGACCTGACCTGAGCTGAGCTGAGCTGACCGCAGGTGTGAACGAGCAACGGTCAGGTCAAATCAGATCAAAATGAGTGACGTACATCTGAAAACTATGCTTGTAAGCAATAAAAAAGAGTAATAAATAAAAAATAAATATTTTAACGGTATGTTCTTTCTGTATATGATAAAGTCGGCAAACTTTAATATAAATTCAAATATTATTACACATTTTAGTACTGCCAAGATCCTGTTTCCGAATTTAAAATATATATATATTGTGAATTTATTTTGAATCAAAAGCTTCTGTACAAGCGTTAGCACCCAAGCAAAGAATATTTGTAAAATAGGGTTTCTCTCATTCATCCTGAAATTAACTTTCTACATGGCATGAAATGTTATCCTTCCGTAAATAATTGTGCAAAATATATGTTCCTAAAATTATGTTATCAATTAATCCTGGGGAAGAATTAATTTTTCCAAAATAAATTCGAAATCTTTGAGCCCTAAAAAATCAAAAGCATTTCCCACCACTCGTCTCGCACGGCATAGCCGGTAGTTAACATTCTTTTTTCTCTTGATCTGTTTGCGCTTGAAACTCTGTATGCACCCAGAACCTTCCTCTTTTTGATCTTCACGTATTTTTCTACTCTTGATCCAAAATCATTGCTATTTAATTGACGCTGGAGTCGAAAACGGCATTGTTCATTGTGAGCAACTGAAATGAAATGGTCTCATCTACGACTTGATCTGACCTGACCTGAGCTGAGCTGACCGCTAGTGTGAATGCTATCCTGGATCGTGAGCTGAGCTAATCTGTGTTGATCTGCGCTGAGCTGACCGCTAGTGTGAATGCTATCCTGGGTCGTGAGCTGAGCTAATCTGTGTTGATCTGCTCTGAGCTGACCGCTAGTGTGAATGCTATCCTGGGTCGTGAGCTGAGCTAATCTGTGTTGATCTGCACTGAGCTGACCGCTAGTGTGAATGCTATCCTGGGTCGTGAGCTGAGCTAATCTGTGTTGATCTGCTCTGAGCTGACCGCAAGTGTAAATGAACCTTAATAGTATCAACAATCCGCTCATGTTCGTTATAAAATGTTCTGTCTGTGCTCTCAACAGATCTATGTACACATTTTCAAATGTTTTGCGTCGACAGTATTTTGATCATTGTCAAGTGGATCTAACATATGACACTTCAAAAAATATCGAGAACGGAAGGGCATAAGGATGTATTGCAAGCATGTGATTTACGCACTAATTTTTTGATCAGTTTATTAATGCTTTATTATACGTGAGATGTAGCCTGCAAATTTATCAAGAAAATTGCTCGACTGTTGCTGGCCGTCACGGAAGTGACAGAATTAGAAGTGACATCAATAGTCCCTTCAATAGTCCCTCCTACTCCAGGTTTTTCGCACAAGTGCATTGTGGCGTCACCTGTTAAACTGCTGTGTTAGTAATAGGCATTGCTAATATAGAGAAAGCTGTTACAGATTTTGGGGTGTAAGGGTTTGGGAGAGACTATACTAGCCTTTTCCAACCAATTGCCAACCTCTACTTCACGTGGTGCACCCTGTTTGCACGGACGAGGCTCTGCCAACTGAAAGATTCCCGGTATAAGGAGTCACCCACTGCTTGCCAACGGCCTCCGAAAGGAGGGCGGAAGAGCGGAGAGTGGTTCAGGGCACCCTCTTGTCCTTGGGGTTGGAAACGGCCCCTAATGGCGGATGAATCAGAAATGATCAACGGCATGGGGATGCAGAAGGCAACGGGAAACCACTCTCAAATTAGGTATATCATGATGACTTATTCCTGGGTAAGCACAGGATAGGAAGAGATGGAGGATTGCATCAAACCAGTCGAAAGACTGATGAAAGCAAAAAAAAATAATTTAGTCATGTGAAGGCGGTGCAGTTACATACAGATATGGAACGTGGAACAGAGGCCTCTGGTAGCTGCTGGTCGCCGCCGCTGTCTGCAGGAAGTCGCCTCCAGCCGCCGAGGAAGTCACG
>JARYHS010008074.1:34468595-34529014 GCA_031002005.1 Vandiemenella viatica | reverse complement strand
ATTTGAAACTTTTATGCTGTTAAGGGTCTTTACTTGCTCAACGAAGATAAAATGGCAAATCACAGGCTAATTACTGAAATTCAACTGACTATATTACCTTTTTGGACTTGTTTTCTTCAGTCCCAGCGGTGGCAAGATTATTGCAAAGCTTATAATCCTTACCTTCGATTTATTGTCTGGAAAGGAGAAAATGGTTGGAACTGCAGAAGGTTTCGGAATCTTTATATTCCCATTTTTCCAGAAACATTCCTTCTCGAAATGTTGAGAACATATAAAACTATGTTCCGTGGGAGTAAAACTGTCCCAGCGTATTTTAGCTAACCACTCACTCAATTTATTCTTATCTCGGAGCGGAAACCTGTATCGAACGAAAATATTAAACCTGTGACCAACACGTCGGAACATAACATCCACCTGTTATGATAGACGATTCGGAACTTATTTAAATGCATACTTACTTGTGAAACGATAAATTTGTGCCTTTTGTAGCACGGTTGGTGCAGTTATATGCAGGGCAAGACTTAACCATGGTAGCAAACACTTGTAATAAAAAAAAAAATACGAGCACTCGATCACTTCGGCTCGTCTCAACTGTACAGAACCACACACTCAAACCAACAGTTTGCCATCAGTATGGCGGCGCGCGCATCGTTCAATTTGCGAAGGAACACTAGCGCTGTTGCTCCTTCTAGTGTATAATATTCCAACTTCTTTGGCCTGTTTGGAGCGCTCTCTTCAGCATATTCACAGCTCCTCTTTTTGAGCTGGAGTACTGCGGAGTATGTTGTCCTAGGACATTGCCTCCAAGTCATTTGGACGAGTCATCTCTTCACAGTCGGTATGTCTTTATGTTGGCTATTGATGTTGTCTTCAGATGATATTATCTTCACAGGATGGAATGCCGACGCATCTGCCATCACAGAAATGGTCCTCCAATTTTGCGCCTCGATGTCACGTTGTAGTGGTTGTGACTGGCGATCCGGTCGTAGTGACCGGCTGCGGGCATTGTCCGCTGAACTATGTGTCTATACGTGTGCTTATTTTGAAAAATGGTTGTTCAATGATTGCAATATAATTGTTGTTGAATGTTGTAAATATCATATAGCATCATACGCAACATAAATAACTGACGTGTGTAATGTCCAGCCTCTGCTGTCATTGATTTTCCGTCACCTCTCCATTTGTGAGACATTTCATCCAGCCGTTTTGGAAGACAGGGAAGGTTGGCAAATTCCTGCTGGCGTCATGTTGTCGGCTTGGTTGCTTTGTTTGACGCAGGTAGAGATGCCACTCCCGGAGGCCGGGGAGGTGAGAGTGGTGAGGCACTAGGGGGCTGGTCCCCGTATAGTCCGCATGTGTGTGTGTATGCGGATTTTTCAAAGAAACGTGGAGGACGCGTTTTTGTCATGACATCATTTGTCGTGCTGTTTTTCGTCATGTGCTGACAAGAATGAACCCACCTCAGTTGGTGGATGGCATTGAAAGGTGTTTCATCATTGTGAAGGAAATATCGAGGTCACCGACAGCTTACTCCATTACGATAAGTGATAAAAATTCATATAAACATTTACCCAGTATACGCCCAAACTGATGAAGTTTCATGCTCTCCCTAGCCGGGAACAATTTTGTTCATTGTCTGTCAGTTTCTGATCTTTTTTTCTTAGTTGGCTGAGTTCAATTTCTTGTGTAATCTTAAACAAACATGTATTTCTTTGTGTTTTATTTTATAAATGTACTCTTTTCTTTTAATTCCGCACTCGTGTTGTCCTTTTGTAATTAGAGGGTGTAATTTAAATTTAAGCCTGCTTTTTGCAATTAAAAAAAATATTAAAAAAACATTTTTTTTATATAAATAAAATCCTGCATCTCTGCACGTAAATGTTTTCTCGGCATAACGAGCCTAGACATTTCACGTGGGAGAACAGATGATTGGAGGCCGTCTCTCTTCCATCAGGAAACGAGTAAAACGGATGTTTTTAGAGTACATTGTCATTCAGATTCTATGGGAAGTTGATAGAAAATAACTACATTTCATGCCAAGATATTGAGTATCGCATTGTATCTCCAAAAACTACTGGAACTAGTCGCGTCTGTGTCTATGACAGAATGGATCTTTGCGTCATCATCGCAGTCAGATGATTGTGAATCCATCTGCTGGTCTCGACAGTGTGGAAGAGTGGAACACACGTCGGCAATTCATCGCGAAAATGCCTCCTGGAACGCAGGCAGCTATACTGTTATTAACCTTGCTTGATACGTGATAGTCTTATCGGAACGAGTGGCGAAGTGTTCTCAACAAAGAACGAACCATAAATTACGTAGAATTTGAGTATCATGTTATATTAAATTGGATGGTAACGATACGTATGAAAGTTCATCTACGTTTCATTGAGAAAATCATTGGTTTTCAAATGCTTAAGTGATCAATAAACACTGAGGTACGTCATTAATTAATTCATCCCAGTCAATCCAATCATTCAGTTCATATTAAAAATGAAATAATAAATACTATTTTATTTCACAATAAAATTAAATCAATTAACCAAGTAGGGAGATAATAAGAGTTCAAGCGCACCGCCAGGTGGCAGCACGGTCGTATGATGTCACAAGATGGCCGCCCCCCATTTGGCCGGCCAAGATGGCCGCCGTTAGTTCCTCGACCGCCCGCCCAGATGGCAGCAGCAGTCGAGCTTGCGCTGGACCGTTAGTTCACAGATCCGCTGGTAGATGGCAGCCCCCGTTAGTTCTTTGGCTCACTGGTAGGTGGCGTGGCATGCATCATTTTGGTCTCCGACAAATATTTGTCACTGCTCTTGCCTGCTCTCCATTAGCCGTTGCCTGTTCTGGAATGCGGACGTCAGACAAGTTGTATCGTGGCGACAAAACTATGGATTCGTCTATCACTTTAGTTCCTAGTGGTCATCGTGTGTTGCGTATACCAATTCCACTGCGGACAGAAATACCGTAATACGCCGGTCTAAAAGAGCGGATCGCGATGGTTTACCGGAGTTTTCCGACCGGGACCTACTACCGGTAACCGCATTTTTAGGACCGCACTGAAGACCGGAATTTCATTGCGCTCGAGGCGGTAATATGTGCCGGTATACCGACCTACTAAAACACGATGTACGCGTCCGCTGTGAGGAAGGGTGGCCACCTCCCGCCGCGCTCGCCTGGGCAGGTTCACCCAGAATTTGTCTTTGATGAGCTGCTATTAACAAATGACTTTTGGCCAAACATTGCCAAGAGCTTAGTTCCAGCCACGAGCTATACTGATGGCACATTAAAAATCAAGTATGTGTGGTGAGCACTGAGGTGTGTTGTAAAGACATGCTATCGTCTGCCTATCATGTAACACCTTAGTGTGGACGTCGTGTGTCGGGTCCCTTTCCTGCAGTTACTTGTATGTATGTGGTAACTTATGAAATTGTGGTATATGCATGGACATATGTGAGTGTGTGTGTGTACGTGTTCCTGTGTGGTTATGTGTGTAATTATGGTGGTAGGAGTCTACTTGAGACTTTTCCATCAGTGGCCACCTATGTAGCTGTAATCATTTGGGTATGATGAGCACCGATGTTTGTGGCAAAGAAATGAAATATTTCGCACATCCTGTAGCTATTCAGTCTGGACCTAGGGTGTTCAGTCCTTTTCCTCCAGTTACGGGTATGTGTGTGGTGATGTATGGTAACTGTGTGTATGCATGGACATGTGAGTGTGTGTCTTTCTATGTGGTTGTGTGTCTATCCCGATAGGATTCTACTCGACTTTGAGATTTCACAATGACTGGCAACCTATGTGTTGATGTAATTAATTGATAATGTGATAAGTACTGAGGTGTATGGCAAAAGCATGTTATCCATTGCACACACTCTAACGTCTGTCTGATGGTTTTTTGGTCAGTTATGTTTGTGTGTGAGACCTAGTATGAGTATGGGAGTTATGATATTTGTCTGATGACCATGTGCCTACTGATACTCGTGGTACGTCGGACAAATATTACTGAACAGCAGAAATGGCGTGGGATAGAGGTGGTGCTGATCATTTGAACAGCTTTGTACATATTACCAACGATACTGAATGGCAGAGAGATCTGTAGTGTGAGTTAAATGATATGATTTTTGATGTGAGGAGTTTCATACTTGGAACACATGTTAATGATGATTTTTTGTTGTCAGTCTTGAGCCATGGGGGTTCTGTCCCACTTTTTCTTTGCCATGATTGGGCTGGTTGTTGTGTTGAGCTCGCTGTAGGCATGGATATATGTGTCTGTGTGCGTCTTTCTCTGTGTCTGTATGCGTAAGTATGGTGATACCTTCCTTAAACTCATTTATCTGGACGTAAGAATTGCTTTTCCTCCCATATGTTTGTGCTTGTGTGGAGATGTATGGGTTTGTGGGTGAGACCTAGTATGAATATGGAGATTATGATATCCGTCTGATCGACAAGTGTCTATTGTAACTCATGGTCCCTGGGTCACATATTACTAAATGACAGAAAGGGTTGCGGTGTGGGAGAGATGTGGCTGTGATTTCAAACTTCACACATCCTGTAACTCTTCAGTTTGGATCTAGCATGTTCAGTCTCTTTGCTCCAGTTATGTGTGGTGATGAATGGAACTGTGTGAATGCATTGACATGTGAATGTGTGTGTGTGTGTATGTGTCTTTCTATGATTTTTGGCCAGTCATGGGTGTTCTGTACCACTTTTTCGTTGCCATGATTGGGCTAGTTGTTGAGTCGAGATCGCTGTAGGCATGGAAATGTACGTGTGTATGCGTCTCTATGTCTGTGTGTGTTTTTGCGTAAATATGGAGATACCTTCCTTTATCTCGTTTGTCTGGATGTATGATGTGCTGTTCCTGCACTTATGCTTGTGTGAGGTGACATATGGATTTGTGGGTGAGACCTAGTATGAATATGGGACTTATGATATCTGTCTGATGACCAAGTGTCTACTGCTACTCGTGGTACATGGGGGGCACATGTTACTGAATGGCAGAAAAAGCTTAGGTGTGGGATAGACGTGTTGGTGCGAACAGTTTTGTACCTAGCATACATGATACTGGATGGTAGTGAGGTCTGTAGTGTGAAATAAATGAGATGATGTTGATGTGAAGAGTATGGTGCTTGGAACATATGTTACTGATGATTTTTTGGTCAGTTATGAGCCATGGGGGTTCTACCCCACTTTTTCGTCGCCATGATTGGGGCTGGTTGTTGTGTCTAGCTCGCTGAAGGCATGGAAATATGAGTGTTTGTGCGTCTCTCTCTGTGTCTGTATGTGTAAATATGGTAATACCTTCTATAAACACGTTTGTCTGGACGAATGATTTTGCTGTCCCCTCCACTTATGTTTGTTTGTGCTAGTGTATTGAGATGTATGGATTTGTGGGTGAGATCTGATAGCCAATTGTCTATTGCAACTCATGGTACCTGCGTCACTTTTTTACTGAATGGTAGAAAGGGTTGCGGTGTGGGAGAGACGTGTTGATGGTAAATATAATCAACTGGGGCGCGATGAACACTATTTATGGTATAAACACTTAGGTTTATGGTGAAAACATGCCATCTTTTGTACACCTTCTATCTCGCCAGGCTGATGATATATAAGGAGACTTCTGTTTTTCAGCCAGTCATGAGGCAAGAGAGTACTACACCACTTTTTTGTTTCCATGATTGGTACCGGTAGTTGTGTAGACTTGGACATGTGTATCTGCGTCTCTCTTTGTGCATGTAAGCGTAAGTAACTCGTCTGTCTGATGATTTTTGTAACGATAGTTCTGTCCAGTTAATCAGTTGTAACGACAATTCTGCCCCCACTTCATCGTTTCCGTGATGCTTGCTGTCAGTTCTGTCGATCTCGCTGTATGCATGTACAAGTGTGTGCGTGTGTCATTCCTCTGTGGATTTGAGTCTAAAATATATGGTTATAGAATTATCAACGTGTGCTTCTAACCATTGTTTCAGGGCTTAGACAATCTCCCATTTCGATGTGCTCTTTACAGTTTACTGCCGTTTGTGTTGGCATGTGAATTTTGATTCTCACTACATAAAAATCATTTAACAGAGAGGGGTGATGTACCAGAGAAGCGAAGGACTTGGGTACAAACCCACAGTCAGACCATTGCTTGTGTGGTGTAGTATGGAGTCCACATTTTTTGTACATCAAATGCAAGGTGCAAAATATAGCAGCTAGATTTATTAGTGGAAAATATTCAACAAGTGCCTTAATAAAGGAACTGGACTGGATGTCATTGGGAGATTGGAAGAGTGTAAGGGGCTGTATGTGGTGTATAATGCTGTTAGAATGGATATTGGCAGAATAATTCTGAGTGGTGTATGGAGCCTAAGTTGGTCATGACCACAATCTGTCATTAGACTTTAGATGATGAGGCCTGAGTGGATAAAATATCCAAACACCCACTTTGACCTAACAATTTACGACAGTTCAAGCGTGGGTGCTATCTTCGGCGCAATAGAACTAGTGTCTGCACCTTTGGATACTTGTCGATGTGTGGGGGTCTTCTATTAAAATGTGGGTTATGATGCCTGTTTGATGACCAAGAAACTATCAGTTAGCTAAGAGCATCATGATAACTCTATCGTGGTTACTTGAACAAAGCATGCAATTACAGTCAAATGTCACACTTGGCCCTGAATCCGAAGTTTGGCGTCAGATGGGAACATTTAAACCGAATGGAGAACTCTCCTGGCACTTGATTGGTTGAAAAATATTGTCCTGGAGAATTTTCTTGGAAAACTGCAGTAGAACCACCTTAAGTGAACATTTTGGTAGCTGGAATCCCTGTTAATGATTAGGAGAAGACTTTGCGAATTTTTGGTTTACTTTAACACACGAACAAAAGGTAACCCTGTCAGTAACTGTTCAGAGGTTGGATTGGGAATCATTGGAAAACAGAAGGTGGTTTGAGGAAGTGTTGTGGGCACGTTGGCGGTGAGGCTAGGGATGGATCTTGGTGAAAGAATTAGGAATAGAATATCAGTAGGAGCCGGCACTGGATTTCTTCCATAAGGGAGTTGGTAAATTTTCTATATCTCCACCTTGGTCACAGGCGATGGTCTCAGGCATGTTCTGTGCTTAGCACTGCCTTAGCGTGACTCGATTTTTATCACATAGGACTCGCGTACTTCGATTCGACAGGGGTGAATATTAGTAAGATTAACAGACGGTGTCTCGTTACTGGAACATACGTGCTGTGCTGTAAAATACAGTTAAAGGTGGGTAAGTACGTGTCACAGCGTATATCTCTCTGTTTCTAGTCAATCACTGATGTGTCACAAGGGATTGATTGGAATTTTAGACAAAGTACGGCTAAGGGCACTCAATTTGTGATTGTTTACGAAAGCATAGCAGAATTGATACACAGATTGGTATGGATAGACAGATGATATACGTTTGAGCTTGATGGTAAAAATTATGAGTGTGATTAAATATTTTATACCAATGGCAGCAGAGATAAGTTAGAGAAATAAGGCGTCGTACTGATGCTAATATGAATTCTTCCTTCCCTCGTTCCATTCCATGGTCAAATTAGAAACATTGATTTTTATAGCCTTGGTGTGGGAAAGGCTTTGTCACAAGTATTTTCATGTGGGGGGCTCGTGTCCAAATACTGAGTCTGGAGGGTTGAGAAAACAGGCTTTAAAAAATTACATGCTGATTGGTTTGATATCAGTCGAGAGATTAACATGTAATCACTTCATAAATGTCTGTAGGGAAAGAAACTGGTTTTCAAATAGACAACTTTGATTTAGATTCATCGAGGTTATACTTACATACATCAGTAAACCCCTTCAATGCCTCTGAGTTTAAAAATTGGGTTGGTTCTCGCTCTGTTTCATTGCACCTAATTTAATACATACTTTAAAATGTGGAAATCTAGCCAAAATTCGTGAGCTATCATTAATGCTGTTAGCTATTAAATTGGTTCATAACGAATCCGATATGATGTGCAAAAGTATGTTTTCGGTATATGAATGAATTTTTAATTAGGAACACTATATAGAAAAAGGGGGGGGATTAGAGGACATTATAGGGTAAAGCCAGGGACTGAAAAGGCTGTCAAGGAATAAACTTACTGTAACTTCACTTTATCAGGTGTCATTGGAGATGTGTGAAATATTCTTTAATTCTTGGCCACTAAGTTTGGGGGGAATAACATATATGAAATATTGCTGTACTGTATAGCAATGTGGCTGATTAATAGTATGTGCTTTGCTCTGTAATAACAAGGAGACATGGGAACAGAAATGTTTTGTAGGTAATATACGCTAATGTGGACTTCTTTTGTTTTTAGTAAAAAATAGTAATGGTTCACGCTTAATCAAACGCAAGTATATTTCACGACACAGAACCCAAGAAAATATTTTACTGTGCTGAAATATTTGCACCTTGCTGTGTACAGAGTTTCGCAACCTGGGCAAACGGACGCCGAGAATAACTCCATAGTTTCGAAATACTTGTCACATTGATGTACCGATAATAGCAGACAGACAGCAGGCAGGAATACCTGAAATATTTCTCGTAAAAGCTTGGTGAAATGATGTGTGCCACGCCATCTTTCGGAAACCAGGATTCTTTGCACCTCGGCAGTCGAATTTTTTTTTTAACGTCTCTCTAACAATAAGTTCTTTAGAGACGGGAATGGGAATGAATTCGGTCATGGCCTTTTGAAGGTAGCATCCCGGCATTCACCTGGTGGAAACCATGGAAAACCCAAATCTGGATGCCCGGAAGGGGGATTCCCCGAATGCGAGGCAAGAACGCTAAATAATTTCATGAAATCAGGTACACATAGAATTCTTCCTCGGTTTTATATCTGGAGTTTATGACGTTTTTTTTTTCATATTGAACGTTAAAAGGAAAAAATTATCACCCACTTCTTTAGCTAGCTTGACATCTGAGAGGAAGTGGATTCGTGACCATCATACTCGATTTCCCGATTAATGGATGAACTAATCGTCCATTGTCTACTTAAACCAATGGGCCCATTTAAACTAAGACTTTAATTATATTTAAGTTACTCGGTAAAGGTGGAATTGGTATACGCAACACACGATGACCACTAGGAACTAAAGTGATAGACGAATCCATAGTTTTGTCGCCACGATACAACTTGTCTGACGTCCAGAACAGGCAACGGCTAATGGAGAGCAGGCAAGAGCAGTGACAAATATTTGTCGGAGACCAAAATTATGCATGCCACGCCACCTACCAGTGAGCCAAAGAACTAACGGGGGTTGCCATCTACCAGCGGATCTGTGAACTAACGGTCCAGCGCAAGCCCGACTGCTGCTGCCATCTGGGCGGGCGGTCGAGGAACTAACGGCGGCCATCTAGGCCGGCCAAACGGGGGGCGGCCATCTTGTGACGTCATACGACCGTGCTGCCACCTGCTGGTGCGCTTGAACTCTTATTATCTCCCTACTTAACCTTATCCTAAGAGGTCACAGGAATTGATGTCCAACAGTGGAGTGTATTAATCGTTTATAACCGAAATGTCATTTCAGTATTTCTAAGAAATCACCGTTTTTTTTTTGCTGTCATCAGTCTTTCGAATTGTTTGATACAATCCTCCATCCCTTCTTATTTTCCGCTTACCTCTCATCTCTACATACTCCTTACAACCCATGTCCTAAATTATCTGCTTGATATATCCTAATCTCTGTCTTCCTATACAGTTCTTACTTTCGACTGTTCCCTCTACTAACAAATTAACCAAAGTCCCATAATACGACCTAACAGCGTGTCTCTTCTTTCTGTAAACTTCTTCCACAAACTTCTTTCCTCGCCCATCATTTCCAAAACTCGTTCATTTCGTACTTTGTCTGACCACCTAATTTTCACCATTCTTCTGTGGCACTACATTCCTTTTCTCTGGTATTCCTAAAGTCCATGATTCGGTACCATAAAGTGTTCTGCTCCAAATGTAGTGTTTTAAACAGCTCTTTCTAAGGCCTAGATCAATACCTGAAACTAAAAGATTTTTATTTTTAATCGTTTAACTTCTTTTAACTAATGTCCGGATAACGGGATTATTAACAACTTCTGTTTAAACGACTGCATAGTGTGGTGATGTCTATACGGCACATGGTCTAGAACTATGGCCACGATAGTAGCAGCTCATTGAGCGTTATGTGATTACATCCGTGAGAAACTCCATGAATGGTTCTTCTTTCTGGTGCTGTGGCACAGCGTTTGAGATGAGAAAATCCAAGCGACAAACACTGAATCGGAAGCATTTGGTAACATTTATGGAGCGATCCCTCTAGACCGAAAATGTATACACTCATTGATCGAACTTATAACCCCTCAATCTTTAGCACAATAGACCATATTTTGCCCTATGAGAAGTAATTCCAGATGACTCTTCGTGTGGATTTTGAACAGGCATTCGAATCAGTAAGTAAGTGTTACGAACCTTAGCTGAAAATAGTGTGGATTCCGCATAACATGTATATGATTCCGCCACAGTCTTTATTGGCGGCAGTGATACCACTAAGGATTTCCACATTGAAAAACGTGTTACAGAAGGCGATCGAATCTAACTGAAATTATTTTGATCCAGCTAGGAGGTGGTTATGTCAAAGTTAGACTGTGCAGAAAAAGGAATTACAATCAATGGTTGAAGACTTAATGACTTAAGATTAACCGATGACTTTTCATTGGAAACGTCATAGCATTCCAGCATGATGGTTGAAACGTTAGGTTTTATTAAATTCACGCGGCACCACTCGGTGACTCGACATAATATAGACACTGATGAATCAAATTTTTGTTACTGATCTAGGCTCTAACAGTGAATTAGTTGGCCTGATGTAATGATAGCGTTACACACCCAAATAGATGAGGAGTGCATCATCTAAAAGAAAGTGGAATATCGCTGAAATGCGAGAGAGAGAAAGACACTGGTTGGCTAGGACAATCACGTGTGGAAAAGGACTGTCGTGATTGGCCGAGAGACGAGAAGTGGCGGACATACAAGGGAAGGGGAGTAGAACATGTGTTTGTAACAATAATAGTTATCTAATAACACCCGATTGCACATTTTATTCTTTAAGCTGTAGTATTAATAAAATTCAGTTGTCTGAGACGTTAATACTTTGTAACGATCATTTGGATTTTGAAGCATTTGTAGCTTATATTTCATATTAAGTGTTGAACGTACCAGCTCGAGAATATTTGTTTAGTGTATGTATCAATATAGCAATAAATTGTTTTTATGACAACTGATTAATTTCCACATTTTCACACTGTTTGCAGACTTGTGTATCGTTAACGTTTGGGTACAAATTGATTGGTGCTAATAAAGGAGAATGATAATCCATTTGACCACAGAATTTAATAATTAGTCGGTCGTTTAATCAAATGGAGTTATCAATTGGCTGCAAACACGAAATTATACGCTGGACATATTTGGCTAATGACCAAAGTCCGAAACCGTCGAGCAAAATTTGAAATTACGATTACTGTGTAAAAACTGAAATTTAACGCTGTTTACCGTCGTTACGAGTATAGTACCTGGGTGACCGATCTTCACTCGGCATCTTTCGATGTTCTGAGTAAAGTTTGATTAAAGTTAAAGGTTTTTTTTGAAGGCATCATAGGCATTTTTAAGTGCACAGTTCTCTGCAAAGAGAAGTATAACTAAAACCAGTAGGCTTATTAGTATCTGAATCCTACGAGATGAGGTTAGAGCCGTTTCCAAAATACCAAATCCAAGAACTGATTTTTTTTTTTATTTTTATTTATTTTGTAAAATCATTCATCCAAATCGCTAGAACAATTTCCGAGATAGTCTGGTTTACCACCTCACAAATTTTATCTAAATATGAAATTTCATCCAAATCGTCATAGCCGTTTCCGAGATCCAATATATACATCTACATATATACTCTGCAATTCACAAAATTGTGGGTGACAGAGGGTGCTCAGCACCAAAGCTAATCTCTCTGCTGTGCATTCCAATCGCTAATGGTACGAGGGAAAAAAGAATTCATATAAGAATCAGTCCGGCACCTTATTTCTCTAATTTTATCTTTCCTGTCCTTCCGACTCAAATAGGTTGGTGGAAGAAGTATTTCACTACACTCAAAAGTGAAAGTGGAAGTACGCAAGTTTACCAATAAATTTAAACGAAACGTGTGTCGTCTATCTACCAGAGACTCCCAACCTAATCTACTAATCAGTTCTGTGACGCTTTCATAAGGACTGTAGGAAGCGGTAACGAATCGAGCGCTATATCCTTTGTTTGTTCATTACAATTTTTCAAGATTCGACCTATGAATATCAGCCTAGAATTTGCTCTACCTACTAACGATTTAATGTGTATGTCCCATTTCATGTTCCTTTGTACTGTTACTCCCAAATATTTCATAGAATCGACCATATCAATAACTGTATTGTTTAACTCGTATTTCTGAACAATTGGATTCTTAGTTATGCTCATTGTCTTGCACTTTTTACAATTTAGTGTAAGTTGCCACTCAGCGCACCAAGCCAAAATAACATCCAGATCGTGCTGAATTTCTAAGCAATCGGCCAAATTTCTTACTTCCCTATAAATAACCGCATCATCAGCAAACAATCTAAAAAGGCTTTTCACTTTGTCTCCGAGATCGTTTATAAAAATTAAGAAAAGAAGTGGTCCCATTACTCTTCCTTGAGGTACACCCGATGTAACATATAGATTAGAAGAACTTTCTCCTTCAACGACAACATACTGCGACCAACCAGTTAGAAAATCCTTTATCCATTCACAAAGCTGATATATATATATATATATATATATATATATATATACACAATAATTGCTCGTTTAAAGATATAAGATAAAAGATTATTACAGGGTGACGAATACTTCACATTTCTGTGAAAGTCACAGAGAAAAATGTAAGACCGCCAGTTCGAACATTTAATCTAAGTTTTACCCTAAAAAATATTAATTAATGTGATAAAATTCTTCATTTGTATAAATGGTATGATATTAAGAAAGACAAGTGGCAAAATCATATGTGACTAAAAAATGTGTCAGTTTTTCTAAGGTCAAAATTTTATATCTGCTAGGTCACGATAAAGCACTTTAACAGTGAAAATGTTAAACATTATTTGCAGAACTCGTATATACAAGATAATTCTACCAATCTATGAACCAAATTTTGGCGGCAACAAGAAACGTGTGCGAGTTGAAGGGTGTTCTAAATCTAACAATAATTGTTTGCCTATAACACGAAAGAAATACAAGACGGTCACTACGAATGTATAAATGTGGGAAGGTAAATTTCTGAATCGAATAATTAAAATATACTAAAGATAATTTAAAATAAAGGGGCTGGTGAAGATAATATTACTACAGATATCTTAAAGATAGTCGGATGTGACATTGTACCTTATCTTGAAATATTATTTAAATTGAGTCTAGACACTTGCTGCTTACCACAGGACTGGAAAAGTGCAATAGTAGTACCGGTACATAAGGGAGAGGTGAGAAATAGAGTTGAGAATTACAGGCCAATCAGTTTGACATCAGTGGTACGTAAATTAATGGAAAGATTTATATGCAACCACATCAGAAATATATGTGAGGAACGTAAGTGGTTTTCAAGCAGGCAACATGGTTTCAGGAAAGGATCTTCATGCGAATCTCAATTGGTGGGATATATGCAAGATATTTCAGATGAAATGGACAAGGGAGGCCAAATTGATAGTGTAGCACTAGATCTGTCTAAGGCGTTTGACAAAGTAAGCCATAAAATGGTAGTAAATAAGGTAAAAAACATTGGAGTGGATAAGAAAGTGATTTGCTGGGTAGAAGAATTTTTAAAAGGTAGAAAACATAAAGTTAGGGTAGGAAATGTAGTATCAAAAGAAGTTGAAGTAAAAATGGGCGTGCCACAGGGTAGCGTATTGGGACCATTGCTATTCATTATTCTAATGAATAATTGTGTTGATTGTTTACTATCTGAAATTAGATTGTTTGCAGATGACATAATGCTGTATAAAAGAATCAAAACGATAGAGGATTGTAAACAGTTGCAGGGTGATCTGGACAGGATATCTAATTGGGTTGGTAAACATGGAATGAAGATAAATGCAAAGAAGAGGCAGCTTATTAGATACACAAATAAAAAACAAAAGGTTAATTATGAATATAAGGTGGGGAAAGAATTGCTTGCTGAAGACTTGAAATGTAAATATCTTGGAATTACTTTTGATAACAAACTTAACTGGGCAGAACACATAGGACAGGTGGTAGGACTTGTTGGTGAGAGTGATGAGGGGATGTACGAGAGAAGTCAAGGAACTGGGTTACAAAACTTTGGTCAGACCATTGCTCCAATATGGTAGTGTAGTATGGGACCCTCATTTTACGTATCAAATACAGGAGTTGGAGAGGGTGCAAAAAAGGGCTGCTAGATTTGTTTCTGTAAATTATCGCAGAATGCAATCAGTGACGGATATGATAAAGGAGCTGGAATGGGATTCATTGCAAGACAGGAGGAGAATGAGGAGGGTCATGGGAGTGTACAGGGCATATACTGGCGATGAGGCATGGAAAGATATTGCAATAGGTATGAAAAGTAGTGCATGGAAGGGAAAAGATGACCATGACTACAAGCTGGCACTCGATTTCAGGCACAAGGGTGTGGGAAGATTCTCTTTTTTAGGTAAGGGTGTCAGGGATTGGAATGAGTTACCAAGAGAAATGATGAATAATTTACCGAAAACTTTGAAAGAATTTAAAGATAAAATTTGTAGAGGGCAAATGTAGGTAGGTGCAGGATAGGGGAAGATGGGTGTGTAGGGAAATTGCCACCGGAGCCTGTGCTCCATTGCAATTAAATTTAAAAAATTGATTTAAAAAAAATCATAATTATAGTTCTTACCAAAACAATATTATTGGACCAGGAACTTACGAAATCCACCTACCAGCAAATATATTTGGAAGTCATCTGTAATTACCGTTAAAAGGGAATGCAGCACAATTATAACCTACCAGTTGATTATTATATTAGCGGGCTGATATACCATTGTTCATTCTTGGGCCAGCGTTTGTTGTAATTCAAACATGTGAAAGGGAGAGGAATGGGACACCTGTGATATTTGCAAAGGGAATGCAGCACAATTATAACCTACCAGTTGATTATTATATTAGCGGGCTGATATACCATTGTTCATTCTTGGGCCAGCGTTTGTTGTAATTCAAACATGTGAAAGGGAGAGGAATGGGACACCTGTGACATTTGCAAACCTACTGCCTCTGTTAACTTCAAAATATCATCATTCAGGCTGTTTCAAAAACGACCGGTATATTTGAAAAATCAATAAATAACTAAACGGGCAGCGATAGAAATACACCGTTTGTTGCAATATGCTTGTGACAACAGTAAATTTTCAGGCAGACAAACTTTCGAAATTAGTTACAATTTTCAACAACAGATGGCACTGCAGTCTGGAAAAATCTAAAGTACGATATTTTAAACCATTTTTTTCACAGAAAACTTGCAATCTCTGAACAGCACACGGTTACAGCAGAAAGACGACTTACAAAATGGCGAACTCACAGACTGCGTTTACTTCTATATCTTTCAAATCACCTGCAGTCCCATCTGTTATTGAAATTTGTAGCTAATTTCGAAAGTTTGTCTGCCTGAAAATTTACTGTTGTCCCAAGCATATTGAAACAAACGGTGTATTTCTATCGCTGCCCGTTTAGTTTTTATTTATTTTTAAAAAATACCGGTCATTTTTTAAACACTCGGTAGATAGGCCCTAGTGCCTCATTAACCAGATACAACCCTGAAGTTGTGGACTCCGAAAAAAGGTGTTTCTCGCTATTAAAAAGTATGTTTAGTGAGTTGTATGATTTTTTTTTTTCTTATTTTTAACAGAACAGAAAAGGTCTTAATGCATTAGTATATGGGCATAGCATATATTTTGAAGATTACTTAACACCTTACAGTTCTGCTTTGTGATGAGTGGTTTGTCTTCCATGCAAGTAAATTTCAAAATGGTTCCAGGAGGTTCGGCACAATGGTCTGCAGGTGGAATGCGACAAGTCATTTGTTTATCCTAATGTTGAAGACAGGGGCGGATCCATGGGGGGGGCTCAAGCCCCCCCCCCCCAAAAAACTATCTAGGTCCACCCCCGACACTGTAATTTTAGAGACTTTTTTTTTTTTTTTTTTTTTTTAGGTCTACGGATTTGAGGCCCGAGAAGGGTTTAAAGACTACCCTAATGCCGACTCAACCCCCCCCCCCCCTCCAAATCCAAAGTCCACTGAAGGCAAGCCCTCTGAACCAAATTTCATTCAAGCCAGTCCCCCCCCCCCCCCAAACCAAAATCCTGGATTCGCTCCTGGTTGAAGATATGGGTCTCACAAGAAGAAATGATATCATTTTGAAGATGCCTGCTCCAGTCATTGGTGGAACTAAAAGAACCAGAAACATTATTCATTTCGGAATAAATTTAAGTGTTTAATTTCCTATACTCTGATGAAGAACTTTCTATGTACCTTTTATTTCTGTTAGACCATAATTTTTTCAGTTGCTTAACCTATCTTTTTTCATATTGAACTAGTACAAGAGTAACATTGTTGATTATTTTATTTAAAAATTAAGTTAGTGTCCCATTCCTCCTGCATGAAGGGGGTATTGAACAACGTCACTTTTACTATTACTATTACTCCGCGATTCACTAAAAGTGTTTGGCGGAGGGTGCATTGCACCTATCAGGAAAGGTAATGGTTTGGAAGGGATATACGGGATATGGCAGGTGTTCAAAAATCGAAGATTCCCTTGCTGTTATTGCGGATTTTGAAAAAAATAGATATACAGTATATAGTCAGTTACCTGTGCTAAATACATCCATAGTTCATATACTTCCAATGTTACCACAACTACCTGAAAAAATCTTAAACACAAATTGTCCCATTCCTCCCCACTC
Source organism: Vandiemenella viatica (assembly GCA_031002005.1). NCBI lineage: Eukaryota > Metazoa > Arthropoda > Insecta > Orthoptera > Morabidae > Vandiemenella > Vandiemenella viatica. The sequence goes on along the minus strand of JARYHS010008074.1, from coordinate 34,512,045 downwards.
TCCCCTAATCTTTAATTTATGAAGCGTGCTTTAGTGGTTTCTTTATGAATATCAATTGAAAGACAATTTCAAAAAAGGAATATTAAATCAATTCCATTTCACTCATTATTGTTATTTTAAGTAAAAGTTAAAAAAAATCGGTGAGTTAAATTTATTACAGATCCTGGGTATGGAATCCTCAACCCATGTGCCTTTGTTTAGTTTTCGTTTTCTGATTTAAATTGAATCGTTTTTAATATTTTCTTTCTTAATACTTTCATTTTGTTCGCAACTTAATTATTTTTAATTACTTAACATTTTTAAGCAAGACTGTAGCCTGTTCACGGCGATTCGTTCTGTCTATCGCGTCCAGAGACTTTAGTCTGTGGAGAAGGCGCACTCGCTGAGGCGGCAGACGTGAACGACCGACCTCCGTCCACTCTGCTTTTAGTCTGAAAACGATTCCACTCCGAGCAGAGCCTTAATGTAATGGCCGACCGAGCAGCGCGCACCAGAAGGGGCCCTCCAATGCGATGCACCAGGCTACTCCAACTAATTCTTTCGTGATTTTCTTACAGTGGCAGAGGGATACACATTGGAATATATCACAGGGAATAATGTTATTAACTATAAGTAGTTATTTATGGGCTATATTTTGTTACCTGTCTAGTATTTTAATTACTTCTACTCTATAAATTTCTGCTACTTTTCTAACAATTAGATTAAATATTCGTTCAAAATCACGGCTGGTAAACACACACACACACAAAAAGACTATCCATTTAGTGTAATCGCTGGGAAGTAATTGACTAACAATAGTTTGCTGCATTGAAAATTGCCCAAAGATCCCGGCACACAGTTCCAACGAAATTTTGTTTTGTATATATTTCAGTTTATTAATTACAATACCTACTCACGGACAAGTGTTAATGAACACGATTTTTTAAAATGTTTTTCGTTTTATTTATTTATAGACTAGCTATACATTCGTTACGATAGAAGTAAAAAACTTAACTTAGTCCACAACCCGAAGGTTGGTTGGATCCTCCCGAAGGAGGCGTACTAAGTCATTGTGTCAGAGGTAGGACGGCCAGTTCCTTTCCTCTGGGACCTACAGTTTAACGTGGAATCCGAACCACGGAGCGTCCTGGCATGGCTCATATGATTAAACACAACTCTCAAAATTCCTGCGCCTACCGGGATTCGTGGCCGGGGAAGGAGCAGCGAACGTTTTTGAAAGCAGGCGCTTAGGCACTGAGCTACCAGAACAATCACGATAGAAGTAATTAACACGAAAAACTTTCAGTGATAAAATATATTATAGACTTTTTTTTTTTACTGATGGCTTTACTTCTCGTCGACGTCGAGGTCATTAGAGGCGTGAAGGGACTGGGGACAAGGAAAGGAGTTCGGCCATGGCCGTTTGAAGCCGAGGCGCAGCTAGGTTAATAAGGGCCCTGGTGCAAAAAAATATTTTGGGCCTTCAGGACAGATGGGCGATCTTTTTTTTTAGCTGTACCGAGTGAGCTTTAGGGGTCCCCTGAGCTGAGCTTTTGGGATCCCTGAGCAGCTCTTGGGGACCCCCTGAGGTTGGGGCCCCTAGAGGTTGGGGGCCCCCTGAGCTTGGGGGCCTCGGTTCACGGAACTGCCTAGCCCTCCGATAGCTACGCCCCTGGTTTGAAGGAAGCATCCCGGAAATCGTCTGGAGTGATTTGGGGGAAACGATGGAAAACCCATATCTGGATGCCCGGACGGGGAGATGCGAACCCACGTCCTGACGAATGCGTTCTGTGTATTACAGACAAATGTTTATATTGTAAATGTATGTTTTGATGTTTCCAGTTACATTCAGCAGCTCAACCATTTGGTCAGAAACAATATGACCAACCTATGCGGTGAAATATTTCGTTACCTCTAACGAAATGATTGTCTGAGCAAGAATCTGTTCCCGATTTGATAAACGGGTTATACATTTTGTATCGTAATTGCGAATCCGATTTATATAAGTCCAAATGCTGCGTAGCCCGCCCCGTTCGCTCAGTCGATTGCGGCCAGCCCTTGATACAATGGTTCGAATCCTACTGGGGGAAGAATTTTTCATCCCTAGGACTTGGCTGGGAGGGTTGGAGAGGTGATGGTGCACAATTCCTAATCACCAGATCGTACACCAAAGCCGTAGGTTAAATACCAAATCAGTGCGTAAGGAGAGAGGGAACAAAACACTGTTGACAGTGATTCGTTCGTCGGGTAGGATCTTTAAACCTGACGGTACACTAGATGTCTTTCGGAAGAATAGGCCTGAAATGGTGGCACCTAGTTTCACTCTATCTCTTCTTTAATCTCTTATCCACAACGCAAACAACATTTTACACTGAACACATCCAGTCATACAAATAACACTTGTTGGTACTATTATACTGGGGAAGACAACAGGTAACCACACAGTTCCATGTTCCAAGACGTTCCTACAGGGGGAAAATCATCTGCCACATAACTGCCTACTCTCAGAGACGCGCAAAGTGTTTATTAGAATAAAAATATGAAGTTTCTGGTCCTACAAGGAAGATCATGGCTGTTAACAGGTGATTGCAAAATCCAATCATCCAGTTTCGTATAAATCAAAAACTCCATCAAGCTGGGATTTCGTAGTTATCAGCAACGTCTGTAGATAATTGAAGTAAATGGGAAGTGCACTATCTTAAACTGGAATTTTTCCTCTATGGATGTGATGGAGTTGTAGGACAAGTAGTCAGGAATTGAAAGTACCAGAGATTAGGAGCATTGTTCTGTTTAACTGTTAATGAATATCCTCCTTGTTAACCTACTTGCTATTTGTACTAACAGCAAAGCAGTATTCTGCAACAGCGTATATCAGGTTAAGAGCTGAATACTTACCGCAGCATCTGAAGAACCCGGAATTTGCCTCCTTGCAATACACCCTGGATAACGTCAAATCAGCTATAACAACTGATTGTCCGTCAGTCCAAGGATATTTTGATCAACAGCTATGTCATCACAAATTAGCGAACAAATTTTTCTCGAATAGCATAAAGCACCCTGTCAGTCGTTACGACTTTTGGCGTTACTAATTTCGTCGCACTGGCATAGACACGTTTATTGCCAACGCTGTAACTCCAGTGATACTGCATCGATCCAAACCACATCCTTAAGCATTCGTTCTTGAAATCTTAGGAAGCAGTTAGTAGAAATCTTAAGAGAAGGTACGATATGCCGGATAATATACAGCGCGTTTCAAAAATGACCGGTATATTTGAAAAATCAATAAAAACTAACCGGGAAGCGATAGAAATACACAGTCTGTTGCAATATGCTTGTGACAACAGTAAATTTTCAGGCAGACAAACTTTCGAAATTAATTACAATTTTCAACAACAGATGGCGCTGCAGTCTGGAAAAATCTGAAGTGCGATATTTTCCACATATCCACCATTTTTTCACAGCAAACTTGCAATCTGTGAACAGCACACGCTTACAGCAGAAAGACGACTTACAGAATGGCTAACTCACAGACTGCGTTTACTTCTATATCTTTCAGATCGCCTGCAGCGCCATCTGTTGTTTAAAATTGTAACTAATTTCGAAAGTTTGGCTGAAAATTTACTGTTGTCCCAAGCATATTTGCAGCAAACGGTGTATTTCTATCGCTGCCCGTTTAGTTTTTATTGATTTTTCAAATATACCGGTCATTTTTGAAACACCCGGTATTAACTAGATCATTTTGATAACAATACATCAACAGCAAATTACAGATTTTATTATTATTGTTATTGGTAACCGTAGCAATTTACGTAACACAATTTCGCGTAATAACATATTACTGACCACAGAATTATGTTTCGCAATTAATTACATATTGACATTCATACATCTATTTGAAGCACTGGTAGATTTCAACCGAATGACACACACCTGGTCTCAATTAGTATATTTATGATCCATTTCACAGAACGACAAACGACTCTAATTTAACTTGAAATAATAGCGTCCGACCCGATATGGCAGATTAACTATACGGATCCTATTTATCGAAACGTTTTAGTATCCCAGAAAATTTGGACATTTTTGCAAACATGATTTATCGCTTCTGAATATTACTTTTTCTGTACCACTAGGCAGCAAATAATTGTCAGAAAAAACTATAGATCTTACAAGCGTAGAAATATTTGGTAGATACATAATGATATCGCAAACTAGAATTTTCTGCACGTGTTACTTCTTTTATATTTCCATTGTAGTTTGTAGCTGAAGATAGTTTCGTATTGGGTTGAAATAGCAAAAAAGATTTCACATATTCCAATCTTTATCTTCGTGTACAGTCTCATGTTCGACTCTTCCATGCATTAATAAATTAACCAATCAGGCATACCTCAAAATCTGACCTAATCTTGTTTCTATGGGACTGTTCAACAAACTTCGTTCTTAACCAAATATTTCCAATCATACTTTAACTCTCCAATCAATTTTCGACATTATTCTACAATATAATGTTTCAGAGCCTCGGTTCATTCTATTATATCTAGAATGAAGGCTCCATGCTTTAGCTTTTAGCTAGGTATTTTTAAATTTTTTTCAATGTTTGAAAGTGAAAGATTTCTCGTTCTTCGGTAGTTCTGTTCTTTTTTTTAAATCTAATTTCGGCCATCATTTGTAATTTATCTTCATAACAAAATTCACTAACTTCATATACTAAATTTAAACCTATTTTTAAATTTAACGTATTGTTACGGTCTTCTACTAAATTTTTTACATTTATGCTGTTTTGGTTTTTAGCCCTAATTTTTATTGCAAAATCTCGTTCACGCTGTTTATTAATCTCTCCCATTATTTCTGCTAACGGAAAAATATTATAACTAAATTAAAGCAAAATAATTTTTTTCCCTTGGAATCCATACTCAAACTCACATTTTTCGTAACTTGAGCTACATACAAGTTGAATATTTTTGGGGAGAGACTACAGTATTGAATCATATGCTTCTTAACTGATTCCCTTCTCTTATGATTCTCCACATATTATATAGACACGTCATTCTTCTACAGACACCAAACCATTTTGTTATAATGATAATTTATTCCCGACATCTTTAAAATTTTTAACTTCTTGTTTCATCTACTATTGTCAAAACTTTTCCCTAGTCGACCAAATATCCATTTTAGCAATATCAAATAGTAATGTAGCACGGAGCTAGTCATCCATGCACCTTAATCCCAATAGGATTAATATTTGTATCTATATGAGAGTATAAAAATTATTAATAAAATGTGTTTTTCTGATCATATATAAATTTAATCAGACATTGGTTTCATGAATGAGGCACAAAGCATTAACGCATTTGTTAATGTCCTTTTTGATGCTTTTATTAAAGGAAGTTAATTGCGTATATTGAGAGATACCGACATGTGATACTAATAGCCGAAATTTAATTTATTTTGCGTCTATTTTACTGCAATAGAATGGAATCTACAGCCAGAATGAGGCATACGTCGTAACAGATGAAATGAATCGTATAGGAATTGGATGGAAATCATTTATTTGTCCCTTTCTTTACTAGTATTTCTGCTAATTCTGTGGGAAAAACTTTTAAGTTAAATTTTGGAGGAAGATATTTCCTGACAACAGATCAGAACGCCTTTTCTTATATGCATACAGGCATTACGAATTTCCCATGAAGCACCATTTAAGTTCACTTGCAACAGTATCAAATTTGGCTCAATTCAAATATCCAAACGAATCAGATTGAGATCACTTATTAATGTTGGCAAAAAGTTCAGAAACCACTTAGAGTAAAAAGGACATCTAAATGAAACGATGAGGATTGTGGTTTGTGTGTGAGAACAGAACATCTGTAGATCAACGATCAGACGTCAAGCAGAACTAGTCCACCAATGACGGAAGTGAAAGGACCAATCAAATATTCCTTTATGAGATGGCCTGCAGGGACTTTGCATTGGCGCGACTCAAGTCAAAAAAATTATCCAGTGGTCTTTCCTCCTAGCCTGACACCATACTGAAACTAACGCTCTGAAATGGAGGCAACACCGACAGCAGAACTTGTCACAAAATGGTTCTAACTAGATATTGTAGCAGGACGTTATTACGCCACACTACAATTTATATATTTCAAATTATTTCAATAATAATGTTATTCAGATTAGATTAATTAAACTGATCTCGGGCAGCCCAAATTGTATATGTTTAAATTAATATGCAAGGGTATTTATTTGAGAGAACTCAGCGCAAATATGCGAGTGTAAGATTTCTGTTCAAAAGCAAGGGCTGCAGAGCTCGACCAAGGGGCGCAAGTAGTGCCGTTAGCCCACCACTGTGACGCCTAGGGACACTGGACCGGCAGACTGTCGCCGTTCAAGGCCATCGCATCGCCCCGTTCTTGGGACGCGAGGCGGTGAAGGTCAAACCCCTTCCTAACTGACGCGCAGGGGACGCTGGCAAAAACTGCCGCGAATATCAATGTGCTACGACATCACGTGATTTACAGAAAGCCTAACCTGCCAATGACAAGAATCCTCAGGGTTTTCATAAGTTAAAACAGTGCATATTCTTTCTGCCCCGACATGTTTTCCTCGCCGAGAGGAAGGAGGCCATCTTTCCCAAGAGCGAGAAGCACTGCTGGCTTGGCAACTGTCCGAGACGGTTCGACTCTGGGTACACCGGAAAGTAACCATCCTATGGTCACAGGCTGTTGATCCCTGTCTGGTCGCTGCATCGAGATCACACGGAGACAGGCTGTGCGACCTCCACCAGAGATGCTGTCTTCCAGATCGTAATGTTCACTCTCCAAGTCTGGAATGATTGTGTTCTTTGAGACTGCGAATGACCCGTAAGCGATTTGAGACAGACTTATGCTCACCAAGAAGACCTAATTCTGAGGTAGCAGGCATTTTTATCGAACATTATGTGTTGGGGAGGCCTTGCAAATCACAAGTTCCATATTTTCTTTAATTAACGGCGCCAGAAATTAAAATTCATATATATGAACATATGTCTTAATTGCTGACATTTACTATCGTTTTATATTGTGCATATTTGTCATCTTTTGATAATCTAACTTCATTAGATAATTTCCGATTAAAGTAAATTCATTCAATTGTCTGCTTAGATAAATCGGCCAATTGTAACGTCTAGGCTTGTTTGATATTCCAGTGATTTTATGTTAATATTAAATTTAAATATGCCTAGCGGTGTAAAAGCCAAATGAAGAAAATAAATATCAATGTCGGTTTCCTTGCGATCTGGCAGTGTTCAGATTCTTGCCAATAAAAGAATTCTTTTAAATAAAAATATAAATTTTAAAATCCCCCAACCCCCTCCTTATAAAGCACTCACATTACAAGATAAAATGTAACTCCGCATCCGATAGTACGGAATTTTTATCGCGGATATGAAGCAGAGGTGCATTATTCTTTTGTCTTTACACAAGATTTGGCCCATTGTCGCTTGGCTAACAAGAACGTTGTTGTTTTTTATCTCTTACGATCTTGCAATAAAAGTAACAATGAACTGAACTGAACGACGGATTTACAAGTTCGAACTTTCATATAAAATAAAGCGGAATATTCAAGGTCCAACTTACAGGACATCAGTGTAGAACTCATTCATACTCCTAGAAGGAGTCCAACAAAATATTTCATGCAGTCCTTCCCATTCGTACTTTCTCGCGGCACACTCATAGGATGATTCCTCCAATCGTGATCCAATGCCATAGCTGGTTCGATGGCGGGAGCCCATGTTGGCTATCTGAGAGTCCAACCACATCCAACTCGTCCTACATGTAGTCCTGCAACCCCCTTGCAGGGTTCAACAAAAGTCCTTTATTGGAAAATCGGATCTTGGTAGGTCCTACAAGTCGGACTATGAATGGGTCGGTAGTGCGATGGAAAGGCGTGTGGCTGGCACGAAGATCTACAAGGGGTGATCAAATGAAAAGCTACGAAACGACACGGTGGGTACAAATGTAGACTTTATTCAAAATATACACCATAGGCCTGAGCACAACGATCCCACTGATGAACAAGCCGCAGGATTCCTTGTTGCCAGAATTCCTGTGGCCGTGACGAGACCCAGTCCTTCACAGCGTCCTTGAGTACGTCGTCCGAGTTGAAGCGCTTCCCTTTCAGGTGTTTCTTCAGTGGACCAAACACATGGAAATCGCAGGGCGAAATGTCCGGACTGTAGGGCGGATGGTCCAACGTCTCCCACTTGAACTTGGCCAGTTCCATGTGTGTGTCTCTGGAGACGTGTGGACGCGCGTTATCATGGAGCAGAACCACACCCTCCGTTGTTCTTGATGGACCTGCGTAGGCGTCGGAGTGTCTCACAGTACACATCCCCCACCTGTACGCCATCCTGTCCTCATACGGACTGCCGCATCATTTGGACGCCGCTTTTGATAAGAGCCTCTGCTCTCTACTGCGCATGCGGCGTCCGTGCATGCTCCGATCCCAGTCAGAGACTCCAATCGCATCCCGAGATTTCTCGCTACGTTCTCCCATGGCGGAATATGCAAATATTTAACTGTTACGTTTTTACGTCATTTCGTACCTTTTAATTTGATCACCCCTTGTACATCTACATTTATACTCTGCAATTCACAAATATTGTGTATGGCAGAGGGCGCTAGGCATCAGTGCTAATTCTGTGCATTCCAATCCCAAACAGAACAAGGAAAGAAATAGCATAAAAGCAAGATGTGTGGTGGCGTGGCTTTGTGCTTGACGCTTTAATTATTGGAGCCGCGAATTCATACTTCATATGACAAAAAATGTTTTGTTGTCGCGAGCATAGTTACGTAAATAACTTTATTCACATGTGAAATCAGCCCACGCTTTTTTTCACTGAAAAATGAAGCAAAAAATAAACCAGTATTATCTACATCTACATATATACTCTGCAATTCACAAAATTGTGAATGGCAGGGGGTGCTCAGCACCAAAGCTAATCTCTTTGCTGTGCATTCCAATCCCTAATGGTACGAGGGAAAAAAGAATTCATATAAGAATCAATCCGGCACCTTATTTCTCTAATTTTATCTTTCGTGTCCTTCCGACTCAATTAGGTTGGTGGAAGAGTATTTCACTACACTCAAAAGTGAAAGTGGGAGTACGCATGTTTTCCAATAAGTTTAAACGAAACGTGTGTCGTCTATCTACCAGAGACTCCCAACCTAATCTACTAATCAGTTCTGTGACGCTTTCATAAGGACTGTAGCAAGCGGTCACGAATCGAGCGGCTCTTCTCTCTACTTTCACTATACTTTCGATCAATCCCTTACGAAACGGGTCCCAAATGGCACAACAATAATCCAAATGTGGACGCACAAGAGATTTGTACGCTATTTCCTTTGTTTGTTCATTAAAATTTTTCAAGATTCGACCTATGAATCGCACCTAGAATTTGCTCTACCTACTAACGAATTAATGTTTATGTCCCATTTCATGTTCCTTTGTACTGTTACTCCCAAATATTTCATAGAATCGACCATATCAATAACTGAACTGTTTACCTCGTATTTCGGAACAATCGGATTCTTTTTGTTAGTTATGCTCATTGTCTTGCACTTTTTACAATTTAGAGTAAGTTGCCACTCAGCGCACCAAGCCAAAATAACATCCAGATCGCGCTGAATTTCTAAGCAATCGGCCAAATTTCTTACTTCCCTATAAATAACTGCATCATCAGCAAAGAATCTAAAAAGGCTTTTCACTTTGTCTCCGAGATCGTTTATAAAAATTAAGAAAAGAAGTGGTCCTATTACACTTCCTTCAGGTACACCCGATGTAACATCTAGATTAGAAGAACTTTCTCCTTCAACGACCACATACTGCGACCGACCAGTTAGAAAATCCTTTATCCATTCACAAAGCTGATCCGAGATACCGTACGCTCCAAGCTTCGCTAAAAGGCGGTTGTGTGGCACAGAGTCAAAGGCTTTCTGGAAATCTAAAAAAATTGCATCTACTTGTGAACTTGAGTCGATAACTTTCATTACGTCGTGTGTAAATAGGGCCAGCTGTGTTTAACATGATCTTTTCTTCCGAAATCCGTGTTGATTTGTTGTAAGTGTTCAGTCTGCCAGTAAAGGCCCCTGCCAGGCAGACCTCACACACAACGCGCCTGCACGCCGGGATACATATACGACTCCAAACAGGCGCAGAGGCATCAAAACAAACCAGGAAAATAAATAGAATCATCTAGAGGCTAAGTGGGACCTTTTCTTACAGAGGTCGCCGTACTACCACACAACGGAATTCCTGCGCCAGGCCGCCTCTATAAGGGTAGCCGACAGCTCCACCGGCAGTTCCGGCCTGACCGCGGAACCAGCGTCAACTACAGAAGACCACCGGAAGTTCGCGAGAAGTAGAAGCCGTCTCTCTACCCCGGATCAGGACCAGGCTAAAATTCTCGACGGTCAGCTGATAACTGTACCCACATTTGTTTATGGTTTACCAGTTGTTTTGTGTACAGAGTAATAAACCTCAAGGAACCATTAAGTGTAGTTCACTTCAGTGGCGACGAGGATGGGATAAGAACTCTCGACCATCATGGCTACGCCAGCAGCACCTACGGAATGGCAACAGTTCCTCCAAGGACTTCTACATCAGTTCACAGCAATGCAGCAGCAATTCGCAGAATCTCAGAGACAACTGATTGCGGAAGTCAGGAATCTCCGCCACCCCACAGCCTCGCCTCCGTTCCCAGCATTCAACGACGACGTCGAGGAATGGGAGACCTACGAGAAGCGCATAAGACAACACTTCGCATTTCATCACATATCCAAAGAAGAAGACCAGCGTGTATATTTCCTTTCCTGGAACCAATCGAAGATGTATGTCTTGCTCACCAAACTTCAGCCACAAGACCCCGACACCCTCACCTTCACGACCATCTGTACGACACTGAATGCATACTACAGACGCCGGTACCATGTCGTCGCGGCCCGCGTCGAATTCTATCAATGCCGGAAGAAGCCCGATCAGACGTATCGCCAGTGGGCGGCCGAACTCCAAGGCCTTAGCAGAAAATGTAAGTTTCAAACTCGTCGTTCCCACGAATCCTACGCCGACGACATGGTGCGTGATCACATCATACAGGCTGCACCAGATGCCACATTCCGGCATGACGCCCTCAAGTTAGAGGACCCATCCCTGGAGCAGGTCATCGAACTTGCCTACAAATTCGAAATATCTACGGCCGCAGATCGCCGCCTGGAGTCCTGGGCGGATGTGGCCGCAATCCGAACCGACGTAGAGGACACGGAGGACGTCGCCGCCATCCAGAGCTCCCAGTCGCGCTCTTCCCGACACCACAACCGGGGACCGCTTCCTCAGAAGGACATCGAACCGGCCCGTTCCGGCCGGGGCACCAAGTCTCGGCAGCAGCAGCGGATCCCGCAGCGCCGACGCCGCAGCCCGCTCCGCCTGCCCTCCTGCCCCGCCTGTTATTCAGCACATGAGAGGGAAAATTGTCCGGATCGTTGGGCTGAATGCTCACGTTGCGGCCAGGAGGGACACCTGGCTTCCGTCTGCCACACCAACACCACCAATGCCAATCCCGGCTCTCGCCGCCCAGGGTCTTAATAAGACAGGTTGAGCGGTGCACCTATGGATATCAATCAGGTAGACACTTCCACAGCATCCAAACTTTTTATCGACGTTACGGTCAATGGCAAGCCTCTGTGCCTACAAGTCGACACAGGAGCAGCAGTCTCATTGCTTAATTATACTACTTATGTGCAAATTGGCTCGCCCCCCCTCTCGCCGGCCCCCAAGCGCCTCCTGACATACAACAAACAGGAAATAGCACTCCTGGGACAATTCACAGCAAACGTCATGTATAAGTCTGTACATCGTTCAGTCCCCTTTTTAGTAGTTAACAGTTCTCTCACAGCAGACTTATTTGGACTGGACGCTTTCCGCTTATTCGGATTTTCAATTGAGGATAACATACACCTCGTATCTCAGCATGTTCCTTTTCCTGAAGTGGACGCCCTTTGCACCGAGTTTCAGGACCTGTTCTCACCAGGCGTCGGCTGTGCAAAGGACTTCGAAGCATCACTCCAACTCCGGCCGGACGTACGGCCTCGATACTTCCGGGCACGCCAGGTACCCGTAGCGCTTCAACAACCACTTCAGGAAGAACTTCAACGTCTCCAAGACGAAGGGATCCTCCAGCCGGTGCGGTTCAGCCCCTGGGCCACGCCGTTGGTCATAGTTCAGAAGCCAGGACGCCGCTTACGTCTCTGTGGTGACTTTAACCACCGTCAACCCGCATCTGCTGGTAGACGACTATCCACTTCCGAGACCGGACGACCTCTTCCGTAAACTAGCAGGAGGTACCTACTTTACAAAAATTGACATGGCAGAAGCATACCTTCAAATCCCTTTGGATATCCAATCCCGACAATACACAGTCATCAACACTCCCTCTGGCCTCTTCCAACTCAACCGGCTCATGTTCGGCTTGGCCAGTGCTCCAGCGATTTTTCAACGGTATCTCAAACAACTTCTCCAGGATATTCCGGGATGCATCAATTATCTCGACGACATAGTCGTCACGGGACCCTCCGCTGCCGAACACATGACCAACCTCCGCCTACTCTTCCTCCGCCTCCGTGCAGCAGGTTTGAAATGCAACCTTTCCAAGTGTCAATTTTTTCAACAATCCATTTCCTACCTGGGTCACATCATCGCTCAGGAAGGCATTTCCCCAGCATTTTCCTATGTGGACGCTATTTCCAACTTACCTCGGCCTCAGGATCTACATCAGTTGAAATCTTTTTTAGGCAAGATTTCATACTACAGAAAATTTATACCCTCGGCAGCACTAGTGGCAGCACCCCTGTACCACCTCTGTCGCAAGAATATTCCGTTCCGTTGGACCCCAGCTTGCGAGACCGCATTCCACACCCTTAAACAGCAGCTCAAGTCAGCAGCATGCCTCATGCCATATACTCCAAACCTCCCCTTGATACTGGCCACAGATGCATCCGATTACGGTGTGGGGGCAGTTCTGTCTCATAAATTACCAGATGGCACGGTAATCTATGAGATTATCTATCGGCTGCCCAGCTTAAATATTCTCAAATCGAGAAAGAGGCGCTAGCTATTGTTTTTGCCTGCTCCAAATTCTATTCCCTTTTATATGGGATTTCTTTTCATCTCATTACCGACCACAAGCCACTCCTATCACTATTTGATCCGTCCACACGTCTGCCTACCAAAACATCCCACCGCATCCAGCGTTGGGCACTACTCCTGTCCCAGTTCAGATATACCATGCATTTCCGTACCACCTCCAGGCATGCCAATGCAGACGCCTTATCCAGACTACCGCAGGGACCAGACCTTGCCTTCGACAATTCGGAACTTCTTGTGTTCTAGATCGACGATGACATACAAGAAGCACTGAAGACATTTCCAGTCACGGCCTCAAAAGTCGCTGCAGCCACAGTGGAGGACCCCCTCCTCCGTGTCATCCGACACCACATCCAACACGGTTGGCAAACACGTTCCCCTCCACGCCATCATCAAGACCTCCAGTTCTACTACTCCATCCGCCACCAGCTCTCAGTATTAGAGGGAGTGCTTCTCCGCACAGAACCAAATTCCACCCCGAGGGTCGTCGTTCCGAGATCCCTACAGCCGACAATCCTCCAAACTCTCCACCAAGGACACTGGGGAATTGCCCGCACCAAATCCCTTGCCAGACGCCATGTATTCTGGATCGGCCTTACCACGGTGTCACGAAGATGGTGCGGCGCTGTACCATCTGTGCCCGACAACTGCTCCGCCCCCCTCAAAAGTTCCTTTCCTGGCCGGCACCGTCCGGACCCTGGGAACGCATTCACCTCGACTTCGCTGGCCCATTCCTAGGCCACCAGTGGCTCTTAGTGACGGATGCCTTTTCCCACTTCCCATATGTCGTCCGTTGCTCCACAATCACCACAGAGGTCACCATTTCAGTCCTCACGAAAATCTTTTCCATCAAAGGATTACCATACGCCATCATCACAGATAACGGACCGCAATTTCGAGTCGGGAATTCCTATCGTTCTGTACCGCCAACAATATCCAACACCTCCTCACCCCGCCCTTCCACCCCCAATCTATCGGGGAGGCGGAACGGCTAGTCAGAACATTCAAAACCCAAATGACCAAATACACCACAAGTCACAAACTCGAAGAGGCATTGACACTCTTCCTCAGTTCCTATCGAACCACTCCAGTGGGGGCTAAAAGCCCGGCGGAATTGCTGCATGGCCGCTAACCTCGCACTCTCCTCCATCTCCTCTTACCCCCTCCCAAAGTACAGGTACCTTCGGGCCCATTCCGTTTCACCCCGGGCTCCCTAGTCTGGGCCCGCGGGTTTGGCTCCCAGGCCGGTTGGCTTCCGGGGGTCATCCAGCGGCCCCGGGGCCGCCAACTGTTCGACGTCAGCCTGGATGCCCGGGTAGTGCGACGCCATCGAAACCAACTACGTCCCCGCTACCCCACGGCACCGTCCTCTTCCACCACGGCACGGCCATCCACTTCTTCCTCTCCTTCCCCGCCCCCTTCAGCCGCAGCCTCTCGACCACCTGCGGGGACCATCTTCAGCGCCCCCCCCGTACAGCCCCCGGCCATCGACGCCGACGAACCGATGCCGTTAGCTCCACAGGTACCTCCATCACAACCTGCACCACGACGCAGGTCGGCACGCATCGCCAGGGGAACAGCTCCGTACTCCCCCGGAGGTAGCCTTCATAGTCTGCGCCAGGGCGCCGCGGCAGACGACCTCGCAGACGTCGCAGACATCGCTTCCCCCCCCCCCGGAGGGAGGTATGTTCAGTCTGCCAGTAAAGGCCCCTGCCAGGCAGACCTCACACACAACCTGCCTGCACGCCGGGATACATATACGACTCCAAACAGGCGCAGAGGCATCAAAACAAACCAGGAAAATAAATAGAATCATCTAGAGGCTAAGTGGGACCTTTTCTTACAGAGGTCGCCGTACTACCACACAACGGAATTCCTGCGCCAGGCCGCCTATATAAGCGTAGCCGACAGCTCCACCGGCAGTTCAGTTCAGTTCCAGTTCCAGTTCCAGTTCCAGTTCCAGTTCAGTTCTGATATGGACGAAGAGGAAAGCGCTCGCCGCGCTGCCGCGCCAGGCGGGTCGAGTGCCTCAGTGCACTCGGCTTTGCCGGCGGCAGCTACGGCCCCATCGACGACCCGGCTAACGGAAACGGACTTAGACACGGCGACAAACTGTACGGCAGCCACCACTACGACGACCTGGCAACGCGCACCGGACTTGGCCATGGACAAGGACGGATCTATACTGGAGACGACCACGCAACTCCCATTCAAGAAGAGAACGGCCGCCGACGGATCTGTAAGGATTAATCTGGTGACGACCAGGCCTGCCTACGAACCAGCAGATGCTCGTCATCCCAAGAGACGTACTTCTCCACCCGTAACGGGGAAAGCAAAGTTACCGAGGAACGAACAGTGCACTAGTGGTACAAAACTCAGCGTGCCTGTCTACAGCTGGCAAGGTGAAGAAGGCAAAGAAAAAGAAGAAGGAGATGACAGCCCATTCGGCTGCAATCTATCCTTTTCAACCAACTTTCACAAAACAATCGAATACTGCAGCCAGCGTGGAAGAAAGACGCAAGAAGAAGCAAGTCAACCAGTCAAATGAAGCGGGCTTCATCACCCCACGACGTACAGCTAAGCCGCCCCCAGCGTTGGACCCGCAGCTGGTGATGGACACCAGCAATCGCTTCCAACCTCTGGACGACTCGGCGCAGCCAGCAGCGAAAAGATCATCACACATTCCACCGATAGTGGTACAGTTTGAAGATAACTACAAGTCACTGCACGACAGAGTAGACGCCAACACCACGGACCCATTCACCGCCAAAACTGCAGGAGGCGACAAAATTAAATTCACCTTTACTACAGAAGCTGACTATGTAAGAGTAACTGAAATGCTGACGGATGCCAATATTCCATATTACACCTTCCCAACAGGTGCAGCACCACTCCTGAAGGCTGTATTCAGAGGAATTCCTCGGTCATTCCCAACGGCCGAACTCAAGGAAGAACTGATGGAGAAGGGATTCAACATCCAAAGTGTCCATCAGCTCCGCAGACCGGGAACTAACGTAGCAATGCCACTATTCCTAGTGGTACTGCCGGATTGCCCGGAAAACAAATCCATTTTTGAAGTAGACTCTATCAGCCATCTCAAGGTCACAGTAGAGAAACTACGCTCGTCGCCCGGACCAGCACAGTGTTACAACTGCCAAACGTTTGGGCACGTTGCAAAGAACTGCAAGATGCCACCCGTCTGTGTGAAATGTGCAGGATGCCACGACTCCAACCAGTGCACGGCACAGAAAGGAAAGGACACAGCAAAATGCTACAATTGCGGCGGCGGCCACGTAGCAAGCTACAAAGGCTGCCCAGCGTACAAAAGAGCACGTGACCGACAGAGGGGCCTCACCACAGGTGACGGTAACCAACGCCGCAAAGAAAACCAGGGGACCAGCCACCAGAACAATCCCAGCCAGGAAAAGGAACACCGAAACCCAGAAGGAAAGGACGCCTCTCAACAGACAATAGAAAAGCAGATCCCTGAAAACCAGAAGAAGAACAGACGCTCACCCAAGAGGACAGATGGACGCACATTTGCTCAAGCCTCTTACAGTAAGGCATCGGACCCAAGTCAGACTGCAATGGTGGAAGAACAACCCAACTCCTCCACATGGGGATCGGACGCAGCAGCACCCGCCAACAAGCCAAGCCCACAAGGTGCAGCGGAAAATCCCACAACCCAGATCCTTGCAAAATTAACGAGTATGATGGAGACGATGATGACGCTGATCACAAGCCTCGTGGCGACCTTAAACCAGCTGCCAACCACCATCCAAGCAGCAGTAACGACAGCAATGGCTACATTCTACAGCTCCAACCAACAACAAAATGGATAGAGCACCACATATTTATACAATCTCGTTCTGCATTTGGAACGCAAACGGAATACATAACCAGGAAATAGAATTCAGGCAGTTCATCAAGGAGCAAGGCGTTGACATCTGCATGGTATCTGAAACCCATCTTAAGCCCGGTATAAGAGTAGCAGTACCCAACTACCACTGCTACAGATACGATCGCCCTACCGCTGGAGGAGGAGTCGCCATTTACATTAGACGTGGCATCCCCCACAACCAGGTGCTACTCCCCACAACGACACAGATTGAAGCCATTGGGGTCGAAATGGCCACCTCAGCTGGCAAACTCACTGTCGTCGCAGTCTACCGACCACCACGACGCCAATTACTTGAAGAAGACATCAAGAAACTAGCCGGCATAAGAGGAAGACTACTGATCGGCGGAGACCTCAACTGCAAGCACACAGACTGGAACAGTCGCGTGTGCAACAACGCCGGGAGACAGCTGAGGAACCTCATCGAGATGTACAACATGAATGTGACGGCACCTGAAGAACCTACCCACTACCCCGCAAACGGAACCCGACCAGACATCCTGGATATATGCATCTCCAGGGGCATAAACGGATACATGGCAGCCAGTACAGTCAACAGATTGTCATCAGATCACTGCCCCGTGCTGGTCGAGGTTTCAACCGGGCCCTGGAAACAGGAGACACAAGAAACCCCAGATTACAGGCGAGCAAACTGGAATGTCTATCGTCAGCTCACTTCAGACGCTTTCTCCAATCACCTCCCGGTCAGTGCGGAAGATGATCTTAAATTCTTCACATCGACAGTGAAGGAAGCAGCGGCAGCAGCAATCCCAATACGTCGACCCAACACCCAAAAATCAAGCCAGCTCCCACCACAACTCCTGGCTATGATCCGACATAAAAATCGGATCATGAAGGAGTGGAAACTGACCAGGAATCGCGGCACTAAAACATTGCTAAACAGGCTGCAGAAAGAATTGAAAGTAGCACTTAATGAACATCGAAACAGAGAATGGAGGGCCCGTGTTGCCATGATCAGACTAAATGACAACTCCCCATGGACCCACACAAGATGGTTCACCAAGAAAAAGAAAAGGTTACCACCACTGCACGTCGAGAGAGGCATAGTATACCTGCCGCATGAGAAAGCTAACGCCTTAGCAGACTGCTTTGAGAAGCATTTTGTCGCAGCGGAAGCAGACGATGAAGACGTAATCAATATACGCAGGCGCCTACGAACCTACCAGCAAGCA
Organism: Vandiemenella viatica; assembly: GCA_031002005.1. Classification (NCBI taxonomy): domain Eukaryota; kingdom Metazoa; phylum Arthropoda; class Insecta; order Orthoptera; family Morabidae; genus Vandiemenella; species Vandiemenella viatica. Next base: position 34,493,805 of record JARYHS010008074.1, on the reverse strand, counting down.
GCCGCTGCAGACTTAGAACAACAAATTCCAGATATCGACATCAAGGAAGTCAAGAACAGCCTGAAGAATCTACCCCACAAAAAGGCTCCAGGGGTGGACGAAATAAACAACACACTACTGAGACAATTGCCACCAGCGGCCTGCGCTTTTCTAGCCAATATCTTCAATGACATACTGAGGAGTGGAAAATACCCGAGCTGCTGGAAACGAGCAATCGTGGTGGGCGTACACAAATCTGGCAAGAATCCCATATTCCCACAGAACTACAGACCAATAAGTCTGCTGCCTTCAATTAGTAAAGTATTCGAAAGAATACTTTTAAAAAGGATACAACAGCTAATCACCGAAGGTGATCTAATCCCGGATCACCAAATGGGATTCCGTAAGAGCCATAGTACCACACACCAGTTAATGAGGGTAGTCGAAGAAGCCACGAAAGCATTCAACCATCGGAGCCACTGCGGACTCGTGCTACTAGACATCTCAAAAGCTTTCGATTCTGTGTGGCACACAGGACTTTTATTCAAACTATTTGAACTTGGATTTCCGGGCTCATACGTCAAACTTATAGAATCCTACCTGAGAGGCAGAACCTTCAGGGTACGCGTGGGAACTTCACTCTCAACGTCAAGAAAAATAAACGCCGGGGTCCCACAAGGGTCCGTACTGGGACCGATACTATACTCCCTGTACACATCGGACATACCACTCACCAACAATGTCAAAATAGCCCAGTACGCTGACGACACGGCAGTGTTCACCATCAGCCGCAGTAGAGCGTTGGCTACGAGGCGACTACAAGAAGCCCTGGACAAAATCGAGGCCTGGGCGAGAAGATGGAGGATCACCATCAACTCGGACAAAACTCAGGCCATCTTACTAACCAAGCGTAGAAGACGAAGAGGTGAAGACCAGCCTCAGGTGCAGCTCCAAGGAAAGGTCATCCCATGGAGCAACACTGCGCGATACCTCGGTGTGACGCTCGACAGCAAGCTAACCTGGCGAGCTCACATCGAGGAAACCAGGCGCAAAGCTAGCGCTGCACTACAGCAGCTCTACCCATTACTTAACAGGGACAGCTCCCTGGCGCCGGACGTTGGCGTCATGATTTACTGCAGTCTGGTACGACCCATAATAGAGTACGCATGCCCTGTTTGGGGTTATGCTTGCAACACTCACATCAAAAAACTACAGGTTATTCAGAACCGAGCGCTGAAAAGAGCTCTGCACCTTCCAACGCAGTTTCCAACTGACGATTTACACAATGCAGCCAACATACAGACAGTACAACAACGATTTCGAGAAAGGGCAGTAGCATTTTATAAATCAACGAAAAATTCAGCGAACCCACTCATCAGGCCACTAGGCCAATACACCACCGATATAGATACATACAAAAGACCCTTCACATTAATTCTATAAATAAAATTGCCAAAAATAAGATGCACCAAACGTAAAGACAATTGAACTATCCAAATTCACATGAGGAGAAAATGTCGAAAGACAACACTCTCCAACAAAACAGCCCAAAGAAAAGGGCAACAAATGGCAACGGGCCACCGGCAGTTCCGGCCTGACCGCGGAACCAGCGTCAACTACAGAAGACCACCCGACGTTCGCGAGAAGTAGAAGCCGTCTCTCTACCCCGGATCAGGACCAGGCTAAAATTCTCGACGGTCAGCTGATAACTGTACCACATTTGTTTATGGTTTACCAGTTGTTTTGTGTACAGAGTAATAAACCTCAAGGAACCATTAAGTGTAGTTCACTTCAGTAAGCAAATTATTATCATCTAGAAAATTCATACTGTTCGAGCATATAATATGCTCCATAACTCTACTACAAACAGATGTTATAGATATGGGATAGATATGGAAATAGACTTTGCTTTTGAAAAAAATGTAGAGCGAAAATTATATTTATTTTGTTTTTAAGTTTATTTTTGATAAAATATAAATAATTATAAATTTATTTTCCACCTCCGCTTCCGCAAAATATCCGCATACGCGGATGTCAAGCACTGAACATCCTCATCTGCAACGATGACCTCCGCTACATCTCTGGTTCCAACCCAGAGCTACAAGCTGCTGACCCACAAGGATTAAATGGAGCCAACAAAACCGCATCAGGACAGGTTACGGTGTGTGCCGTTCCACATTACTGCGCTGTGGCTTAAACGACGACACCTGCCATTACTGCGTTGTGAAACACACTGTTGAATGTATCGTGGAGAACAGACCTGCCAGATGTTAGTATGGTTGTTTGCCTGCTGTCCACGCTACTTGCAGATGTAGCAGTCAAACAGATAGATTCCCTCTACACGACCGTGTAATTCTGCTATTATATATTCATTGTTCAATGCATACAAACAATAAGAAAATAAAAGGAAAAAAGTGCAACAGTCAGTAATTCAAGCAGAGTGTTATCTGATAAAATAAAGAGGTTCTAAATTTTTTTGCTTGTATCGTCTACAACGATTTTTTTTCATTTAATAAGCTATATTTGAAGAGGGCTCTTATGCCAAATCGTCATCAGGTATGGATGTATCAGAAAATTCAAACCTTTTGGTCAGTTAGACAGAGACAATTTTTTCTATGAGCTTTACACATAGTTAACACTGAGGTCATTAGAGGCGGCAAATAATTGGCGCAATGAACGATCAAGAAAGAAATTATCCATAACCATTTGGAGAAACCATCCAAGTAGTCCCTAAAGTAATTTCGCAAAACCAACGAAAATCGAAATATGGATGTCCGGCCAGGGGTTCAAACTCACGTCCTCCCGGTAACTGCTCACCCATCTAGCTCGGTGAGTTTAACGTTCTTTGCCAACAGATCTACGACTACTGGAAATTACTACACACTTACCTATAAGGGTAGCTTGTTACAGTTAAAATTTCTTTTTACAGTATAATATATGGCAAAGAAATTATATTTTAAGCTAGGGATCGTCCCTAAACTAAGTGGCTCAGTCTGGGGGAGGGGAGAAGTTGACTAGAAAATTATGCTAGGCTACGTGGGAAAAGGGGGGGGAGATTCCAAGCCAAGCTTTGCATTCATATTATTTGTCACAATTAAAATAAGATTCAGAACACACAACATATCCGTGCTTTTATTATCTCCCTATGTAGTTTACGATAGTCTTAGGGGGAATCCATAAATTACGTGAGATGTTTTTCCGGATTTCCGTACCCCCCTCCCCCTCTGGTGAGATTTGGTCCGTGAGACCCCCCCCCCTTGAAATCACCCTCCCAAGATTTTGAGACCTTTTTTTATTTTAGGTCTCACCCTTCCAAAGCCTGTTACACCCCCACTTTCAAAACCTCACGTGAGATTTCCGTTGCGTCCCTCCCCCTTGGTGAGATTTCGCCCGACCCTCCCCCCCCCCCTATTTCACCTCACGTATTTTATGGACTCCCTCTTACAAGAGAAAACAGTACAAAATGTCTTCTGGAATCAATAGGAAAAAAGCTACATGCCACGAGGGGGAAGAGACAAAAGCGGCGACAGGCTATATGGGGGGAGGAAAGAGGGGGGCGAAGGAGAGCAAGAGCTGTTCACAGGAGACGAGAATGGAACTACGTAGTTTATGGACGATATCGAAGCAGAAAAACATCGAAAAGTGAAATCGGCTGGTAGGGCCGGCGCTAGTAATTTCGGGCCCGGGGTAAAATGGGCGGATTCTTGGTTTCGAGGCCTGGGGACCCCTGCAGCCGGTGATCGGGGCCCCCCATCAGGCGGCGGGCCCGGGTAAATTTGACCGGCTTACTCCCCCCCCCCCCTAACGCCGCCCTGTGGGCTGGTATACGTATTGCTCTTAAGGAAATTTAATGCCATTAACAGCCACTTATCTGAGAATTTCTTTGAGGAACTTTCTGAAGGATTTTCCTGTGTTCATTTAATCGTAACCAAAGAGAGAGTGCTGTTACCACTGTAGTATTTCCCACAAACGAATTGCGAGCTGGTGGGAGAGGAGGTAAAAAAAAATCTGTGCGCTGTATTTTAGCGAAATTATTGAAGCGGGTTTTGTATTGTGCGCGATGTGGAAGTAAATCAAACGGTGGGAGCACTCAGAGCCGCGAACGCAAAAGGCACATTTTGTTTCAAAGGGAATGAGTAAACAAGGCGAGCCATTGAATATTTCTGAGTCCGGGCACAAACGCATGTCGCGGATTCGTTGATTACAGGGAGAGAGACCGTAGGTGGGCGTTTGAAATCTGAACCAGCCGACTGCCGTGAGCGGCCGAATGCTTTCTCTTTGATAATGAATTGCAATTACCGCGGAGCTATTCACTGCTGTATAAACATTGCGGCCGACTATTGAAGCGGACCAACCTATCAGCGGTGCTGAACGCCATATGCGGTATCGGAGACGCAAACAATAAGCAGGGGCTGGAGAAATGGATCCCGTCTCAAGGGACGAGCTGGATCGCAAAGTAACTGTCGATACCATCACCAACTACCGTACTCAGGGAGTGGTGGCATGGTACAACTTCCTCCATAGGAAGCGTCCATTAATTACGTGCGCTGAAATATGGGAGGGGGAGAGAGGGTCCGGTGAAATCTCATCTATGGGGGTGGGGATGGACGCTAATCTAACGTCAACTTTTAAATGGAAAGTAGGAGAGCTAGAAAAATAAAAAAATAAAAAGCTACGAGGTCGGTATGCAAGGGGAGGGGTGCCCTCAAGACAGGGGCGGATCCAGGGGGGGGGCCTAGGGGGCTGGAGTCCCCCCAAAAGTTTTTTTTTTTAGCTCGAGGCCCGAGGAGGCTATAAAGACTACCCCACGGCCGACTCAAGCCCCTTCCCCCCCCCCCTAAACCAAAAACCCTCTGGACCAAAATTCACTCAAGCCAAGCCCCCCCCCAAACCAAAATCTTGGATCCGCCCCTGCCTCAAGACCTCATATCATCATGGGGGGAGGGGTGTCCGACCAAATCTCACCAAATTTCATCCAAGAGGGGGAAGAGGAAATCAAAATTTCCGGAAAAACCCCCCACGTAATAATGAACACCACCATGCTACACCATTATATGTAGGTCCACATTAGAATTACAAAAACTGAGCGTTACATTCGACATGAAGTTTATTTCCTTTATTCGATATGCGCATCTATCCTATGAGGTTTCTACTGTTACTATTACGTCATTCCTTATCCTGAAATCTCCAAAAGTTTTATACAAACAAAAAATGAACATAAATTCCACATATGAAGCGTGCGTAAACTTTTCCCACGCACTGAGATTAAGATATACTTCTTTCATTTTCAATTAAATGAAAACTGCGGTGCAAATGTGCAATATTGGAATGGAACTGAACGTCCGTTCGAGAATACCCTCTCACAGTCACTGTCTCATCCATTATAATGAATTGGTATAATTTTAAGCATCAGTCGTATAACGTGTTAGATGAAGTAATTTTCTCATGCCCTTGAGGAAGATAGCATAATGCCTTCAAATAATTGCGCAATATTCCACGGTCGCCGTAGGTATTATCTTGGTTCTCGAGGTGGAGTCGCGTCGATTCGTTAAAACCTAACGTTTCAGCCATCGTGCTGTAGCCTTCCTCAGAGGACTGCTGCGTTTGTTGCCGTTGTCACCTACATATAGCTGTGGGAGCACGCGCGTGCGCTAACCGTTCGCGATGACAGCACGGCCCTATCCGACCGCCTTCGGTTGGTACGGTAACGACCGTGACGTCATCGTGGAAGATTAGCGCTCGCGCGCGCTCCCACAGCTATATGTAGGTGACAGCGGCAACAAAGTCCTCTGATAAAGGCTACAACATGATGGCCGAAACGTCAGATATTAACAAATCGACGTTTCTCCACCCGAAGAACCAAGAAAATAAAACATAATTCCTTGTTTCAAAGCTACAAGGTAAACCATAACTTGAGAAACCGGCCCTGAAGTACTTACCCAAGTATTAATAAACAAATTATGGGCTAGCTACTTGCTAGACACGTGATGAATAGCCAATGAAAGTTAGTATCCCCTCTCCAGGTCCATAGCCTCAGAACACAGTTCTATTCTGACGCTCGAAGAGCTCATTCTGCGCCATGATGGAAGAAAAATCTAGACTGCATGTCCGTGTACCAGGTAATGGCTAAATGCATTCTATCATCTTTTGTCGGCTTGGGAAAAAATACTTCAAGTGACTAGGTTTACATTAGTAACCTTATTTAATTGAATCAGAATTATTTTCATGATTTTAATATGTTTGTTGATGCATCCTATTCCAGTGAGTTTATTAAAGTTGATTAACCTTTCCCCTGCTATTTCATTTGCTAGTACTGAATTCCTGCTCATTTACTTGTTATAAGTAAAACTGGGAGATTTAACTGCTATTAATGCCAAAATATGAGAGTGACGCCAAGCTATTAGATGCCGCCGGTGCTGCTAAATTAATAATTTAATAAAAAAATTCTTAAAATGTTGGTTAAATCCTTTGTTGTAATGTTTTCGTGCTGTTTCCGCTATACTCCGTTGTAAAAAGTCGCACAAAATTAACAAATAGAAAATGTTTATCGCAGATGTAGTACAACAACGATTGCTATCTTAGAATCGATACAAGCATCGGAGATAATCCATTGCTTGCACTCCGAGTTGGATGCTGCAGAACCAATTTCTCATAATTTCGTTTCTCCTGGTGCAGGCCTAATTTCAATCTAATCACGACCTCTGTGACAAAACGAGGCTGTTTATGTTGATACGATCCCTGCACCGACAATTTTTGTGTCATTTTTATAGTGCTGGCAGAGTCCCATATTTCAGCATTATTAATTTAATATGTGGAAATTTTTCCGAAAAAGGAAAGTGTGATACAAGTAGAAGTCATTTTTGTGGATGCAGTTACTCCAAATTTCTAAACGTTTGTTGTGGAAAAAGAAGCAGATCACCCGCATTTCTACACACGCTAAGATCAGCGCGTGCGAAGCACCGGGTAAATACTATTTTGTAATATATTCCTGACAGTGAAAGTGAAAGGTGTCATCGAAGGCTGACATTTTCTGATAGAGGCCACACCTGGCACGTATAGGTGAGATTATTTCAGATATGTGATGCAGCTGACACAGCAATCTAAAACGAAAGACGGAGAGGAGAATTGATAACTGATGAAAACCAAAACGTAGGTTAATAACTGAGGGAGATATTTAACGCCAGATTTTCCGTATTGGTAAATCTTTACATCATTTGTTCCTACAAATTTTGAGATTGCAGCAAGGTATGATGTCATTATGTATTTTTTTTTTTTTTAATTGCTTAATGTCTCTTAACAGCGAGGTCTTTAGAGACGGGAAAGGATGGGTGGCAAGGAATAGGAAGGAATTCGGCCATGGCCTTTTGAAGGAAGCATCCCGGCATTTGCCTGGACTGATTTTGGAAACCATGGAAAACCCAAATCTGGATGCCCGTACGGGGATTCGAACCGCCGTCCTCCCGAATGCCATTACGTATTTTTGTTTCTGTTGAATCGTGCCGAAAATACTGTATAATTCTTTTTAAACTGCATCGAATCGCTGTGACTGATTTTTGTTATGAATTGGAGATATCTAGTACATAATATTAATACATATCAAACAGCCCACACAAAGCCGAGTGTCACGCATCGAGCAAATATCCGATAATAAACCAAGGGATCACTTTCATTGTACAGAGAGATAGCCAAACTTTGCCAAGCATATATTATGAAATGCTGCATCCACATTCTCTATGTCTACAAGATCGAATTCTTTAACATCGTCATAATCTACATCTTCATCCTCTTCTTTCTCTCCAGGGTTACTATTATGCGATAATACCATTTTATTTTATTTTTAAATAGGAAAGCTCCTGGACTAGATAAAATTAACATAGAATTGATTAAATATGGGGAAATGATTATAAAATTCAGATACTTAATTGGTATATGTTTGAAAAGAAGAATTACCCCACAAGAACAGTGGAAGGTCAAAGTTGTTTCACTGTTTAAGAAAGGAGAGAGTAATTCATATAACAAATTTCTAATGATTAATTTGTTAAAAATACTTAATATAGTATATATACAAAAATAAGGTAATAAAACATGCTGCTCTTCTATTTAGGATTTAGGAAGGGAAGATCCTGCGGGGCAACTTATTCTCTGCCACAAGCAAAGAAGAGAGAATTTAACTTAATTATTTACATTGTTTTTGTAGATTATAAAGTAGATATGGAAAAATCATGGAAAATAATGCAAAAGAATTGATATCCAAAACATTTCGTACAAATTCTCCAGGATATGTTTAAAAGGATACAAATTGTATAAGATCTGGGATACAACTAAAAATAAACTAACAGAAACGATAACAATTTACCTAGGAGTGCGACAAGGATTTAGTGTCTCTCCAACCCTACCTAGATGGGAAATGGAAGGAATAAAAATAAGAAGAGCACATGTATGGACACTATGCTACTTGCAAATGATCAATTTATGCTACAGGAAAATGAAAATGGACTCTAAAACCAGTAGATATACTAAACACTAGCCGTCGCCCGATAACTCGAGGTTTTTTCATCTTATAAAGGTGCAAGAGATGAAGTCAGGCCTTATTTATTTATTTATTTATCAATCTTGTTCCATGGATCCCTGCTGAGGAAGTACCTCTGGGATGTGAAACATGTCATTGTTGATACATATACACATAATATGAGTCATATCATAGTAAATATATATATATATACATATTTTACAAATACAAGAAATAATAATAAACATACATTTTTGCAACTGAGTTTTGCAAACGTCATAATGAGTACAATTAATTATTTTCTTCAAATTCTTGAATGGAGTAGAAGGAGTTGCCAATAAGATAATCTCTAAGTTTTTGTTTGAATACATCTTTATTATCTGAAAGCTGTTTTATACGATTAGGTAGTTTATTAAACAGATGTATCCCAGAATAATTAACTCCTCTTTGTACTAATGACAGAGATGTTTGTGTTTTATGCAAGTTATTTCTGTTTCTTGTATTGAAACTGTGTACCTGTGAATTAGGTGTAAACAGGTTAAAATTTTGTATGACAAAGCTCATGAGAGAATATATATACTGAGAATACATTGTAAGAATATTGAGTTTCTTAAAGAGTTGTCTGCAAGAAGTTCTTGGTTTTACCCTACACAGAAACCTAATAGCTCTTTTCTGTGCTATGAAAACTTTTTTACTTTGTGAAGAGTTTCCCCAAAAAATTATGCCATATGACATTACTGAATGAAAATATGAGGAGTACACCTGTTTCATTAATTCTAGATCTGCTGTTAGAGAAAGTGTTCGTATTGCGAAGGTGGCACTACTTAACTTTGCCAGTTGTGTAGTGATATGATCATGCCAACAGAGTTTCTGATCTATTTTAATACCAAGAAATTTTATACTCTCTGTTTCTAAGATTGTGTTGTTTTTATAGTTTATACATATATCTTCTATCAAAATTACTCTAACACACAATTTGACCTTCTGATTTACAGTCTACACATAGTCATGAATGTCGCAAATACAGTGAGATTTTCGGTAAGGTTACGACTAGGAAATAAGTTAAATGACTGATAATGAATATCAATTTCAATTTCGAATAACACGATGCTGTTGGTAAGAATGGCATCAAATATTTCGACAGCGAGAAATGACTTATCTTTAAAAACAGGTACATTGTTCGAAACCTATCAAAATCATCGAAACGAACAGACAATTTTTTTCTTTATTTCTCAGTAACTGGATGTCGTATTGAGATAAAATATACCTAATTTATCCCCGGGCCGCATAACGTATGAAACTCTATCAGTCCAGTCAAATAAACACTCACCCTCGAAAGGAAATACAACAAGCTGCAAATATGCATAATCTTTCGTTTCGACACTAAGTTAGCTTAAAAGTCTCATAAAATCTCTTGTACGCAAGCAAGATATTAAAGGTCAAAGGTCACAAAACCTGTCTTTTTTTAAAATAAATATCTCGTTTTCTTTACCCTGGAAGTTATTTTGAGTTAGTAGAAATGTTAGAGAGCATAAAATTCTCTACAAATTTCGTTATGGACAATATTTCATATTTTTAACTCTTTTTGAGATAGAGCGTGGGGAGTGGGGAGCGTTTAGCTGCATGGACGATAACGCTACTGTAAGATACGTTAACTGCAGAATCCAGTACACAGTACGATTTACAAAGTTAATTATTTATTAATAATGTTGTAATTACGAATAAACTGTAATTATTTACCAATAATAAATTGAATTTATGGATATTATATTATTTATAAATTATACATTCATTTAATATTAATATAAAATATTCAAATTAAACACCTTAAATGAACTTTAATTTTAATTTTATTTCCCGACAGTTTATCGTAAATCTATTACAATTCAAGTTTTAACAAGTTATTGTTACTGCTGATTACAAGTATGCTGCTCAATATGCTTCATGTTCATCATCATATTCCTCTTCTTCCAATTCAACTTATTTTCTAATTCATCATCATCATCTAAAGCTTCAAGGATTTCTGGTAGATATTCACTTTCTTCATCCAGATCATTTGGATATAATGAAGCGTTGAGGCATGCTTGTCAATTACACTGACCACAAACAGAGGAGCATTGCAGCCCAATTTTTCTGCACCCACAAATAGAACCACAGCCTTCAAGGCAATTACAAAATATCGTCTTGATCAGTTCTTCTGGTGCTGGTGGTTCCAGGACTTCATTTTCCAACATCCATCCCCATTCCAGGGGTTATAAATCATTTCCTAACCAAGTTTGGATAGTAGACACGATTGATGTGTTGTCGAGCTGCTGCATTTATTGGTGGAAGAATTGATAACTAGACTGGTTTGTTGAATTTAGCTGATTTGATAAATTGCGTGTATCGAAAATCGTCTATGCTCTATTCAGACTTTGAAGCACTATACATTTCTAAAAAGACAGATACTCCATTTTCAAATGATATTTCTAGAGGACAGTTGTCTTGCTGAAAAACTTGAGCTGATTGATCCAAATATGAATGTTTCCCGAACATTTTAATAATTGATTGTTTCCCTTTTTTAAAAAAGCGCAGATGATGTGTCACATCCACAAAAGGTGTGAAAAAATAATATATGTTTCTTAGAACGAGAATATTTGTCAACGCTTACGCATCACATTTGCAAATTAAAAAAAAATCTTGCTGATGTAATTGACTACATCTTATTAAAAGAAATAGCAGATCGATATCTTCATCTATGATATAGACAGTCTTTTGTTTTTTAGATTCTGCAATGGCTGTTTCTAACTTCAACATTATCTCTCGCTTGTTTTGTAGCGATGTTTTAATTTCTCAATAAGCAATTCAGTAAAGTATTTTTTTTTTTTTTTTTTTTTTTATCACATCGGCTCGATAAAAAAAATAACGTTACCTAATAATTTTAACGGGAATAGGAAACCTACAATTTAACGTGGAATCCGAACCACGGAAGCGATGTGGCTTCATTTCAGAGGTGAATGCCAGTTTAAGTGCCTATGAAAATCCCCGCCGAGACAGGGATTCGAACCGGGGACTTTAAATCTCCAGTCAGATGCCTTAACCACTGAGTTACTAGACTGCTTCGAATGACCAACAGTTCTTTTTACATTCAAACTTGAGTCGTATTAGATTTAGAATAAACTGTTGGGAAATAAAAATATAATTAAAATGCATATAAACTATTTAATTAAAATTTTTATTATAATATTACTAATGTATAATTTATAAATAATATAATAACCATAAATACGATTTATTAATGAGAAAATAACTGCAATGTTTTCATAATAACAAAATTATTAATAAACTATTAATTTCATAAATCGTACTGTGTACTGGATACTACCGTTAACGTATCGTACAGTAGCGTTATCATCCATGGGGCTCCAAAAGTGTTAAATCAATTCAACATTGTCTATAATGAGGTTTGTAGAGAATTTTATGCTCTATAACATTTCTAATAATTCAAAATAAAATTTAGAGTAAAGGAAACGAGGTATTTTTTAAAATTCGTTTTTTGACCTTTGAACTTGAATATCTTGACTAGCGTACACGAGACTCTACGAGACTTTTTAACCAACTAATAAAATGCAAATTTACAGCTTGTTATCTTTCAATCCGAGATTTTCCCCCTTTTTCACCTTATTTGAGTGTATTATACCAATATCTGTTGTATTGTTGTTGCCGGAATCGCAGTGAACGAAACAGAATTTCTTCTCGCAGTTGAAATTATTACAGCGAAGTATACATTGTAGCCTAATGTATCTAAATTATATGGGGATGTATTCCATTAGAGTGTGTGAGTATATATACACCAGTTTCATTGTGTGATAGTGAACCGTTGATTATTGTAGTTGATTGTGACGTGGAATTTCGATGTGTGTGTGTTTTAATTGTTGACTTGTGACTATTTATGAGTGCGTGACATACAATTCCGCGTATCGGTCATTCATTTCGTACATTGTAGTCGAGTGCTTTCTATCGTGATTTAACGACGAAGCCGAAAAACGCGTCCCGCTGCACGGGCAGCAACGCCGGGCCGCGTCCGCCGTCGCGTTCGCGATCGTCGGCTACCGCGCCGCGCCGTTCCGAGCCGTCCGTGTCAACGATATCGGCAACGAAAATGACGTCTAGGCCTGCTGCAGTTGTCACTGTTACTCGCGTGCGTGGTGACTGTTACAACGTAGAAATGGAAGCAACTCACACCCCACCAGAGGATCAGCAAAATCAACTTCCCCAAGCCGCAGGAAAGCCTACGATGACCCAGCCGAGTTGGTGGGGAATGGAAACAAATGTTACGACTATGAACGAACAGATGAAGACCCTGCCTAAGAAAGGACATCTGTCAGAAAACCAGACAGATAATGCAGCCCATTTAAACAGTTTGGATAATCCCGAAAACTCAAACATCTACTTGATGACATCCTCTGCTATGAAGATGGACGCTGTTTCTGGAAATTCTACGGACCATCTTTCAGTGCAGCACAGCGCTGCGCAACAATATACAGGTATGTACAATCAAATCCTTGTACAAAATGCTCTCGGTCACTGCGCCGAAGGACAACGTCTTCTCAGGAAGAAAGGAAATAAAAAGAGGTTCCTCAAAGACACTGTCCCTGCTGTTCCGTGTGGAATCACTAAAAAGAAGAAATCAGAACTTGCCTCGAAGAAAATGAAGACTGCAGCTTCTTCTTCGCGTAAGGCAATAGTAGATGATAATAATATGTTCACTAATTCATCCGCGATACAAGCCCAACAGCAAGCATCAGCAAATACTGATGCATATAATAAAGTACAGATGCAACAAGAGGATGGATTCTTGCCAGCTCGCAGGACTTTTCGCTCTACCCAAGCGGGGCTAGGACCAAGTAATAACGAAATGGAGGTATCAAATCCATTCAATCCGCTAGTGGAAACAGACCAACAGCAGCAGCAACAGAACGGGCAGAGGCTACAACTACCACCAATAGTGATACAATTTCCCAACAATTATAAAGAGCTGTATGAGATGGTGAAGACATTACTGGAAGGACGCCCCTTTCGAGCCAAATCAGCAGGAGGGGATAAGATAAAACTCAATCTAAACTCTATTGAGGATTACCTAGCAGTCACTGCAGAGCTGCAGAGAAGAGCTATTCCTTACTATACTTTCCCCTCAGCTGCAGAAAAGCCACTGAAGGTGGTCCTACGAGGAATCCCACTAGGTATGCCAGCCTCAGACATCAAGGAGGAGCTAGTAGATAAAGGCTTCGAAGTACGCTCGGTGACTCAGCTAAAACGACCAGGCAGTTCAGATCTCATGCCTCTGTTCCTAGCAGTATTGCCTGACAGGCCACAAAACAGAAAAATTTTTGAGCTGGACAACATTATGTCCCTGAGAGTGACTGTTGAAAAACTGCGTTCGTCTGGAGGGCCGACGCAGTGTTACAACTGCCAGACTCTTGGCCACGTGGCGAGGCATTGCCAAATGAAGCCAGTCTGCGTTAAGTGTGCAGGATCACACCTCTCCAGAGAGTGTACGCTGCAGAAAGGACAATCCCCAGCAAAATGCGCCAACTGTGAAGGTCATCACGTGGCGAGCTACAGAGGCTGCCCATCCTTTAAGCGCGCACGAGAACGCCAACGAGGAATCGCAATGTCACAGTCTGAAGCTGCCCGCAGAAAACGTGAAGATAAAAATAAGTCAAAACAATCTCAAGGCAATGGACCTGCTATGACCGAACCGACAGCTGATGTACTCAAGAATGCGCAGCAGCTGAACAAGAATTACGTCGACACAAACTTGGAAAAGTCTCAGTTTCCACCCCTGAAGAAACCAAAAGCAAGTAATCAGAAGAATAATGAAAACAATCAAGCACCGTGCAACCAACAAGGTTCACAGAGAAGCCAGGAATTCTCAGACATTGTCAGAGGAAATTCGTCAAACAAAAAATATAATTCACGTCCACAGTGTCCAGCTGCACAGACTTCAGATCCAATGCAAAACAATCAGTTCAGAGAAACCACGTCGGGAACTTCCATAGATAGACTCATGGATGTTGTTGGTGCTCTCATCAATATGATGGCAACGTTAATGACCAACTTTCAGCAGTTGTCAACCGACATAAGATCACTTGTAATGATGGCGAGTAAGCCTAAAGAAGTCTTATCCTCACCACCACATTATGGATAGAAGACATATAGAAGGACTGTCCATCTGTGTTTGGAATGCCAACGGAATTCATTCCCAGATGATTGAGTTCAGGCAATTCCTGAGAGAAGAAGACGTCGATATTTGTCTAGTAACAGAAACTCATCTTAAACCTGGACTGAGAGCTCCGGTGCCTAATTACTGCAGCTACCGTACAGACAGACTAACAGCCGGAGGAGGAGCTGCTATATACATCAAGCGTGGCATTCCCCATCATGACATCTTGCTGCCGCCAACTGAAAAACTTGAAGCTACTGCCATACGGGTGACAACAACATCAGGGCCACTTACAATTGTCGCTGCATACCGTCCACCGAGGAGATTACTGATTGAGAACGATATAGTTGGGCTCGCCAACATTCGAGGCAAACTTCTTGTTGGAGGTGACTTCAACGCGAAACACCCAGACTGGAACTCCCGTGTAGCAAACCGAGCTGGGCAACAACTGCATCGTCTGGCTCTTAGACATAACCTACATGTTTGGGGCCCTGAAGAGCCCACTCACCATCCGTGGAATGGCAACAGAGCAGATGTCTTAGACATTGCCTTCACGAAAGGGTTTACTGGTATTGTGACAGCAAACACGCTTAACAGAATGTCTTCGGATCATTCCCCCGTGATGCTTGAAGTAGATGTGGGCTCCTGGAAACCAGAAGAGCTAGAGACACATAATTACAGAAAAACGAACTGGGATCAGTACCGTGACAAAATCACTGAAGAAGTCGAAGAGCAACTCCTAATAGGCAACAGAACTCCAGACCAAGCGCTCAAGCACTTCGTAGGCATTCTTATCAACGCCAGCAAAGCTGCCACACCGCCTAGTCCAAGAGTCCAGCATTCAAAACAGCTACCTCCCAATCTCCTAGCGCAGATCATACATAAAAATCGAGTTGCTAAAGAATGGAAACTCACAAGTAATGCAGAGACCAGGCGACTGTTAAATAGGCTACAGCGTGAAATAAAGGCAGATTTGACGGAACATAGAAATCGGGAGTGGTCCTCTCGACTATCCATGTTAAGGACTGAAGATGGCACCCTCTGGAGAGAGACTCGTAGATTCACCAAGAGACGAGCTAGGCAGCCACCTCTTCATGGAGAGAGAGGCCTCGTCTTCGATCCAGAAAGTAAGGCAAACGCCCTTGCCGATCACTTTGAAAAACAATTCCAGCCAGCGGAAATAGAAGACGAAGACCACGTCACTGAAACTCGCAGAAGACTTGGGAGATTCATGGAAGCAGATGGCGATGGGTATAACATAAGTGAATTTAAGGAAAAGGAGGTGCAGCAGGTCATTAAACGGCTACACCGAAGAAAAGCTCCTGGGCATGATAAGGTGTGCAACCAGCTGCTCCGCAATCTCCCGCGGATAGCCGTCACACACCTCACCACCATCTTCAATGACATAATAAGAAGCCAACGGTACCCACGAAGCTGAGATAGGATACGACAGTTGGCCACATCCTTCTATAGGACAGCCCAAAGTTCGCAGAACCCACTGATAGCACCACTGGGCACGTACTGTACATACTTCGACCGCCACAGAAGACCACTCTCCATTTTTGAACAAGAATAAAAAAAAAAAAAAAAAAAAAAAAAGCAGCACCAGAGAAGACATACCGCAAGAAAAGTGACGGAGACTTATGAAGTTTGAAGGAAATGTCTTCGGACAACAACCTTCACCACAACCTGCCTGGAACTTCAGATAGGCACTAATTGCTGAGCGATGACGACGACGACTAAATTATTTGGATTCTTAATTATAATAAACTTTCCACAAATGTTGCCACACCGCTTAGTCCGAGAGTTTATAATTCTGCCCAATTTCTTAGATCAGATTATACACACAAATTCAGATGCTAAAGAATGGGAACTCATGAGAAATACAGAGACCAAGCGACTGCTAAACACTCTACACCGCGAAATAAACGAAGATGCCACCCTCTGGAAGGGCTGTTGATATTTTTAAAAATATCGGATTTTCGATAAACCGATATTTTAAAAAGTATTAATAACGGCTGTCGATATATCGGAAAAATATCGATATATCGATACTTTCATAAATTTAATTTCAAAAAATCAAACCTTGTAAAAATAAGACTGTCCACTGATAAATAGACGTTTCATTTTGCTCTTAATCAGGATTTCACTTTCGAATAGTTTCTCTTGGTGATGATAGTTGATTTTTTTTTTTTTTTAAATTTGACCATTATGCGTGTTAAAATTTTCATAAAAAAATTATACAATTTGGAAGAAGTTCTAGATAAATCTTAGTGTATTTTTAAGATTTGTTGAGGAAATTTTTTTTAATATCTGCTTAACGTCTCTATAACAGCGAGGTCTTTAGAGACGGGAAAGGATGGGGGGCAAGGAATAGGAAGGAATGCGGCCATGGCCTTTTGAAGGAAGCATCCCGGCATTTGCCTAGAGTGATTGGGAAACCATGGAAAACCTAAATCTGCATGCCCGGACGGGGATTCGAACTGCCGTCCTCCCGAATGAGAGAACAGAACGCTAACCGTTACATCACCACGCACGGTTTGAAACATTTATTAAGGTAGAAGCACGCATTATGGCCAAATTACATAACTTTTGTCATAAAATTTTTTCGTGGAATTTCATTTAGTTTTGTATGTTGACAGTTTACTATTAGTTGTCTTACTTTTCTTGCTCTCTAATTAGCAACTATTTGTTATTTACACTTCCCACTATTCCTGCCCTCACACTAATTTCCAGCTGGACTTCCTTGGACAGTGCGCACGCTCATTTCAAACAATGGGCTCGCGTTCGATTCGTGTTGGGCGAGTGATGCCTTGCCTACACTGTTGTCTTCATCTCAGTGTACTTGGTACCAATAAATTCCAAATTATAGAAACGTAGTAAGATTTATTTAAGCTTGTTGATCTCTATGCGTAACAGAAATTTGAGGGACACAGAGTCATTAAGAGCAAACGAAAAATGATTACTTATTTAAAAAAATATCGAATCCGATATCCAGATTCCAGTATCGAAATATCGATATATCGTCCAAAAAATATCACTCATAAATATCGATATTTTTTTAAAATAATTTCGATATTTCGATATATCGATATATTATGAACAGTACTACCCTCTGGAGAGAGACTCGTACCATTAGGGATTAGAATGCACAACAAAGAGATGAGGTTTGGTGCTGATCACCCTCTGCCACCCACAGTTTTGTGAATTGTGGAGTATATATATAGATGTAGATTCACCAAGAGACGATCTAGGCAGCCAGCTCTTCCTGGAGAGAGAGGCCTCGTATTCGATCCAGAAAGTAAGGCAAACGCCCTGGCCGATTACTTTTGAAAAGCAAATCCAGCCAGCGGAAATTGACCACGTCACTGAAACTCGCAGAAGACTTGCGAGATTCATGGAGGGAGGTGACGATGGGTATAACATAACTCAATTTACAGAAGAGGAGATGCAGCAGGTGATTAAACGGCTACACCGAAGAAAAGCTCCTAGACATGATAACGAGTGCAACCAGCTACTTCGCAATCTCCCGCGGATAGTCATCATACACCTCGTCACCATCATCAATGACATCATTAGAAGCTAACGGTACCCATGGAGCTGGAAGCACACCATTGTTGTTGCAGTAAAATGGGCGTGAAAAGATCCAATATTCCTCCAACATTATAGGCCAATGAGTCTATTATCCTCACTGAGCAAGGTATTTGAGAGGCTGCTATTACAGAGGCTTGAAACCTATATAAGAGAAAATTGAATCATACCACATTTCCAGCTGGGGTTCAGAAGAGGTCACTCTGCCACACAGCAGATAATGCGTGTGGTAAAAACTGCTACCGCCTCTTCTAACAGGAAAGAATACTGTCCAGTAGTTCTCTTGGATGTTGCAAGAGCCTTCGACTCTGAAAGTTGATGAAGATAATTCGAAGCTATCTGTAAGCTAAAACTTTCTGCGTACGAGTATTCTGGCCGTCGATTACATGCCGGAGTTCGAAAAGGTTCTGTGCTGGGACCTGCATTGTACAGCTTGTACACAGCGGACATTCCAGCACCGGCCAGCGTACACACTGCTCTGTATATACCATCACCGGAACAGGGCAGTAGCAACAAGAAAGCTGCCAGAAGTACTGCAAGAGACTGAGCAGTGGGCAAGAAAGTGGCGTATCACCATCAACACTACGAAAACCCAAGTTGTGATGCTATCCCAGAAACTTGGTACACGCAAGGAGCATCAAAATTGCGCTTCTTCGGTAAAGACATTCCGCTGAACTCCACAGTTAAATGTCTAGGAGTGACGTTAGACAGACGGCAAACCTGGAAGAGACAAGTAGGTAGAAACTGTATTAGCTGGCGTCTTTTTTGACCTTGACCTTGAAGGGGTTGGGGGACCTCCCTCCCCTCCCCGCCGCGGCGCCACGAGTTGGCAGCACCGTGCAGCGGTAACCTGAATCTATCTGAGTATTCAGTGGAGCTTAGTCGGGCGCACACCCCCGCAGGCGACAACGGTTATTGCTATTCCCAGCGCGCGCCACACATGACGCGTCGGCGAGCAACGGGTCCCGTTATACGCTATTCCTGGAGTGCGTAGTTTCCTAGCGCAGCGCTATTTCCGGGTGTACTGTAACTCGGCGTGGGTGACGCGTTGGGTCCCGTTAGCCACTGTACACGTCTTTCAAGAATATTTTCGTCTGAACATGCAGCATACGCTATTTCGAGCGTGATTTTCTGGCGGGGAATGTGCGCGTCATGTTATACACTGCTAGCTGGTACAAATGATAGAGCCCTCAACAATCGTTATTACCAAACCTATAATTTTCTTCCTAGGACCTTCGAGGAGCATTTTTTCAGGTCTTATTGATATTTCGAATCTTTATAATTCGTTAATGGTTTAGTTACTATAAAACTATATTTTGGGCAAAACATATTGTTGCCTTCTGCAAACAGTATTATTGGTTCAAATAACAAGTCCTATTCATTGTACATTATGTAATGTCATTTATTTGTAGCTGCCATTTTTTTTATACCCACTCCAAGTTGTCTAATTACCTCAACACGCCTTTTGTGATATGTCAGTTTTAAACGCTGTTCTCTTTTTATTTCTAGTATTTCATACTCGTAATAAAAATACTATACTAATCCATCATACTCAAGGAATATAAAAAAAAATTGGGTAGGGGATTCGTTAAATAAAAAACATAATTTCTTGATAAATGTTTCAGATTTATTGAAATTTTAAAATAAATTTTATTGCAATATAATACATCATTCAATACTTATGATGCCATGTGTGTCATAGGCCTCTCTTGCATTCATACCCCCCCCCCCCTTCTTTACCTGAGTCTTCACTTAATATCCATTTATTGCCTTACACGTTATAAAATTCCATGCCAAAGCATGTATACCTTTTAAAGGTTGCTAATGTTTATGAGATGAGAAATGTATTTATGTGAGTGACACATACTCTCTGTAACACATTGCTGTGAATAACATAGACATGCAACTTACGGGTGTATCTCAAACTCGAATGTCACGAGGGAAGAAAGAATTCGTATAAACATCAAATTTCGACAGTGGCTCAGTGGTTAAGGCGTCTGACGGGAGATAGAAAGGTCCACGGTTCGAATCCCTGTCTGGGCGGTGATTTTCATAAGCCCTTAACCCACATTCACCTCTGGTACAGAACGCTTCTGTGGTTCGGATTCCACGTTAAACTGTAGGTCTCTTCTAAGGATAACAACTCTATGGCTGTGTATACTTTCAAAAGCAAAGATTCAAAAAAGAGGAATGCCTAACGTGACCTAAACGAGTATTTATACTGCATTGAGGGGGAGAGCAAACAGTCAGCCAGTCAGATGAATAATTTTAATATCACAATCGTCTCTTGTATCTGAGCTCAACATATTGCTCTATACATAAAAAACACACCAGCACTCATTAAAGGATAAGTTTTAGGACGGATTTGGGTAGCTATAAGGCAAATGGATGTAGGTATTGGCACTGTAGGTGAAACACGAGTGGTAATTGTAAATAATATACAGCAAACAGTGAGAACAATACCTGATGAGGATATGTACACACTTTTTCTATAGTTTCATTAACCCTGGAACCAGAAAAAATCCATCAGTAACAGTTACCAGGTACCACACTGTTCACATTAGTATCGCCTCACCTCTCACACATCAGCCATCTTTGCCATCTAGAAGCATGTGCAAAGTATGAAACTGTTCACATCAGCATCATCTCATATCACCCACATGACAACAAGCCATCTAGTAACATGTGTCCCTAGTACCACAAAGACATGAGTAGATTCAAGAGCATTTCTTAACACAGGTTGCAATGTCGTACTGTGGATGCTCACTCACAGCTGAATACGTCACAAAACACACACACAGACACACACATAAGGTGGAGGAGATGAACCGCACATCCTACATCCAGACAAACGAGTTAAAGGAAGGTCTGACCATATTTACGCATACATACGCAGAGAGACACATACACAGAAAGACGCGCGCGCACACGCACACACACACACACACACACATTAGTGGTGGAAATGAAATACACACGCAGACAGACGAGTGAAAGAAAGGTATAACACCATATTTACACAGTAGCAACCTTCCCTCGCAAACAGCATTTCAATTCCAAAAACTGTGGACTCCACTTTAACCATGGAACCAGAAAAAGCCATCGGTAACAGCTACCCCCAGGTACCAAACCGATCACATTAGTATCGCCTCGCCTCTCACTCAACTCAGCCAACTTTGCCATCTAGTAGCATGAGCATAAATACGAAACTGTTCACAACATCATCACCCACATAGCCACAAGCCATTCAGTAACATGTGACCCTAGTACCATAAAGGCATGAGTAGATTCAAGAGCCTTTCTTAACACAGGCGGCAATGTCGTATTTTTGATGCTCACTCACAGCTGCATACGTCACACAACACACATTAGTGGTGGAAATGAACTACACACACTACACTCGGACTGGCGAGTTAAAGAAAGGCATCAACATATTTACACTCTAGCTGCCTTCCCTCGCAAACAGCATTTCAAGTCCCAAAAGCTGTGGACTCCATATTAACCCTGGAACCAGAAAAAGACATCAGTAACAGCTACCCACCAGGTACTAAACTGTTCACATTAGCATCGCCTCTCACTCACCTCAGACAACTATGCTATCTAGTAGCATGTGCACAAGTTCGAAACTGTACACATCAGCATCATCTTATGTCACCCACATAACCACAAGCCATCCAGTAACATGCGTCCCTAGTACCACAAACGCATGAGTAGATTCAAGAGCATTTCTTAACGCAGGATGCAATATCGTATTTTGGATGCTCACTCACAGCTGTATACGTCACAAAACACACATTAGTGGTGGAAATGAACTACACACACTACATGCGGACAGACGAGAGAAAGAAAGGTATCACCATATTTACACTCTAGCTGTCTTCCCGTGCACACTGCATTTCAAGTCCGGAAACTGTGGACCCCACATTACACCACTAAATACAAGTAATGATCTGACTGTCGGTTTGTAACACAAGTTCTTCCTTCCCTGGTACATCCACACATCACGATTTTTGCCCCAGACGCCGTCAGACGCCTTAACCACTGAGCCACTGTCGAGATTTGATGTTTATACGAATTCTTTCTTCCCTCGTGACATTCGAGTTTGAGATACACCCGTAAGTTGCATGTCTATGTTATTCACAGCAATGTGTGACAGAGAGTATGTGTCACCCACATAAATACATTTCTCATCTCATAAACATTAGCAACCTTTAAAAGGTATACATACTTTGGCATGGAATTTCATAACGTGTAAGGCAATAAATGGATATTAAGTGAAGACTCAGGTAAAGAAGGGGGGTGTGAATGCAAGAGAGGCCTATGACACACATGAAATCATAAGTATTGAATGATGTATTATATTGCAATAAAATTTATTTTAAAATTTCAATAAATCTGAAACATTTATCAAGAAATTATGTTTTTTATTTAACGAATCCCCTACCCAATTTTTTTTTATATTCCTTGAGTATGATGGATTAGTATAGTATTTTTATTACGAGTATGAAATACTAGAAATAAAAAGAGAACAGCGTTTAAAACTGATATATCACAAAAGGCGTGTTGAGGTAATAAGACAACTTGGAGTGGGTATAAAAAAAATGGCAGCTACAAATAAATGACATTACATAATGTACAACGAATAGGACTTGTTATTTGAACCAATAATACTGTTTTCAGAAGGCAACAATATGTTTTGCCCAAAATATAGTTTTATGGTAACTAAACCATTAACGAATTATAAAGATTCGAAATATCAATAAGACCTGAAAAAATGCTCCTCGAAGGTCCTAGGAAGAAAATTATAGGTTTGGTAATAACGATTGTTGAGGGCTCTATCATTTGTACCAGCTAGCAGTGTATAACATGACGCGCACATTCCACGCCAGAAAATCACGCTCGAAATAGCGTATGCTGCATGTTCAGACGAAAATATTCTTGAAAGACGTGTACAGTGCCTAACGGGACCCAACGCGTCACCCACGCCGAGTTACAGTACACCCGGAAATAGCGCTGCGCTAGGAAACTACGCACTCCAGGAATAGCGTATAACGGGACCCGTTGCTCGCCGACGCGTCATGTGTGGCGCGCGCTGGGAATAGCAACAACCGTTGTCACCTGCGGGGGTGTGCGCCCGACTAAGCTCCACTGAATACTCAGATAGATTCAGGTTACCGCTGCACGGTGCTGCCAACTCGTGGCGCCGCGGCGGGGAGGGGAGGGAGGTCCCCCAACCCCTTCAAGGTCAAGGTCAAAAAAGACGCCAGCTAATATAGTTTCTACCTACTGAGACATATTGATCACCTACGAAAGAAAGTCCTAATCAATTTAGAGGAACTGTATCCACTACTTAACATGACTTGTTCACTGGCTGCAACAACAGGGGT
Source organism: Vandiemenella viatica (assembly GCA_031002005.1). Lineage (NCBI taxonomy): Eukaryota > Metazoa > Arthropoda > Insecta > Orthoptera > Morabidae > Vandiemenella > Vandiemenella viatica. The sequence continues at coordinate 34,470,134 of JARYHS010008074.1, read as the reverse complement.
GACTATTTACTGCAGTCTGGTTCGTCCACTGCTTGAGTACGCGTGCCCACTGTGGGGGTACGCGGCCAAGACAAACATCACAAGACTACAAAGTTTGCAGAACAGACCCCTTCGAAGAGCTCTCCATGTAACAAAAAGATTCCCAATTGAAGACCTGCACGCAGCCGCAGGAATACCGCTACTGCGAGATAGAATACTACAGCTGGCCACATCCTTCTATAAGACAGCCCAAAGTTGGCAGAACCCATTGATAGCACACTGGGCACGTATGGCATCTACTTCGGCCGCCACAGAAGACCACTCTCCATTTTTGAACAAGAATAAAAAAAAAAGCAGCACCAGAGGAGACACCGCAAGAAAAGTGACGGAGATGTATGAAGTTTGAAGGAAATGTCTTCGGACAACAACCTTCAGCACAACCTGCCTGTAACTTCAGAAAGGCACTAATTGCTGAGCGACGACGAGATAATTTGGATTCTTTTTAATGTAAACGCTTTGCAATTGTTTTTACGACTCGATCGAGCATCTGTCGGTGTTACGTGACGTGAATTGTAGTGTGACGTGAATTTCGATGTGTGTGTGTTTGTATTGTTGATTGTGGGAAATCAGTTGTAGTGATTCGCTATTTACGAGTGCGTGGCACCGAATTTCGCGTATCTGTTATTCATTTCGCAGATAAAAAAACTGTCCTGTGGTTGCAATCGAGTGCTTTCTATCGTGTTTATACGACGAAGCCGAAAAACGCGTCGAGGTGCACGGCCAGCACCGGCGTGCTCGTCCGCCGTCGCGTTCGCGATCGTCGGCTTCTGGAACGCGCCTTTCCGTGCCGCCCGTGCCGTCCGTGTCAACGAAAATCACGTCTAGGCCTGCTGCAGTTGTCACTGTTGCTGGAGTGCTTGGTGACATTTTCAACGTGCAAATGGAAGCAACTCACGCCACGCCAGAGGATCAGCAATATCAACTTCTCGAAGCCACAGGAGAGCCTGCGATAACCCAACGAAGTTGGTGGGAAATGGATACAAATGTGACGACTATGAACGAACAGATGAAGGCCCAGTCTAAAAAAGGACATCTATCGGAATTCTATATGGATAATGCATCCTATTCAAACATTTTGGATAGTTCCGAAAATTCAAATACCTTATTGATTACATGCTCTGCTGTGAAGATGGACGCTGCTTCTGGAAATGCTACGGACCATTTTTCAGTGCAGCACAGCGCTGCGCAACAATATACAGGTATGTACAATCAAATCCTTATACAAAATTAATTCCGTCACTGTGCCGGTAAACGTCTTCTCAAAAAGAAGGGAAATTGAAAGAGGTTCGGCTAGGACGCTGTCCCTGCCGTTCCGAGTGGAATCACAAAAAATACGAAATCTGAACTTGCCTCGAAGAAACTCAGGACTACAGCTTCTTCTTCTCGTAAGGCTGTAGTAGATGATAACCATTTATTCACTACTAGTATCCCCGATTCAAACCCAATAGCTAGCATCAACAAGTGTTGATGTATATAATAAAGTATGTATGCAACAAGAGA